>CM044431.1:109845251-109863809 GCA_024363595.1 Xenopus borealis | reverse complement strand
AATGCACACATGTGCCTGGCGGAAGTGCTCTGCTGGGTTACCTAGGGCCTAGTTCAAAGGCTAGCCACAGCATAATATGGTAGAAATGCTCAAAGGTTTTATAGGAAGATTACCAAAATCAACAGAAGTGAAATTTGGGGACACATTGGGAGGAGTAGTCTCATAGCACACCCCACAAAAAAATATTGTATATGCAATGGCCACTTTTCACCGTTTCTCATTTAAACCACAACCCCTTATTGTATAAAAATTTTCAACTTGCTTTGTATATTTTTTCACTTGTATGGTAACATATATAATTCTCATACTGTATCTGGGCAGAAAATGTTAAAAAATCTGCTTCCTGAAAACTTTTCCCCTGCGGGCCTGAGACAGGACCTCTCCCTGGGATACAGGGACTAATAGGAAGATTATGTCAGAGTAGACTTTGAAGCAAAGAAATGTATGTTTTTGGAGCTTCCTTGCATTTTCCATAATCGAGCTCAGTGTTCCCCAACCGGTGACTCGTGAGCAACATGTTGCTCACCAACCCCTTGGATGTTGCTTTCAGTGGCCTCAAAGCAGGTGCTTATTTTCGAATTCCAGGCTTGTTGTATAAAAACCAGGTGTACTGCCAAAAAGAGTCTCCTGTAGGCTGGCAGTCCACATAGGAGCTACCAATTGAACTTTGTTCATTCTTGAGGTGCTCCCCAACTCTTTTCACTTTTAAATGTAAAAAAAATTTAGGGGCCCTCGATCTAGCTAATTTTGGAGTTTTGATTTTTATTCCCTTTGCCTTTTCTCAAATCAATATGTATATTTGTACCTTTCAGTCCATATACTGGTGCAGTCTAAATTGTAGAATCTGAAGCATGATCGTTCTAACAAGTGTAAACATACAGCAATGAGAGCACTCTTTGATATAATATATGATATAATATAAATAAAATGTTTCTAACCCAACACTATTGGTAAATTTTCCAAAATTGTTAGCATACTGTGAACAATGTTTTGACAGCAACAACTTGTAGGACTGTAAACAATTCAGTAGGAATTCCACCACCTCCTATATCCTGGTTATTAGCAATGCCTTCTAATACTAATTTAACTTCAGTAGCCAAGATATCTAGTTCAGAAACCATACTGTATGTGACAAAGATTTTAGGGTTTCTCATATTTAATTCTTCCATGTATTCCTGTCATCTCATCTGCTTCTGTTACATCCCTATTATCCTTATATTTTTGTAAAACTACTGGTATAATTTTCTTCTCTAGTGGGCAGTGTTTAGCTGAAACTTCTATGAGATATGCAAGGCACCATGTCAAGGTTACTACCCAGACAGAAATAGATACAATGGTTTGCAGTAACTCTTAGCAGTTAAGGGTGTACAAAATTATGTTGCTTTTAGATAATAATACAAGCCATTCATTTTAATATCCTCTTTTTTCCCAGAACCCACCTGGCATCATGAGTGTTCTTGATGATGTTTGTGCCACTATGCATGCCACAAGTGGTGGGGCAGACCAAACACTTTTACAGAAGCTCCAAGCAGCTGTAGGAACCCATGAACACTTCAGCAACTGGAATTTGGGTTTTGTCATTCACCACTATGCAGGGAAAGTATGCATCTATGTACAAACATTTTGACACAAACAGCCCACATTGACCAATTTTTGCACTATATATTGCTAAATATATATTTTAATAATATAGTTACATACCTCTCCATACATACAAATTCTTGTTTCTACTTAAAGGACACCTTTATCTCTGGTTATGAATTTGTATAAATATTTATAACTTACTGTTTTCTCAGGTATCTTATTATGTGGAAGGATTCTGTGAGCGGAATCGAGATGTTCTGTTCATTGATCTTATTGAGCTAATGCAAAGCAGTGAATAGTAAGAGATACCCAAAATTATTTTCTGTTTTTTCCAACATTTTATTTTCTTTCTTTTTCTTTGTACTTTAATATTTTTTACTACCTCTATTACTTTGTGGATCACAACTGGTGACAAATGTGTTCCATTATTTTGCCCAGCATTTTGTGACATTAAGGGGCAGATTTACTAAGGGTCAAATTTTGAAATTGAAAAAAATTCAAAATTCGACCATCAAAGGGGTTTTCTATCAAAGGACCGAATAGGTCCGTTTTCGATTGAACAAAAATCGTTCGAATCATTCAAATGCATTCGAACGATTTTGGTAAAAAAATTAGATTTTCAAGAAATTTCACAAACACTCCTTAAAGGTTCCAGGAGGTCCCCCATAGGCTAAAATAGAAATTTGACAGCTTTAAGGTGGCGAAGTGTTGAATTAAAATTTTTAGAATTCAAAAAGAATTTTGGCCCATTCGATAGTTGAAGTAGCCAAAAATTACTTCAAAATTTGAATTTTTTTTATTCGCATTTTCACTTCGACCCTTAGTTAATGTGCCCCTAAGCTGAGGTGTTTTGATTCAAGATTTTTTTACTCTAGTATAACTTTATTTATAGCTGAATTGCTTTTCTGTCCTTTCTTGGGAAAGGCGGGTTAAAGAAGAAGGAAACCGTAAAAATGCCATGTTTTAGATACTGAATTTATTGGACCAGCCTAAAGTTTCAGCTTGTCAATAGCAGCAATGATCCAGGATTTCAAACTTGTGACAAGGGGTGACCATTTTGGAAAGTCTGTCTGTGACACTCACATGCTCATTGGGCTCTGAGCAGCTTTTGAGAAGCAAAATTACCCAGCAGAAAATTAGGCTGTCTGTCATATAAGCTGATGCTACAGGACTGATTATTAAATTCTAATGCTAGTTGCACTGGTTTCTGTGCTGTCATGTAGTAATGATCCATATTAATTATTAATCAGAATTATACTGTGACATTTATATTCTGTGTGTACTGTATATTTTGAATCGGTCCCTAATCTCAGTAACTGAAATTAGTACAGAGCATGTGAATCAGTTAATTAGCAGAAAAGAAGATGGGGAGCTACTGAGGCATTTTTGGAGACACAGATCTTTTCTGCTAAAGGGCTACGGTTGCCTTGGGCTGGTACAGAAGCACAAAACATAATGTGCAACATTTCTAGCTACTTTTTTAGTTTAAAGGGGTGGTTCACCTTCAAGTTATCTTTTAGTATACTGTAGAAGGGCCAATTCTAAGAAACTTTTCAATTGGTCTTCATTATTTATTTTTCATAGTTTTTTAATGATTTGCACTTTTCTTCTGTTTCTTTGCAGCTTTCAAATGGGGGTCACTGACCCCATCTAAAATCAAATACTCTGTAAGGCTACAAATGTATTGTTATTGTTACTTTTTATTACTTATCATTCTATTCAGTCCATCTCCTATTCATATTCCAGTCTCTTATTCAAATCAATGCAGGGTTGCTAGGGTAATTTGTACCCTAGAAACCAAATTGCTGACACTTATAAATAACTATAAAACCAAAAACAATAAAAAATGAAAACCAATTGCAAATTGTCTCATTATACTAAAAGTTAACTCAAAGGTGAACAACCCCTTTAACTTTCCTTGTCCTTTAATATCAACATTTTATAGGGGAACTAATGCACCCAAATGCATCTGAAGTTAGTAGTGGTACATTTTTGTGAGTGATGGAGTAGACATGGATGTTTTATATTGTTGATTGTAGCAGCCTACAATATTACATTGGCATTTCAGAATTTTATTGTAGACGTTGTAGAAGTGGGAGCAATTGGTTGATCCTGGAGCAGGAGCATATTTAGATTTTGGCTGAAAGAAAATGTCTGTGAGTCTAGCACGAGTATGTTCTCTCAGTCTGCAAAATTCTTTTTTCTGTATGGCAATATTTTTGTATATTTCACCCTTTTTTCTTGTACATATCGTCTTTATTAAACAATAGGATTTTGTAATGTCATCTGTGTTTGCTTCCTATCTAACTCAATGGTTATCACACTATCACATTGCTCACTCAATCTTACTCCACACTTCTTTTACATTTTTCTTCTAAATAAAATAACCTGGTTTTTTTTTGCTCAGCCAGTTTATACAGAGTCTATTCCCAGAAAGATTGGATTCTGACAAGAAAAGTAGACCAACCACAGCAGGATCAAAAATCAAGGTATTTCCCTCAATGTTGACGTAAGAATGTAACGCTAAGCAAATATAGATGAAATCCATTCATATTTTGCTTTACTTTCTGGGTAAAATAAGGTTATTCTCATGTCTTATAAATGGGTTATCAAAAGATATTGCTTGGTAAACCCAACCAAGTATTTTAGCATCTTACATAATTTCATATTGAAACCTATTTGATTTGATTCAGATGTTCTACTTGATTTGGATAATATAAAAGGAAATTAGTGTTTATGATTATATTAATATGTATAGCCAGATATCAAATCCATCATTTTTGGATATAAGTGAATAACATATCATCAAAGAAAAATTATTTGGTCATAATTTGCATATTAATAAAATTAATTCTCTAAAATCAGTTGTCAACTTCAGTTGTCCAGTACATTAAAGCTGGATCAAATTTAAGTGCTTGAATTTCATTTGGCTGGCCATTAAATAATATGGTTCACAGACAGTATTTTCCATAGGCAAAAAATGTACTTTCTGCCCAAATTGCTTTCAATGGAAGAACATTTTAATATGCATTTTAAGGAGGTCGTAACCTGAACAATAAAAGAATTCAATTCCCTGTGAGTTTTCTTTATAATTTAATGTTTTCAATTATTTTAGGGCAGATTTATCAAGGGTTGAAGTGAAAATTCAAATAAAAAAATTTAAATTTCGAAGTAATTTGAATTGAAAAAATTCAATTAGAATAGAAAAATTCAACCATTCGACCCTTTGCCACCTTAAACCTGCTGAATTGCTGTTTTAGCCTATGAGGGACCTATTCAATCAAAAACAGTCCATTTTCGATCTGATAAACAATTTGAATAACATTCAGTGGATGAATTTCAAAGTTTTTTCACTTCACGAAATTTGACCCTTGATAAATCTACCCCATATTGCGTGCATTGTGGGAAGTGGACTTTTGCCTGGAGGTCTGCATTGTTTTAAGGGATACATATGGTCAGCATAGCTTTACATTGTGGTAAGACTTCATCAGTTTAAAGCAGGGTCCCCCCACTTTTTTTACCTGTTAGACACATTAAAATATAAAAGAGTTTAGGAGCAACACAATTATGATAAAGTTCCTTTGGGATGCCAAGTAAGTGTTGTGATTATCTAGCCCCTATGTGGACTGGCAGCATATGGGAGTGTCTGTTTGCTAGAACACCAGTTTTTTAGACAAGAATTGAAAAATAAGCACCTGCTTTGAGGCCACTGAGAGCAACAAGAGACTGTGAGTAACATGTTGCTCACGAGTCACTGGTTAGGGCAGAAGGGGTGATTATAAAAGGCAAGGGGCTATTTTTGAGTTTTAACTAAACAGGGGAAGAAGGTGAGCATTAAAATGAAAGGGAGAAGATAAAGGAAAAGAGAAAATAGAAAGAAAAGGGAAACAAAAAGGAGAACCCAGTTTGGGTGTGGCGTAGGAAGAGGAAGAGGAAATAAAAAGAGGTTATGGGGAAGGAAAAACTGAGTAGGATGAAAATGATGCAAGAGAGATGTAGGTAAAGAATGACACAACAGCCATATAAGTCAGCTATGGGGCCTTTTGGCACCAATTTATCAGGGGAGTTTATTACTGCAATCAGTAATAATTCAAAAGAGCAAGGCTGTTTATAAAGGTTTACAACACTATCAGCGTAAAGTGGAAAACCAGCACACCACTATCCAACATTCTGTATCTAATTCTGACTGCAGAAACAAGCCAATGATCTAGTAAATACACTGATGAAGTGCACACCTCATTACATTCGATGTATCAAGCCCAATGAAACTAAAAGACCTAAAGACTGGGAAGAGAGCAGGTAAGAAGTGCAAAGAACCGCTTGTAAGTTGCTGTATCATATCATCATTATTTCTAATATCATTTGTATAACGTGTGTGCCCATTGTAGAGTCAAACATCAAGTGGAATATCTAGGCCTGAAGGAGAACATCAGAGTGCGTAGAGCTGGTTTTGCCTATCGCAGGGTCTTTAATAAATTTTTGCAGAGGTAAGAAACTCATCATGTTGGTCCTAGGACATTATAATGATACTACAGGGCTAATTCAACTGATGGCAAAAATGGTATTTTATCATTCTTTTGCACATTTCCCCAGTGAATTTTACACACCAACCATGTATGCATGTATGAGACAGAAGGCCATGGGACAAGGAGAAAGGAAACCTGACCTGATACTTATGTGCAGTATTTTTCCCTTGTCCAACATGTGTTAAATGAATAGCGCTTGTGCTGATCATATATTTTGACTATTATTTTGCTGCTGGTAAGAAACATACATACTTTTGTATTGCCTAGATACGCTATCCTCACTCCGGAAACATGGCCTAGGTGGAGAGAGGATGAACGCCAGGGAGTACAACATCTTATGAGATCTGTGAACATGGATTCAGATCAGTACCAGATGGGCAAATCTAAAGTCTTTGTAAAGAATCCAGAATCGGTAAGTTGTTATACAATGTAAGAGCTATATTATGTATGCCTTAGTACCAAACAATCTCCAATGGTTTTGTTTCAATCTATTCAGCAGCAACAAACTGCTGATGATGTCGTCATAGTTCTAAAATTTGGAGTATAGCAAATAAATATGTTAAAAATAAACAATTCAATACAATTGCTGTCATTAATCCAGAGTTATACCAAGTTATTTCTTTATTATGTTGGGGTTAACAATAAATCTGCCCCTCTTCTTGGCAGCTTTTCTTACTCGAGGAAATGAGGGAGAGAAAATTTGACACATTTGCCAGAACTATACAGAAAGCCTGGAGAAGATACATTGCTCGGAGAAAGTATGAGCAGATGAGAGAAGAAGGTAGTGTTAATAGTTCCGGTTACTTATCTACAAATTGCAAATTGATTTATTTTCTACAGGAAAATGGCAAAAAAGAGAGGGTCAGAGTTTACAAGGGAACATTTACTTCTGCAATTGTTTTTCTAAGATTGCGTAATTTCCGGTGCTAAACATCAGTGATGTCCCCTCCCCAGTGTTATCCTTGGATTAACCTGCTTCAAGGTACCAGTAACCCAAAGTTCCAACAATGTTGTGCCAATATTCGGAACAGGAGGCAGGCTGGCTGCCAACTTGAAATATAGGGAAGTGCAAGGAGTATCTTTGGATGCAAGTACCTGTAAGGGATGATGTCATTCACATAATGACTGCGTCTATTTTTGCGCATCTGCAACTTGCAGTCATAAATGAGTCCTTAGGTTTTCAAAATGCTTGGCAAGCACATGGTAAAGTATAAGATGGACCTAATAGATATGGTAATAGTTTAACCTGTTTTAGGTTAGCTTAATAGTGCATGGTAGCTCTTATTTACTTTTTCTGTCAAGCTATTCAAGGTTTCAACAAGTTATTGCTCTGCTAATATAAATGCATTTCTAAGGTATTTTTATATTTGCTTTGCTTACAAAGATCTTTTTAGTTATCGTTTACAACTGCATTTATAATGGACTTCATTAAATTTCTTGTCTTGATGGTTGATTGAATGTATATTTTTTAGGTAATGTGGGTGCATTGCCTGAAAGATAATGTGCTTGTAAAGGGTTACAGTCCTGGAAAACTAAAAGACATATTTTATTTAGTCTGCTAAAATATGAGAATGGAAATATTGTATTGGACTTTTTATTGAAAGATTGTTTACATGTTATGCATTTGGTGCATCCCTAAAGAAACAGCAAATAGCTTGTTTATACCAAGTGTTCTAAAGCAATGTGGTATGATTAGTAGGCAATTGTAATTAAAATTACTGTAGATATTAATTCTTATCCAAATATTGTACTCCAAACCTGACTTCCAGATGCTTATTTATGCAGAGGAATGCAATGGTATGAAGATGCTATTTGCAGTATCATAAATACAGTCCTAAATTCACTCACTGACTGATTTGCAATTAACAATGTTTATATTTAAATATTTTTATTAAGAAGCAGCTTGTTCTATTTTTTAATGTGAATGGAAGGCAGCTAAGTCAAGTTTTTTAAAAAAAAATACCACATAGAAAGATTAAAGGTCTGAATTTAAAGGACTGATGTATTTTTCGCATACCTACCTAATATGGTTATAATTTTATTATATCTACAGCCTCCAACATTTTATATGGGTTCAAAGAGCGCAGAAGAAATAGCATTAATCGAAATTTTGTGGGAGATTACCTCGGCATGGAGGACAGACCTGAGCTGCGTCAGTTTATGACTAAAAGAGAAAGAATAGACTTTGCTGATTCTGTGAGCAAATATGACAGGAGATTCAAGGTAATTAGTAATACACTCTACACTGTCAAAACAGCAGCAGAAGCATTAATCTGTTTCTACTTGTTCAACATGAGAGCAATGAATAGGAATTGTGCTGAACATATATTTTGCTTTATTAATTTGCCAGGCTACATTGAGGCCACCAAATGGCCATTTTGCAACACCCAGGAAAAATGTTCATGCTTTCATTGCTTTCCAACTCTTTTACATCTAAATATTGATCATGGGTAATAAAGGTTGGGGACCCCTGAACTAGGGTTAGGCAGGTGAAAGAGGTATGTGCCTAATCACTCCCCACCCCCATCATGTACCCTAGACACATACATCTTCTGCCTAGTTCTGGCCTTAGCTTCTCATATTTACTACCCATGTTGTACTCCTTTTTCTCCATATACAATATTTATAGAACCATCATTTTACTGATCTAGATTATTACATCTGTCTTCCTGCTTGTCATTAACATTATCTTGAAAATATATGTATAACACTGTTGACAATAAACAGAAACAATAGTAATAGCCATGTTGAGTGAGCATAAAGATATTATCTATAAAAATTATATATTTCCCTTAGTCTATAAAGAGGGACCTTATCCTTAGTCCAAAATACCTTTATTTGATTGGACGTGAAAAAGTGAAGAAGGGTCCAGAGAAGGGGCAAATCAAGGAAGTACTGAAGAAGAAAGTGGAAACAATGAATATTCAAAGTATTTCACTCAGGTAAGCCAGGATGTAGCATGCTTTTGAGTATGCTGCATCCTATGTTTAAAAATAGTACCTGCAAATTAAAAGCTCTGCCTTATATGTTACAAAACAATAGAAGTAAAAGTGTGCTAGAACCCTACCATTGTTCTAGCGTCAGTGTGCCAGATATACTTTGCCTGCTAGGACTCAATATGATGGACAAACTGAACTTTTGCCTCATAAAGCTGAACAATATTAAATATAAACAATTAATTATGGTGATCAGATGATGATTTTTAGATAAACCATGCATCAACCTACAATTAAAGATAATGAGAAAAGTGTGAGAAAGTAAGACTTGGCCACACTTCTGTATTTGAGAGTAAACATTACTGTTGTGTACTATTAGGACCCTCATTGTTATTAACTTTAATAACATGAACGTAAATCCTACTTCATAAAAACAGTACATAAATCTCCAGGGGTTATGTAATTAAACACACAAAGTTTGCCCAGGAGCAGTAACCCATAGCAACTAATCAACATATGGTATTTACTGGTCTCCTGTTTATAAGCAAACATCTAATTGGTTGCTATGGGTTACTGCTCATGGGCAGACTTAGTTCATTTTATTACATATGGGGGCAAAGCTATAAATTGCTAAGCAAAAAAAGTGCATTTGCAATTCCTAATATTCTCATTCTCTCCTTCCTTGGGCCTCAATTACCTTTCTCTCCACTACTTATTCCATTTTTTTACGCAATGGTAAATATATATATATATATATACATATATATGGGGGTTTTTTTTGTTTGTTTTTTAACCCCTTTTTTTCCTATGAGACATTTTTCAGACCTGAGATATAATTTTGATGTGGAATGAATCATTTCTGTGCAGAAAAAAAGTTAAAATTAGTGGCTGCACTATTACATGTTTTAGGGTTAGGTGTCTTCTAACATACGTGCACTGCATCTAAAATAATTTGCAGATACAGTGGAACAAATATGTTAGCATATTGCAGAACACGAGAGAAGTCTTTTGCTTAGAGAAGCAACTTTAGTCATTAGTGATGAGCAAATTTGGGGAGTTTTATTTTACATAGCAGTTCACAAAATCACAATATTTCACTTAGAAACACCGTAGCCAATGAGAAGGCATAATTACTTTGTTGTTAAAGCATGTTTAGCTCTGCAATAACATATACATTGTCCTTCATTGTTAGAGAAACTCTTTTCTGCTATGTTGCAACTCTTCTTCATAGAAAAATATCATAAAATCTAGATATCCTTCCTACCAGTTGCTCAAAACAGATAGAATTATATTGAGATTATCAGGTTGACCAAAACCTCATTCTCTTTACATTTTTTATGAACTGTAATGAATGCTGCTGTCTCTCCAAAGTGAAAAAAAGCAGCATATATGGAAAGCAAATAGTGTAATCATGTCTTCTGGGAGTGTGTTTGTCTGGCAAAACAGATTGGGTACTTTTAGCACAGATTTGTAGACTTTTGGATCTCCTTTATAAAAGTCTCCTATAATAAAGCAGTGCTTTATATATTGTTATACATGGGGAGTAGAAGTCTTAAGTTTTATAAGGCATGTTAAACCAATGCATTCTCAGCCACATTTCTCTGTCTCCAGCACCCGACAAGATGACTTCTTTATCCTGCATGAAGTGGATCATGATACTCTCATGGAGTCAGTGTTTAAGACAGAGCTAATTAGTCTGATGTGCAAGAGATATGAAGAGATCACCAGCAGAAAACTGAGACTTAACTTCACTGACACGTAAGAAGGAAAAGGAATGTTTTGTCAATGCTGAGGTTTTCATGTGTTTGTAGGTTATAAATAGCCACACAACAGCACCAAGAAGTATCTCAAGCACTGATCAGTGCAAATGGAAAGAATGACAGTTGTATGTTATGGCACATTGTGTATTTTTTTCATTGATCAGAATCACCAACATGCTGGTCTGCCAGTGATAACCTCCCATTGCATAATTTGGAAATTCGTGAAAGTGGTGATGCTTGTACTTTCTTGGTTTTGTTGTCTGAAAAAAAAACAAATTTGCAGAAAAAGTCAAATACAGAGTTGTGTGTATGGGTGTGTTCAACACTCAGCAGCACAGAAACCACAGTATCAGTCATACACTACTTTGTCAGGGTGGATCTGAACTTGAAACTGCAGATTAATCAGAGAGCACTGTTTTTAATGAAAAACAACTCCCATTCTTTGGACTGCCCCTTTCAATTACTCAACCAATAGTAACTGAAATGTAGTTATCCTTTGACATTTATCTAGCTTCTTGTTTTTTTAATTAAATTTAAATAAGACAATATCCAAGGACCTCTTGTACAAATTCATTGGCCATACAAAATAGACAATCTACATTCCTGCCATCTGCAACTTAAAGCATAAATAATGTTTCACAAAGTAATTTTTCAATCAGCCCAAATGGTTTTAATTCATTTATAATCAGAAAAAGAAAGAAAACCTTCAAGGCAGATATATTTGTGCACTATTATAAGGACAACAAGGTTCAAAACAACACTATAGGGTTCATTTAGATCCACAGATATAGTGTCAGGTTGTTCTCTTCCCAATGATGGAACTACTGTTCAGTAGTTACTCCCCTTCCCTCTGGGTGCACGCCCAATCTTATTTTTACAAACTGGAGTGCAAAATTCTCCACATATTAACCTGCAATGAGGAGGAGCATGCCCGGGTGTAACCACACCCTGGTATTTACGCTACTGGCTCTTCCCCACAGTAAGTTGTGTCTAAAAACTATTTTTATTATTTGGTACTTACAGATTCATTCTAAGCACTTCTGTATAGATGTGCTCAGCACTGTTTAACCTTGTTAACTTCCTTTTCGTATTGAGGTGAAAGTATCTCCAACGGATAGGGAAACAGATGGCTCAGCTCAGTCTATTCAGTGGTTGACGCAGAATATGGTACATAAAAGTTTACTAAAAATGAATGTGAACAAGGCACCAGGCCCAGATGAAATACAACCGTGGGTATTGAGAGAGCTTAGTTCAGTTCTAGACTGGCCTCTATTTCTGATTTTCTCAGACTTGCTTTCATTTATTATAGTACCTATGGAGTGAAGGAAAGCTGATGTAATTCCTATATTTAAAAAGGGATTTCAATCTCAGCCAGGCAATTACAGGCCAGTAAGTTTGACATCTGCGGCAGACAAGTTATTTAAAGGCTTCAAAATTATGGTCTGGAGATCATATATTTTCCCCCTCTACAGAAAAGTTGACCACTCTGTATGCAAGAAGATGAACAGAAATGCAATATTTATATCTTAACTCCTTACAATCTACTTTCCTAGCCTACAGCTGCGGGTGAAGAAAGAAGGTTGGGGAGGAGGTGGAACAAGAAATCTTCAATTTATTAGGGGGCAAGGAGAGATTGCTATGCAGAAAGCAGGAGGCAAGACACTGGTTGTCAGCATTGGGGATGGTCTGCCAAAAAATTCTAGTAAGTATTTAAACAAATTAGGCAATTTACAACTGAACCAGCAGAGGTTTACTTAAGTACAAAGCACATATATAGTATGGCATCTTTCCTCATCCATTCTATGTTATCTGTTAGCAAAGGTTTGTAGATTAGAGTCAGAATTGTCACCAAATAAAGACAAAATTTCCGCCAATTTCTATCACCGCCCTTATGTAAACAAATATGTGAAAAAATACCAGAAATTGTATAGTGGGAGAGATATCAGTTTTTTAACAGGAGTAGCAGCATTTGGTGAATCCATTCAGGAAAAATAATATTTATAAATGAATTATTAGTGAAAATTATTTATAATAATTAGCATAATCGGAAAATACTTGGTTACTGATATTACTTCATTCACCATAATTAAATAAAATTAAATGCATTCGTTCATTCATCATTCATATAATAAGCAGTATACTTAAATGAGCACCAAAAAACTTGCAACTTGATAGAAATAATATTAGAATCAATGCCAATTATCACAAGTAAAAATGAGAGCAGCCACAGGGTCGGACTGGGCTGGCAGGAGCCCCAACCCTCATGGGTGATGAATTATAGACGCATTTTATGTATTTACAATGAGAGAGACAAGCTTGTGAAGTTAATTGTTATGTGTGAGGAAAAAACAGAGGGATTTAGAAATTTATAAAATGCAATATTAGGGATAATTTTCTGATAAGTCAACTTTTTTTCTTTTTTATCAGAGCCTACCAGAAAAGGTGCCCCAGAATCTCGAGGACACAGAGCCCCTCCAAGTCGCTCTGCCCCTCCACCTCCTTCATCAAGTAAGTCCTTGATTTCACTACTAGTTTATGTTTTACTTGTGTGTTCATGCCCTAGCTATGTGAATGCTTTCATTGATTCCAGGCTCATTCAGAAATGGAGCTCCTCAATTTCCCAGGGGAACAGCAAGGCACCCTTCTTCGGCTCAGGCCCCTAGGCAGCCCAGAGCTCCACCATCTGCTGCTCTCCCAAGACAAGCTGCCCCCCGGAGAAGCCAAGCACCTTCAGACCAAAATATGGATTTCCTCAATGTGCCAGATCAAGGGGTAGCAGGGTAAGATGAAGAAACACTGTTTGATCATGTTCTTACATGTGTCATATAACCTAAAAAAAGAGTCATACATAAACCACTTGTGCTGTACCCAAAGAGCATTGCAAGCTGCACTGTACAGTTTGAGCTAGATTAAGAGCTTGCTTACTTAAGGAGGCCCTGTACTTGACACCTGACACGCACAAACATTAACTAGGGGTCTCAGAATGTCTCCTTTCATCTGCATGCTCTCCTACTTGAACACATTGAAGAGTGCAGAAGTAGGGAGTATAAATATGGATGACAATGCCCCCCCATCACATTAATCCCTATTACATGTGTGTTGCACAACCTTTGCAACTAATGCAATTTAGGTGAAACACTTCTTCATTCAACAGAAGGTTGTACCTGAAGGAGATGCTGCTCGGGAGACAAATTTTATTATGCACCTCGAACCCCCCACATAACAAAATGAGTCCTTCTGTATTGAACACGTGCAGCCACATCACTAATAAGCCATACATACATATTTTAAAAGTTCAAATAGGATGGTCTAACCCCCTTATATCATCAGTTATATCCCCAAAAACGGTGGCCATTACCGATTCTTTATGCCTCATTGCTTCAGCTATTAAATTTTAAGTCAAGCAAGTGATTGAGGAGGAGTATGTTACCCTGCCAGCTGACTAGATTTCAGGAGCCTTGGTTAGAACAATGTTATTGTAGCCATTGTTGCCCTGTCAGCGCATTTTTTATTATTTTTATCCTTTATTTATGTATCACTGATATATTCCACAGCTATTTAATTGGATTTAAATTTTTTCACACCAGTGTCCAGATTACAGTTTAAGGTCCTTATCACATTCACACACACTATGGTAATTTTTATCAGTAGCCAGTTATCATTCCTGTATGTTTTTGGAGTTTGTATGAAAAACCTTGTAGCTAGTGCCAAGGTGGAACCAAATCTACAATCCAGAGCTGCAAGCTGCAATACTAACCCCTGCACATACAAGTTGGAGTATTTTGTTGGTCCTGGCATTTTATAACTCTTTTTGGGGGGGCCGCAAAATGCTTCAAATCACCCCTCTATTAACTATGAACCAAAATTGCATAGAAGAACAGCTGTCACCACAAAAAACTATAGGGTGATAAACAAAGCTGATTGTTTCAGTCTACTGAAGTACTCAGCTGCATTTAACAGTTTTCCAGTTGGTGACTACACCATTCCACCCCTGAGTGGCCAGGACATATTGAGATCACAGACTGTTTCTGGCAGATTCCCAAAAGAGTTAAATAGGTGCTGGAAGTATGATCTTTCACTGTAATCATGAAACTACTACCTGGTTGATAGGATTGGGGATCTCTAGCAAGTAGAAAATTCTAAACTGCAAAACTTACATAGAAATATGGAAAAATAGTGCTTGTGGGTGAGACAATATCTAATGTTGTTTTCCAGGGTACAGAGAAGAAAGAGTGTTAGTCATCGACCCCCACCTGCAGTTGGACGCCCCAAACCTCAATCAAAGCCAGCAGGGCCACGTTGCAAGGCCATCTACCAGTACTTGGGTCAGGATGTGGATGAGCTCAGCTTTAATGTTAATGATGTTATTGATATAATACTAGAAGGTAAAGTAACATGTCTGTGTGATATACCATATTTAGTTACTTCTTAAAAACTAGTGAATTTCTGATTCTTTATCATCCAGCATTTAGCCATGACCCTTACCACTTGTAACCTAACTTAGATATCTTTGATTACAGGGTACAGTACAGCAGGACCTTGGGTGCTACTGTTGCATGACCTCTTCTTTATACTTCCACTACTCTCTTTCCATTACTATTTTATTATAAATATAGTGATGATACTATTTATTACTACATTTACTACATTCATTACATGGCAGTACAAGAACATACTATGCAGGCACACCAGGATTAAGGGAGGCCTGTACTCCTGCATTTGGTGATGCCACATTATTTGTATAATGTTTTTATCTACAGATATGTCTCTACAGATGGAGGTTGAATTTTAATGACAATTTTTATTACATGCTCACTATTTCTCCTTTTACTGCTGAATACTGCAGTACACCTGTCTGAAACTATACATTAGAGTTGCTATTATTCCATAAATTCTGCTTATGGAGAGTGTTATGTTTTGGCAGCTGAGGATGAGCAGAGCAGGTTCATGCAGCCATTACACATCAACAGTAACTTGAACTCTAACCCTTTTAAGCAATATAGAAAGTACAGTGTATGCACAGTATACTCTTGTGCACAGTGACACCTACAGGCACCTTGCACAAACACCACATATTCTTTATATAGTAGGAAAGCATTTGGGTAAATGTAATAAACAGAAACCATATTTCAATTTCTTCAGGCCTATTGTATTTGGCATCAGGAGTAGGACCATGTCCTTCATCAAATAGAGCTTCTCCAAAGTCATATCTAGCAGGAGCAAGACGACTTGCAATCCATATGTGTCCATCAGATAGTTCTTATGTGTATGTTTCTCGCTGTTGTCTCACTTTAACTGGTGTAGTAAATTTAGTCCGTGTTTCAGTAGTCATGGTTTCTTAATTCTGACTAAAGTTCCAGGCTGAAAGTGCACTCCTCTTGCACCATGTTTCTTGTCAGTATAAGCCTTGCATTTGGTTTGTTGACATTTGACAATGTCAGCAGTAGATGATTTTGTAGGCACAGTATTTTGTTGAAGTTTGATGTCTACAACATGTTACTTAGTGTGCATCTGTCTGCCATGTACTAATTCAGATGGAGATGGGTTGTTGGGTTGTTTCATGGTACGTTGCTCTGTAGTTAAGTAGGAACTCTGTTGTAAATACTTTCCAAGATCGCCTATGTTTTATAAGCACCTTATGAGCTTTCTTAGTTCTTACTTCATGGTATTCTAAGTTTATTCCCAACTATGCTTCAGTTGTGGAGCCACTTCGAGCACTACTACGTGGAACTTCAAGTCTGGTTTGGTCAGAAACAATATTGACATGGTCAGGCAGTAATCCCTCTTTTTAATTATATGACCCAAAAATTACAGCTAAGTTTGTCTGAAGTGGCCTTTGGAAAGGTTCAGTTTCAGTCCTGCAGAATCAATGCATTTTAGAACCTTTTTCTAGGTATTTGTCATGAAGATCCATAGTTGGAGTGTAGACAATTATATCATCCAAGTAGCATTGTACGCCAGGTATGTCATGGAGTAACTTGGTGCTGCAGCTAGTCCAAAAGGTACACGATTTAACCAAAACAAACCGTCATGGGGGATGAAAGTAATGAGGTCTCTGTTTTCCTCATTCAGTAATTCTTGATGATAAGCACTCTGAAGTAGAGAATAATTTATCTCCTCAGAGTTCTGAAAATATTTCCTCAATGTGTGGCAAGGGATGATTATCAATAACCACTGCTAGGTTCACGGAGATCAACACACAATCGAATACCTCCAGTTTTCTTCTTCGTTACAACAATTGGTGAAACCCATTTGGGGGATTCTGATTTTTCAATCACATCTTGCTCTACCCGTTTCTTTAGTTCCTGTGAGACAGCTTCCCTTATAGAGTAGGGCAATTTCCTCAATTTCTGGCTAACTGTTTTTATATCTGGTCTCAGTTTTACTGTGTGTAAAAATTTCTTTGCACAGCCCAGTGAAGTGTTGCTTTGTGGTGAAATTTTAGACACTAGCTGTGTGGTAGGCACTGGTGCTGTAGTAATGAGACCATCAACTAATTCTAGGTTTAATGCAGCAAAGAGATCCCTTCCAAGTATCGCAGTAACCTTTTTTACAATGTAAAAGTCACATTTTGCAGTATTTGATTCAAATTGTACAGTCACTGGCAAACAACAAGCAGAGGGATTGGATCCTTAAGTAACTGACCAGTCTCAGGGCAGGTGCAAAACGCAGATTGTTTTGGTGTTCATTGGTAGTATAGAAACAGCTGAACCAGTATTGACATTGACAGTGCATATAAATTTGTCTGGAATAAATGTATCAGCTTTATCCACACGTAATACTATAACATTTACAGCAGTGACTTCATTGACATGTTTAGCAGAACTACGGCAGATCTTAGCAAAATGTCCTAACTTTTTATATTTGCGGCACTGTACAACTTTTGCAGGACATGTAGCATCATTTGCAGTGTGTTGTGCTGAACCACAGTGGAAGCAGTATTTTTTATTTGTATTTCCTACATGGTTTTGCAGTGAAATTGCTCTGCTGTGCCCTAATCCAATAAGTGATGCCCAGAATTCAAAATAGGACTGTTATGCCGCAGCACTATATGTAAATTTTATAAATGTGCATAATAATTCTGCTATATTTCAGATCCTTCAGGCTGGTGGAAAGGAAGACTGCATGGAAAGGAAGGATTATTTCCAGGCAATTACGTACAGAAGATATGATTTTATATGGCAATAATAAAAGATGTCTTAGGAAGATGTAATCACATGTATAAAACCAATGATTTTTCTTCAAAACTGCTTTTCATACTTGAACAAAAGGTTTGGTAACCTCTGTAAAATCAAGATCTAAGAGAATTTGTATTTTATCTGCTTATTCTTTTGTTACCTAATAGTAAATGGTAAATAATATGATGTTCTATTTACCTGCATTGTATTTATGCATACTTACAGTGGTTCCCAATTTTAGTTAACCCAAACTACGTATGGAAAGGGGAGTTTGGGACTCAAATAATAAGAGAACCACCCCTTTGGCTCATAAAAAGGTACACAAAATTTTAGCATATATAAACATAAAAAATAACCTGCTGAAAATGACCAATTGAGGAAACTTCATAATTGTAATGGGATTTCTGTTTGTTGCAAAACTGTTCCAGCCTAGGATACTTTCTTTTCAGAGCTGTACTACCATCCTCTACTGTTGGTCCAGCATCCTCTAAACTTCCCTGGCGGAGTTCATGTGTGGCACCAAAACTCTTTGCCAATTTTAGCACTGTGAATAGAATACTGGTATGGAAGAGTG
>CM044431.1:109829798-109842649 GCA_024363595.1 Xenopus borealis | reverse complement strand
TTACATGTGGGCTGCTTTGATTTTTTATCCCGGGCTGCTTTTTACTCCCAGTCCGGCCCTGGGTGGCATAACACAGAGATGAAAATTACCCCAGGGTATTGCATTTTTGTAAGAAGAGGAACACCAACCTGAAGTGACTAATATCACTTGGGGTTGTCTAAAAACCTGTCAACCCCAGCACCTTTCCTTGCCTCTAAATGCACTGTATAACATGCAACTCTTATTTTTCCAGTGACATGATTACCATATGGGGAGGGGACAGGAGGCTCAGGCTGGGGGTCTGCTGTATGAAAGTCATACCTCTCGCCACAAAAGAACTGCAGGCAGGCAGGAAAGATTGTTTGTTACAATACACACAGGTAGAGCTAAATCATCAGAGATACAGGTAGAAACAATAGAATTCTCCCTGTATCTGTGAATTCAGCACTAACAATGGCTGATGCACCAATAGCGGAACTGGGATGGTGGGGCCCACTAGGTTTTTTCCCGGTGTCCCAGTGGCCCAGTCCAACCCTGGTTGAAGCAGCCATACAGGCTGTCAAGGACAGTTGGCGTTCTGTGGGAACTCTTAAAACCACACCTTTTCAGGACTATAAGGCACCACTTTTGAATGCAGCAAATGACAAAACCTCAGAGACATGACTATGAAGATTCTTATTCACCCAGGTCATGGTATATTTATCAAAAGTAACTCAGAGACATGCCAGTTTGTTCAGTTCTACCCCCCAGTGGTCCCTCTGGAACCAGGGGTACTGTGCCAATGAGTCATGTTGAGAAACTCGTCTCAGGCAGCAGTGCCTCACTGGTTAGTAGGGGAGGCAAAAATTGTCCCTCCTGTAACTTTAACAGACACATTTCCAATTTTCAAATCAGAAATTCGGCTCTTCTAGCACAGAGAGTGGAATTGCGCTTCTCTGCGCTAGCATGTTTACCTGCCCCACACACCTCCGGCCCCAAAAAATGTGAGTGCAGGGGGGGAAGGGCAACAGCAGCGAGCCAGCTCAGGCAGCAGCAGGTCAGGATAGCGCCTATCTGGAACGAGAGAGAACTGCTTGTTATAAATGTCCTGGATGCACCGCTTGCCACAGTATGCTCATTGGTACCTCATACTCTCTGCAAACAGAGAAACCTCATCTGCCATTATGTTATCTGCACAATGGATTACGTTCAGTTATATTATTGTAATAGACAGACAAATGAGGATGATAAAAAGGTCACCTCCAGCCTGCAGATGGCAATGTTTGGCAATCCCAAAACAGTTAAGGTAAGGCCACACATGGCATCTTTGCTGTGTTTTTACGTTGCATTTTTTAAAAACCCTCCTTCCTGCATAAATACGCATAAAATGCACTACCACTGAAACTAATGGAAAACTCAATATGGGAATTCAAACAGGGCACTTGCAAGCCAAAATCCACCACAGGATGCCAGTCAATTCGTCAAGAAACTACCAAGTCAATAGACTTTATGGGATCTGCCTGTTTGAAAACACACTATGGGGCAGATTTACTAAAGGTCAAATTGTCGAGGGTTTTTAGCCCTCGAATTTTCGACTATTTGCCAGAATCATACGATCGAATGATTCTTCGAAAAGTCGCCGAAAAAACTTTGAATATTCGCCAAAATCATACGAATCGAAGTGTACGATCGTACGATTGAAATTCGGCAATTCAGTAGGTTCAATCTGGCTAAGTAGGTAGTCAAATAAAAATTTAAAGGGCAAGTTCTTCGATCTTATTATTGTATCTATTAGATGCGACCGAATATTCTATATTCGATAGTCAAAATTACTTATTTTGCATATTCCAATAGTTGCACAATCGAATAGAGACTATTCAAATCCTTCACACAAATTTAGTAAATCTGCCCCTATGTGTAAATACGCAGCGTATTTTAAATATGTCCATTGCATACGTAAGAGGCAAAAAACACTTTGGAGGAAGACATCTCGGAGATCATGAATACAGAACGTAATTACATCACCACATGCAAAATAGAGCCATAATGAACATCGATATGATGCATAATGACATCACCGACATATCACGTGAGAATTTGAACGCCATATTTAAAATACGCTGCTGGGCCCAGATAGGAACTGTGCCAAAGCCATGACACAGCAAAAAAGTGATGAAGTAATGGATCATCTCGTCACTCAACCTGCTTAAGCTGGACATCTTGGATCTCTGAAGTAGACAAGTACTCATTGGCCAGTTCAGACCATGTGACAACATGTGACATATAAAAGAGCGTGACACTAAGGAAATGACGCATAGCGTATTGCATCATTGCACATTAGCACCGAGGGAATTATTGGGAACGAGAACAGTGAGAAATGCATTTTGGGGAAAGAAACGTAATGCCGAAAAACTTATTTTCACAGCCACGTGTGGTTTTAATGTCGTATTCACAATGTACGACAATTAACGTAAAAAAAAAAAAGCTGCGAAAACTCCATGTGTGCCCTTAGTCTGATAGCATGTGACTGTGTGAAGAATGCTGGGAAAGAAGAAGACAAGGCAGGAAGGCAAGGAGAGAGCTGGCACAGATCTGGCAGCAGGAGGCATTTAGGCCCTTCAGGTTATTGTTTCTATAGGCCCTCACTGTAGCTATTGCAGATTTAGCGCCCAGTTAGGGCCTCAGGGAATTGTTCCATAAGAACCAGAAGGTTCATTAGTCAGGTCCCTTCTCTGATCAGAATATGTTAGACCCCAGGTCCCAGCGCCGGTTAGGATCAGTCACCCTGGCTTAGTTACTGGCCCAGATCAATCCAAAGGAGAGCCAGAACTAACTATTGGACACTGCACTCTCTGGGGATACCGTATGAATTACAAATGTACTGGAATTCATTGATGCAACACCAGGGATTACAGATAAGTGCGCACCAACGTAAAGTGTACACAACAAGCAGGCCTGAACTGTCAGTTATATGTGGGCACATTAATAAATGGTTAATAACAGTATTACTTTGTTCTTTAATGATATTGTTTGTATTTGTTTGTTCATGCTTCTGATTTACATGTTCTAGTAATACAGAAAGTTCCATATTCACTCTTTTTATAAACATGGCAAGTGGGTCATGTTTACTTTGTACCAGGCTGTTAAAGGAACCTATACCATGCCAGGCTACCCAGAAGGTAACAGGTAATTTGGTACATTATTATTTGTCCATGTGGACTATACTAGCAAAGTACTGAAAAAGGGAGAATCTGACAAACCAGTTATTTAAAGGTTGTTCAACTTTAAAGTGGACCTGTCACCCAGACACAAAAACCTGTATAATAAAAGTCCTTTTCAAATTAAACATGAAATCCAATTTCTATTTTTTATTAAAGCATTCATAGCTGCTGTACGATTATTTAAAAATATCAGCTGTCAATCAAATATTGTCTACCCCTCCTCTATGCCAGTGGCATAGAGGCGGGGCAGACAATTACTTTCACTTTCCATTCAGCACTTCCTAGATGTCACTGCCCTCCACACATTCCCCCATTCTCTTCACTGTTTAATTGTGTAGCCAGGACATGGGGATGGACATTGGGTCCCCCATTCTGATGCACAAAGAAGATTCTAAGATTATATAATGCTTTCCTTAATAACAGTGTCCACAAAATGACTGCTGCCTGCTTGCTATACTTTTGAATTCCTAGGCTGAAGGAAACAAGAATCAAATATTTTATAAAGTGTAATTAATTTTGCTTGACTAATGCAGTAAAATAGGATTTTGAATATTTGTTACGGAACACATTTTAGGACATCGTCCTTTCAAAACGATGTCCTCCATGCGCCCTCCTACGGCTGTTGAATGCAGCATTGGGTGCTTTTTAACTCACCCATCCTCAAGCTCTGCCGTCAGGTATCCGTCTTTGGCCCTCCCCCTTCGGGATTCTCCTGGGTCTGAGATTCTAAAGTGTGGCGTTGAATTGTTAATGCAGCGCTACACAAGAACCACGAGAATTCTGAGTGGGGAGAGCGGAGGGAAGAAGGCTGAGAAGGGAGAGTTACAGGGTTGAGCAGTGATGGTAGAGGGGAGCGGCTGCTTGATATGGGAGAGCGGAGAACCGAGGGCAGTAATAGGAAGGGAGATAATTGAGGGCGGAAGGCGGAGAACTGAGCAGGGAGGGAGGTCTGAGGTCTGAAGAGGGAGCGCTGACATATTAAGAGGGAGGGCTGAGGTCTGAAGAGGCAGTGCTGAAATCTGAAGAGGGAGGGCCAAAGACGGATACCTGATTGCAGCTTTGGAGGATGGGTGAGATAAAAAGCTTGCGATGCTGCATTCCACAGCCGTAGGAGGGCGCATGGAGGACATCGCTTTTACAGGACGATGTCCTAAAATGCGTTCCGTAATATCTTTTGGGTGACGGGTCCCCTTTAAATACTCTAAGAAAATTTGTCTTCTTTTTTATTTGTTATGGTTTAGATATTTAGATTTTTGCTCAGCATTTCTCCAGTTTGGTCTTTCAGCAGCTGCCTGGTTGATAGGATCTTATTTACCCTAGCAAGCAGGCAATGGATTGGACATGAGTCGTGAATATGTATATGAGAGGGTTTGTATAGAAAGATAAGTAATTAAACATGGCAATAGCACAATGTAACTGTAGCCTCACACAGCAATAGTTTTTACCTTCTGGGGTCAGTGACCCCTTAATTGAAAGCTAGAACGAGTCAGAAAAGGAAGGCAAATAATTTCAAAAAAACTATAAAAAACAAATAATGAAAACCAGTTACAAAGTTGCTATGAATAGGCCATTCTATTACATGCTAAAAGTTAACTGGGTGAACCAAGACAAAAGTGTCTGATCCATGATTTGGATTGTTGTAATGCTGATTTGTGGTCATTAGGGGTCACAGGTTGATCATGTAAACAAAGCACTCCTGTGCTAAACTACAAGGAAAGTTGAGATTATATTGCATTCAGCAGGTAACTACACTGTAGAAGACTTTTTGTAAACTATTTTAGTCTAGGTATTCCTAGAATTTGTAAGGGAAGAGTTGCTACTTTGTGCCTTTCACATCTTTTTGATGAAAGAATTAAACATCAAGATATTAGTATTGGAAAGCCAGAACTAATTCCCAGACATTATGGGTTACTAGAAGATAAATGTTATTATAAAGAATAATTTGCTTTGCATTTACAGAGAAATTTGTTAATTTAAAATGTTCAATTGTTTGGGGTTACTTTTGTAGTTGCTGGTGAAAATATGTCTAGCTGTTTATATTTTATGCACTACTGGCTTTGACTCTTCAATTCAATTTTAAGTCAATTTAACAGAATGGAAAATCACTTACTTCTGTATTGTTTCAGAGGTCAGAGCACAGAAAGGGATGCACAAATACTACATTCCGTTCTTTGTTTTTTCTAGCCTCATTGAAGGTTGTACCGAATAAGCATGCCATTTAAATCTTCTATTAGACTTCGTTGTTCTAAAGCTTACTGGCAACAGCCTTCCTCAGGGCTGATTTGCAAATAAATTAGTTAATGTAATAACAAATGGAAAGCTACCTACTGCTCTAGTCACACATATCAATCAGTAGACAGTATTTATTGGTCAGCTGTATGAACGCAAATATCTTATTGGTTTCCACTATTCTTCATTTTAATACTTTACCCTCATAGTTGCTAAATTGTACCAGGGCAGTACCCCATCACAGCTAGTTTGACTTTTGCATTAATTTTTTAACTTGATTAAGAATGTTCAAGGATAATTGTTGATTGGTTTAATTAGAAACTGCATATATGCTATTTAACCTTCACCTACATTTGCAAACTAGTGCAATTATTACTCCTACAAGTAGTCGAGAGTTAGCTTGGTCTACAAGTCAAGTGGTGTGGTATAACATCAGATAGGCATGGCCAGAGAATCATTGTTAGTAGTAACAAATTCCAGCACTCTGGGTCTGGCTTTCCTGTCTGGTGCAGGTACGGATGTCGTCTACCAAACTTGTGTTGCAGAAATAACTGGTGCGACAGCCACTGAAAATAAAAATATGATACTACTAATGACCTCCTGCTGCTCACCACACTACTCCCTGACCTGCCCTCCTTGTCCCAATTGCCTTGCTTGTTTTAGGAAATACTGTAAGGCAGGGGTCCCCACCTTTTTTGCTCGTGAGCCACATATAAATTTAAAAAAGAGTTGGAGAGCAACACAAGCATGAAAAAGTCCATGGGGATGTCAAATAAGAGCTCTTATTGGCTTTTTGGTAGCCCCTATATAGACTGGCAGCCTACAGGAGAGAATGTTTGGCAGGACATCTGTTTTTTTATGCAACCAAAACTTGCCTCTAAGCCATTAATTAAAAAATAATCACATGCTTTGAGGCCACTGGGAGCAACATCCAAGGGGTTTGAGAGCAACATGTTGCTCGCGAGCTACTGGTTGGAGATCACTGCTGTAAGGTATGCACAGGGTGGTAGCACTTGGGGGGGCTGTGCATGGGGCTGTAGGAGAGGTGTTGCTCCTAGGGCTGGGGGATGTGGTGGCCTTGACATGGCAAACTGGTGGGCCTCAGATTCCCAGTCTGATGCAGCCTTCTGCCCAGTATTTTGTTGGAGCTTTGGCAGATATTCTGCAGCCAACTTGATTGATATCAGGTCGTGGTTGCAACCATCTCTTGGGTTTGCATAGCTCAACTTGGCCCACCTATAGTATATGTATTTATGACTTTATCATTGATAAAAATATGGAGGCACTGTACTATGCCTGCAGTAGTTCTTAATATAATTTACAGTGAAAGGCTGAACTCAACACGACCAACTCCGTGGCCAAACATGGCAAAGATCTTCTTATTTGGTAACCTTTCTTTATGGCCATCTTCAGGTCCCTATTTCTATTTTAACAGTCAGTGGCATAACTAGATGAAACTGGACCCCTCAGCAAATTCCTTTTAGGACCCCCAACATATCCAGAGGTTAACCTGTTTTACTAATATATGTTGAAACTGCTCATTAATTTGGGCCTCATGGACCCTCTGTACCTCCTCGGGCCCCCTTGCAGGCCTAGGTTCTGCTTCCTCTGTATTTATGGCCGCGCTAACAGTCCCAAAATCACATCATGGCATGCAAATAGAGTGCTTCTGTGAATGACATAAAAATAATATTGTAAGTGATCCTAATTAACAGCACTATTTATAGAATCAGCAACAGATGCAATTAAAGGTGGCATAAAGGTGATAGCAAAAGCCTTGGTGTTGCAGAAAATTTCCCTGGATAATCACTGATATACAAGGTACAGTTTACTGTTAAACATGCTGAAAACTGTATTTTAACAGCTATTGAGACCAGGGCCCAATGTAGAGTCGGTGACAATTGCTTTTTTTGTGGCAGATCCCTCCATTTGGGCATATGGGGTTGTACCATCTCCCTGGTTTGCTAATAACTCTCTTTTGTGGCGTACCCTGTAAAAGGAACCCCAAGAGGGGGAGGTAGACAAGTGTTCCTCATGGCTTCATTTTCCTGCTAACTGGAAACAAGAACAGTGCCTTCAAGCCCCCAGTTTGGTGGGCCAAACTTCTGTGTCACCAATTATTTTTGGGTCTTGCATTGATACCATGCCCACCATGACCCTCTTTGCTTAGAGCCTTTACTTTTTCCCATATATCCTTCACACATACTGGAAGTAATTTCCTATATTTGAAATGTGACCATCATCACTTGTGCAAAGGCTGTAGATTTATTGTGAGCAATCAGTTCACCCCACTCAAGAACCTGGCCACCTCACAGTGTTAACCCATTTCTTTGCCTGTTCTTTTGCAATTTAGGTGGTAATTCCACTTCAGTTGTTTCTGCTTCTGAGAATGATCTCCAACCACAATATATTTGAATTAAACCAGTGAACCTTGGTCCCAAGTAGCTTACATGTGCTATGCAAACTCCCAGTTCCTCCAGGAGCTTAACTAGAATCTTTAACTTCTTTTCACATTGATATGATGCTGGTGGGTCAGTTACAATAAGATTGTCTAAATAGAGAGTGACTCCTCTAAATTTATCACTACTCTAGCCATTAATATAGAATTTACATTTCTTTAGATTAAAGCTATCCAGGTGTAATGACAACAACTGGAGGGCTAATTCGTTATTCATTTTTTGACATGCAAACTTCTGGCTCTGCTTGTTTAACTAGTTTTAGAGCTACTCTGAATGTTGGATAAGACACTGAACACACTGATTCCTCACTGCATAATTTACTGAGATCCCTGGTGGATAAAGCAGTGAATTCAATCGGTGTCACTCCTTTTAGGATTAAATAAACATGAGCCTGAAGAAGATATATCTGTCCCTAACACAAGCGTGGAGACCTGTTTACCAAAGGTTGGATTTTAGTGGTTTTAGAGGCTTTTGAAACCACTAAAAAGGAATGTCTTGAAATGTATTAAAAGATACAAATAAAAAAATGCAAACCTCTAAAAATTCTAGTTTTTCAGACAATTCCTAGCAAAAAAGTCTTAATCAACTTAAAATGGTACATTTGGATCAGTGCAGCTCCCACTCACTTCTGTAGGACATCAACAATTTTTATCTGTATTAGTATTAGTGGTTATTTTTTTTTTTACACTAATAAATCGCAAAATTTTAGAGCTTTTAAAAAAAACTGTTGGAAAACTGTGAATTTTTAGAGATTTGTGAAAAAAACTCAATTTGATTGTCAGTAAATGGGCAACTTAGACTTGTGCTTATTTGTGACATTTTTAGTAAGTGGAATTTTAAAATATTCCTTTAATGTAACCCCCAGGAGTCACCAAATAAACTGGAAGCTACACACAAACTTTTAAGTATCCTTAAAGAACAAGTAAACGTTTTTTTTTTCTATCTCTAAATTTGCTCTAAACAGCCCCTCAAATTAATGTACCTTAGTCCCTGCTGCAAGTCTGCTCTGGTTTCTGTGTTATCAGCAGCTTGTTTCACCTTCTTCCTGGTGCAGAGTGAAGCCCAGCCCCTTAGCTTACTGAGCTGACCTTATATCTTGGACTAGTCCAGGAGATCATTTGCATACTATGACATAGCAGAGAGCAGTGTGTGTAGCAGCTTTTGCTTGGGGAAACTAGCTTACTAATGAAACACTGGCTCCCTCTTCCTCTCTATTGTGGAACAGCAGCAAATGGACTGCTCAGTAAACTAAGGGGCTGGGCTTCACTCTGCACCAGGAAGAAGGGAAAGAAGCTGCTGATAACACAGAAACCAGAGCAGACTTGCAGCAGGGACTAAGGTACATTAATCTGGGGGGCTGTTTAGAGCAAATTTACAGAAAGAAAAACATTTATTTTTCCTTTAAACCATGGATAAAGAAATGTTTATCTTATACCCCTGTAACGCTAATTAAGTACGGTTTAATTAAAAAAAAAAAAAACAATACTAGCAATTGCATAATAAGAAAAGAAGTATGGAATGTAATAAACTGTTTCTCTTTACCTCCAAATCAAATTTTGTTGTTTTATAATCGGTTGAGTGCAGAGGACCTCTTGTATTTGTCTATATGAATTTTGTGGTCATAGCCTCATTGCACCCCACTTAATTGGTTAAAAACTAGTGGTGAGCACAACTTTGCCTTGTTTGGTATAGAGAAGTAGAGCTGTTCAACCTAACTTTAGCCACTGGAGGCTTGTAGAGCAGCTTGACCCATTGTATAAATCAGTTGCCTTCTCTGAATCAAGAGAGGCCATTACCCTGGTACCGCTGTCCTTACCCTTCTGGGCATAAAACCTGAGTGGTCTGCGTGTATTAATTCTTTAATGACCTGATTAAGCCTAGTAGCCAATTTCTTTGCTAATATCTTCTTTACTAATATAATCTGAGTTGATGAGAGATATTGGACTATATGAGCTGCAAAGAGTGGGGCTGCAGTATGCTTTGCGGATAACTACTTGGGGAGTGCCTCAGCAAAGATGGGGGTAGGGATTCACAATCTGCCTGTGGGGGGATCACCAACATATTTAAGGACTTATACCAGTGTGGGGGTCCGTCCGTCCAACCCAGGGGTATGTTGTATGGCAGGGCCTGTATTGCTGCCCTCACTTCCTCTGTAGCTATAGGTGTGTTAAGCCATGCTCTGGGTATAGGCATAGAGTCTAAGGACTGGGCCAGTTTTTGTGGTGTATAAGAGACAGAAGAGCTATAGGGGGTGTCAGCTGTCAGTTGTGGTTTGTGTACCATAGAGCTAACCTTGGTCTAGATTCCATAGAAGCTTGTTGCTGCTTGGTCAGTAAGGTAAGTATTAAGGTAGCCATAGACACATAGATAATATCGTACAAAATGAATTTTCTTACAATTTTCAGTGCGTATATTGCGGGAAAGGAGCTGACCGATATCGGCAGAAGACTTGGATATCGGTCAGCTGGTGGATCGGACAGAAAATTTTAATTAGGTCCCGTGTTTAGTGCTGAGTTGTCAGATGCAAGTAGAATTCTATTGTTTCTACCTATTTATCTGATGATTCAACTCTACACATTTTTTTCTAAAAAAGATCGTAATTGTACAGACTGTGGCCGCCTTTACACTATTTTCTTCTCCTTGATTGACGATTCACTGTGAGCTATAGAGTGAGGGTTTTTGATGGTAGAAGTAGAGTCCCTGGCTTGAGGTGGGCAATATCGGGAGATATCGGGCTGATCCGATGGGCCTTAGGACACAACAATCGGATCAAAATGTCAAGGATACGGGAGGTCGGATTGTGGGACAGCATCAACGAACAGATGCGGCCGCGATCCGACGGGATTTTTAATCCTGCCCGATCGACATCTGGCCGACTTTCGGACAGATATCGATTGGGGAAGCCCATCGGAGGGCCCCACTCATGGGCCAATAAACGGCTGCATCCATTCATTTTTTTAGTTTATACCCTTTAATTCAATTCTGCTTGTTGCTTTGATTGCACTGCCATTGCTACCACTATTGCCTTTAGCCTCCTTTAACAACTGTTGCTTTTTTAGCAATTCCTTTCTTCTGTTGTATCTGCCTCTACCAGTTTCCTTTCAGACAGCTGTTGGAGGTGGAGAGATGAGTTCTGGTGCCAGATATGTGTTAGAATGCAACTGTATTTTTTCATTAAAAACCAGAGGTTGTGCTTTCTGTCACCCAGTGGTCAGTGCAAAAACAAAGAAATCAGAAAACCCTCTGTGAAAAGGAGACACATCAAAATCACTCCCAAATCATCTGGCCAAAAGGCTCCCGAAAGATTTATAGTTATCAAGCCCTCCTTTGTTGAGGCTGGGATGAGTCTTTTCTCCAGTAATGACCAAATCTTTCCCCCATAGAATCATCAGAGCAACATCATTAAGGAATGTAATGGCTGCACTTTCGGCACTTTTTGCCGACTTTCAGCCAGATATCGATAGGAGAAACCTGTCGGAGGGCCACACAAACAGACTGATAAGCTGCCGACTCTGTTGGCAGCTTTTATCGGCCCGTGTATGGCCACCTTAAAGGAGAAGGAAAGGCAGAATACACTTGGGGGTGCCAAACGTAAGTCACCCCTAAGTGATTAAACTGATGTACCTCAAACCCAGGGCCGGTGCTCCTATCAGGCGAAATCTGCACCGGCCCCAGGTTATAGAAGGGAGCACCACGCAGATCACTACTTCCTTCTTCGTTTTTACCTGCGCTCCCCTGCGTTCCGTTTTGCTGCATTCAGCCGCAGGGGAGCGCAGGTATAGACGCACTCAATTATTTTCAATGGGGCTGTACTCACACGAACGCATGTAGGCGCCAAACGCAGGAAAAATGCAGCATGTTGTGTCTGAACCTGCGTTCGGCGCTTACACGCGTCTCGTGGGTACAACCTCATTGAAAAGAATGAGGTGCGTCTAGACCTGCACAGGTCCAAAACGCCCGTGTGTACGGGCCCTAACTTTCTAGCTTCCCAACCAATTTAATATTTTGTTTGTTATAGGCTTTGGAGCTCTGTAGGTTCATATCAATATTTAGGTTGCACTTTTGGTGTCCATTGTTTAGTATGCTGTTTGCCTAAGAAATAACTCAGCCTGACAAAGTGGAGGGTGATCCTCAATCCTCTGTATTACATACCTATACCTCACAAATTTCTGGAAATTGAAACAGAGGGACAAAATTAAGTTGACCACACCCCTTTTGCAGCCACACCCCCTAATGACCATGTCCGTTTAACAAAATTTGCCAGGTTATGAAAGTTTTCTGCAATTTTTATGTTTTATTACAGTTTTCCTAATTAAGGTGAATTGTCTTTTAAGCTGTGAGTCTAACTTCTCCCAAAGGACAAAATAGTTACAAATGTATCTTAAAGGAGAAGGAAACCCTATTGGGGCACAACCCCTGCACCCCCCCCTCCCTCCTCAGCCCGGCCTACCTCCCCCCATCTGGGTAAATGCCCCCAAAATCACAAAGTTTTCCGATTTCAATTTCGTGACTTTCGGCACATGCACAGTAGAGCTGAACTGGCAAATGCTCCTACTGCGCATTCACCGCCAAACTCCGATGGATCCAGGAAGAAGACTGCACGGAAGAAGATGCCATCTGTGAACTACATGGACAGGACCTGTGCTGAGGGGTAAGTAGCAAGTGTAGCATTTGTCCGGGGGGAGGAGGGAGTGGGGGAGGGATTTTGGGCTGAAAGGGTTTCCTTCTCCTTTAAATATCTATTTGGGCTCTCTGCCAAGAGCCAATTAAGTTAGAAACATTGTATCTTTTTTGGCTGTTCAGGGCAGAGAAATCGGGATTTTCCAGTACAAACGCAGGACTGCAGGTTGAGCTGTCAAAAGTGGGACTGTCCTGCTCAAAACAGGACCGTTGGGAGTTATGCTATTATTTCAGTAAATGTCAAATGTGCACACCATTTCCTTGGAAGGAAGAAGAGAATCAGCCGGAGAGTAGAGAGTAAGTA
>CM044431.1:109811664-109829598 GCA_024363595.1 Xenopus borealis | reverse complement strand
CCCCCCCCCCCTGTTTTTTGGTTTTTTTTAACTGGTTTTACAAACAAAAGCCCTTATGAGGCCTGTCAAGCTTGATTTTTCTCAGCTCATTTCCCTGCAGCTCACTGATCCTCCCCCAACAAGCACACACTTCCTACTCTCTCTCCTTTTCTTGTCATCAACAGCACATAAAATCTCGCGTGGCCAGCACACCCAAAATGGCTACAATGTAGCAGCTTAAGGATCTGACTTCCCTGCAAAACACCTTTTAAATCGTACAGATCTTCAGCTATTTAAATGGTAGGTGCTGGTGTGAATGGGGTGTCTTTTTAAGATCTGCCTCTGTCCTACAGACAATCCTGTTTGCCTGCTGTGTGATTTCATGCTTACATTTATTGATCACAGCTTCCCCTTCCATCATAAGTGTTCTGCATGTATGTAATCATTTGCATTCCTGTGCATTTTCTTCTATTCATTATTGGGAGTGAGTTGCAGTGACATGCCCATGAGAGTAAACAATAGCCATGGCTTGTCACTTTAAGTCGGATTTCTACAAAAGGAGCAAAGCAGGCTCCCTGAAAAAAGGCTCTGTGCAGCCCTCCTGCCAGTGGCGTAAAAAGATGTTACTGGGCTCCACAGCAAAATAATTTTAGGGCCCCATAAATATCCAGATGTTGTCCTGTTTTACCAATATATGTTGAGATTGCTCATTAATTAGGGCCCAGTGCGGCCCCCTCTACCGCATGGGCCCCCTGCCTTCCTCTGTAGCTCCTGGCTTCCTGCTCTTCTCACTATACCATGCTGGGGGCTGCAGTGTTTTTGTAGCTGTATTTTACAGTTCGAAGAAAAAGGTATTTTCTTACATATAACTCGGACTCCATTAACAAGACTTTCTTTTCAGGTAGTGGAGCTGATATTAAGGAAGTTCAGAGTGTTGAGGCTGAGTAGTGTTAAAGGATAATACATTGTCTTTAAAGGGATCTTGTCATGAGAAAAATTTTTTCCCCCAAAATGCATCAGTTATTAGTGCTGTTCCAGAAGAATTCTGCATTGAAATCCATTTCTCAAAAGAGCAAACAGATTTTGTTATATTTAATTTTGAAATCTGACATGGGACTAGACATTCTGTCAATTTTCCAGCTGTCCCAAGTCATGTGACTTGTGCTCTGATAAACTTCAATCACTCTTTACTGCTGTACTGCAAGTTGGAGTGATATCCCCCCTCCCTTTTCCCCACCCAGCAGCCTAACAAAAGAACAATGGGAAGGTAACCAGATAACAGCTCCCTAACACAAGATAACAGCTGCCTGGTAGAACAGCATTCAATAGTAAAACCCATGTCCCACTGAGTACTATTCAGTTACATTGAGAAGCAAAAACAACAGCCTGCCAGAAAGCAGTTCCCTCCTAAAGTGCTGGTACAAGTCACATGACTGGGGCAGCTGGGAAATTGACAAAATGTCTAGCCCCATGTCAGATTTCAAAACTTAATTTTAAAAAAATCTGTTTGCTCTTTTGAGAAATGGCTGTCAAAGCAGCATTGTAGGTATATAGTGCTCACTATTCCATTCCCTGTTGTAATATTATATGTGTGGTCATGGCTTCTGATTATTTTATGTTCTGTGTTAAAATAAGTTTTTATTCTAGTGTAAGTCGCTGTTTTGCATGTACCTCTGTACAGATTATATCTGTTATTTCTCGTTACTAGGGGTCTTATGTACAAATATAAATGTAAGGGCCTATTACTAACAGCTTGAGACCATGATCACGGTACTCCATATCAGCAAGATTGGTTTGTCTGTGCCTTCAGTATCAAAGAGATGGGGAGAATACCTGGTAAATGTGCTGACTGGTTGTTACAGTTTATTTATAAATTGAACTGTGTACTAAGAAACATTAAAAAATAAGAATTATGAACTTTAATAGTACTCTGTGGAAAATGACATCCCTGAGTTTTCCAGCATTCTGGATTATGGATTTTTGCATAATAGATCACATACAGTACATGTTTAACCATTCACCAGATTCATTAATCCCTTTGCATAGATTTGAAGAAGATTGTACCATGTGGAATTGGCCTAATATATTGCATGGACTAGCATAGCCATAGTATAGCTTTGTTGTATTTATTATTTCCCTGTTGTTTTCTGTCTATGAAAGAACTAAATGGGAAAATTGAGAATTTTAATTGTTACAATCAAACTGCTTAACTGTTTCCATCTGGGCAAAATTAAATGTATCAACTGTATGTATGACATTGTCCTGAATGAATGGTTGCTAAGAGGTTAGCAAAGATTTATGGCAGACGACAATCCTCCTGTGTGCCATTACCCTCACTTAGATGCTTTGTAACCTCCTATGCTATCTGACCAATGAGAAGAATATCTCACAAGGGGACAAACATAACCTACTTCTTTTGTTCAGTTTGTCCAGGGACACAGCCTAAACATTCTAAAAGTTAGGAAGTAAAGCGGAACAGCAGTACCATGCACTGGCCGTTGTGGTCATAAGCAGATAACATTTTTCAACCCCAACTTGACCAATATCCATAAAACATTTGCTTTTATCTAGAAATGTTATTTTCAAATGATTCATTAATATGTAGGTATTAACAGAGGCTATAAAATCATCAGCACATTACCTTGATAACGTCTTATATAAATTAGGTTATGCACATAATATAGTTACAGTAGGATGCCCTAAAGTATATTAAATTATATGCGGCTCAATGACATGATAGGTTTTCAAACCTGCGCAGTCAACAAACCAGCTGATACCAACTCATTTTTTTTTGGTCCCACCTACATGTTTCAAAATCATATTTTCTGCAATTTTATCTGTAGGTGTATGGCCAGATCAGTGTGGTGTTTACTCACACATACTCAAACTTACAGTTTATTACAGTAAATTAAAATCTAAATCCCTCTGTTCATTTGTGAATGGAGAAAGGTATAACTTACACATCCATGGAGCTACATGACCACACCAGGAAACTGGTGCCATAATCTGTTGGAGTATCTACGAATAAATGATTCTTGTTGTAGACTCTAGAGATTTCAGTTGTGAAGCTCCCATTTTTTAATCATGATTATTTTCTATATTTTCAGAATCGGGAGGAAAGTCAAAGGGCCGAGGCACAACCTACAAATGTTGTTCCTTGTGCTAAGCAGGCCTCTAGAGGTGGCAGAACAGCCATAAAAAGGGAGAGGGAAGGTGGGAGAAAACGATTGCTCCAGTCAGGAAGTAAGTACTTTAGTGTTTTATTTGCATGTGTCCTAATTAACAGTTTTTTGATGATGCAATCACAGTTGATTGACCGACAAGAAAAAATGGACCAACTGTTGATCCATTTGGAGCATGTGTGGGGACACTGGTTGGGCCAGAGTTGCACAGATCCAGTCTTCCTCCTAGTGATTCAAATAATCCAATCAATTTTTCAGATCAGTTACAGTATGTGTCCTCTAAATAGGACCCAATCAGTGAAACAATATGTCAAAATGTCTAAAATGCATTCTGGGTTTTCTACTTTGCAGGGCGAGGTCATCGGTGCTCAAGCTATGGCTGTAATCGCTCATTTTTCAACATGCAGGACCTGATCTCCCATGTCTCAGTCCACTACAAACCCACACAGTCATTGGCTGGTAATCAACAAGTTTTTTTTATCTATAAAAAAAAAATTACATCTTTATCATGTATCTATATGAAAATCCCAAGGGTGTAGGCTTCTTGCACAGGTCCATTTTCCTGGAGCTCCACATTCCTTCACAATGCTTATGGGAGTATTTTTTACATTTCTTCGTTAGATATTTGTTGAAGCACTCTTTAATGCAATCTAGTTTAATAGAAAGCATAGCTCGGGGAAATGGACAGCGAGGAATGGATGGAACTAGGAGAAATATAACTGAGGGTTCTTGAAATAAATGCATTTTTCTGGATTGGTTCTGAGTGATACTGATTGGATTACAAGCTCTGAAATTAATGTACCAACTGCTTTGCTTCAATATGACTGCTACAGCACCATCTACAAGATGCAGCTGCTCTGTAACAGCTGCTTGACTCCACTTTCTTGAAAGTCATTATCACTGGGGGAAGTTAGAATCACTTACCTTGGGCTGGTGCTCCAGTTATCAGAAAACTCCACTGGCCGAGGTACTAGTGAGCACCCCGTTGCAATGTTCTACCAGCTCCTTGGTGGTTGCATATGCACAGTAGACTGAAGGGCCTTGAAGTAGGGGTGAAGTGAAAAGCCACCTTTTTCACTCTACTGTTCATGTGCTGGCTCGGGGCAAAACAAGAAAGAAGATTGCAATGTGGTGCTTGGTAGCCTGAGCTGGTGCAATTTTCTGTTAACAGGAGCTCCAGCCCAGGGTATCAGGTGAGTAAATTATAACATTTGGCAGCCCCCCCCAGTGATTTTAACTTTCCCTCTTCTGCTCAAACCCATCTCGATTCAACAAAGAACATCTATTGAATATACAAGCAGGGCCGGACTAGGGTCTGCAAAGTCAAAAAAGGGCCGCTACCCTTACACACCCTCTGGGGCTCCTCCTACTCACCCAGGCCCTCCTCCACACCTGTGCACCATCTTCACACTTAAGGTGTGATGTGCTCAGGGAGGGTGGGCAGCAGGTGAGCTGAGGGGGAAGCCTCAGTCAGGTCTGGATTGAGGGAAGCTGGGGAGGTCATTACTGAGGGAGGGTGGCAGGGGGAGTGATGAGGAAAGCCAGATCGGGTCTGGATCTAGGGAGGGAGTGGGGAGGCCAGGATTGAGGGAGTAAGGGCAGCAGGGAGTGATGTGGGAGGGCAGAATCAAGTCTGGCCCACCTCCTGGCCCTCTACCCACTGGCCCAGTCCAACCCTGTATACAAGTTACTGTTTTTGTTTTTGTTTTTCCTGGCCATGTTTTTCAATATCAATGTTTTGTTATTCAGATAAACGTTTTTTGTGCTCCATGTCTGGCTGTACAGAGGAACTGGCAAGCATGCAAGATCTTATGAACCATCTCAAGGTCCACTACAAACCTAACCGCTATTTCAAGTAAGTGGCATATTTTAACAGAATGTGAGTTTATGATAGAAATCACAAGTTGTGCAATCATGTCTAACAACTGTGAGGGAGCACCCAAAACAAGTTTATTTTCTGGGAATTCATCCTGTGTGATAACTATGATTTTGCAAACCAATAATGGTTTCACTGTAGCTTCATAAAAACTGTACCCAGCATTGTATGAGCAATTAGGCAGAGGACTAAATTAATAATCATAATTTCCAGGCCTGGAACCAGTTATAGCTAGGTTACAAAAATATGAAAACATTTCTGTATCAACTATTCCACCATACTTTATTATTAATAATAAAATAATAACCGTATCGCACAGCAAATTAGTGTTCACTGCATTTTGTCCCCTAACCATATCTAAGAGAGCAAATAGGCATGTCAAGGCCCCTTATTTAAAGTGAGTCCTACACTGTCTACACATTTGGCAGCAAAGTGCATTATGTGCAACTGAATGGTGGAACCATGTTCACTTACCCTTTTCTCAGAAACTCTAGTTAAACCAGCAAGTCCCAACTCTTCTCAAATCTCCTCTTAACTTGGCATTACTCTGGGTCCCACCATCTATTGCTCCAAAGCAACCGTTTTTCTTTATCCCCTGTCACACTACATTTATGCATAAGGGGTTATAAGTGATCTTTTATTGTATAGAAACCAGACGGTTCTTTTGAGAAAGGAGGAAAGGACATAGGGACACCTAATAAAACAACAAAGAAAGATCCCAGTCTGATAGGAGTCCTTGGGTTGCTGACTTGATAGGACAACATTCTAAAATCCTAGTTGTTAAAGGAACAGTTCAGGGTAAAATTAAAAACTGGGTAAATAGAAAATGTTTCTAATATAGTTAGTCAGGGAAAAACTATAAAAGTTGGAGTGACTTGATGTCTAATATAATAGCCAGAATCCAACTTCCTGCTTTTCAGCTCCCTAAATCTGAGTAAGTCAGCAACTTGAAGGGGGGCCACATGGGACATAACTGTTCAGTGAGTTTGCAATTCATCCTCAGCATTCAGCTCAGATTCAAAAGCAACAGTTATGACCCATGTGGCCCTCCCTCAAGTCACTGATTGGTTATTGCCTGGTAACCAGTCAGTGTAAACAAAAGAGAGCTGAAAAGCAAGAAGTAGTGTTCTGTTCTGTTAGGTTAGTCTTAGGGCAAGGCCAGACGGGGAGATTCGGGGCAGATCTGTCGACTTCTCGCCGCGCTCGAATCTCCCCCGAATCTCCCAGAATGGCTCGTCAGCGCTGCGCACTCGCTAGGCGTAAAGTTGCTGCGTGTGAACAAGCGCAGGCGACTTTACGCCTAGCAAGTGCGCAGTGCTGACTAGCTATTCGGGGAGATTCGGGGGAAATTCGTTGCGGCGAGAAGTCGCCAGGCGACAGATCTCCCCTGAATCTCCCCGTCTGGCCTTGCCCTACAGTCACTCCAGCCTTTATACATTATATTTTTGCCTAATTAACTATATTGAAAACATTTTTTATTTTGCACAGCCTATCTATTTACCCAGTTTTTACTTATATACTGAACAATTCCTTTAAGAACTAAAATATAAAGGCATCAATTTCCAAAAAATAAGGAACACAGTTGTGTAGTTTCTTATTATTTTTATCATTTTATGTAATTTTTTTTCTATAACCACCATCCCACTAGTGAGCCCCAACTCAGCACATCTACTGTCATATTCCTATTATTTTAATGATTGTATAATCCTTGCAGCTGTGCTTATTAAATGCAATGCTATATTCTGTGCTTATTTCTCTACAGGTGTGAAAATTGTATGCAGCACTTTCGTACTCACAGGTCCCTTTTCAAGCACCTTCATGTCTGTTCTAACCCCACAGCACAAGCCATTCAAAATCCTCAACCCCAATCCTCTTCAACTGATTCCAAGCCTGAAACACAACCACAGCCAACAAAAAACCAAACCAGTGTTATTCAGTGTGTCAAGAAGGAGACTCCTATACCAGTATCCAATGTTCCTATTACATCTTCCTTAGTACCATCTACCTCTTCTCTGCCTAAAGACCTACACCAATCACTGAGCTCTTTGGCCTCTCAGACTTCAAGTCATTTTCCTCTTATTGACCCCTCTCTGTTTGCAGGGAGACTACCTAGCCCATCCACTTCCTCTGTTGCTAGCTCCTATCTTCCTTATCTCCACCCTTCTGCATACACTTTATCTCAGGTATCCAGGCTCAGGCCCTTGCTCGGGAACCAAGGTCTACCTGTCTCCAACGCTGTGTGGAAAAAGAACCAAGGTCAGACAGAGGGCTACCTCTGATGTTTAACCAACTGTTATGTTTTACCTAATGTTTAAGACTTAAAAAAAAAACACTATGTGGCTTATTCCAGGAGGCACCTATCACTACATGTCCTCAAGAATCTCTTAAAACTTTTTATTCTGACATTGTGCCTTTTTTAGGCCAGGATTTGACTGATGGTTGAGAAATATCCATTAAAATCAGTTTGAAATATAAATATAACCATTGTTTATAAATTAGACCCGTTTCCTTTTTCAGCTTTAATTACAAAATGTCAGACTCTATATAATTTAGTTATATTGATCTATTTTTTACTGTACTATTTTATATTACAACTGGAAGATATTGTAACTGATATTATAACTGCTTTTATAACATGATTGCTGCATACTTCCTTTTTAAAGAATTTCTTATCATTGAGCTTTTATTCCCTGATCTAGAGCTGCTCTTCATATGCTTTCTCCTCATGTGTTTTGAATACATTTTTGTATTAAACATTTTTATATTGGATCAGCTTACATTTTTAATTTATTATGTCCCTATATTGTAGGCAGGTATTTACTTTTCTAGCATGGTCGCCTGCAAACAAGGTAAAACTGCAAGAAGGCCCATAATCATATGGGGTCAAAAGTGCTTACTCCTAGCTAGGAACTGCTGATCCAGAACCTTTTAATTTCGGTGTCTTGGTGTAGGCTTGGCAAACATGGATAGTGCTGACAGCCCAACAAGATATCTGTGACCATTAAATGCACAGGGCCAGCAATTTCCAAATGACCTAATGGTTACAAATATAATCTAAATATAAAATATGTAATAATACAATTTATGAGGAATGTCTTTTACATTTATTTTTGAGGGGATAAATAACTATTTGCAGTGGCATAACTAGAGGTTACTGGGCCCCATAGCAAAATAATTTTAGGGCCCCCAAAATAACCAGAGCTTGTCCATTTTTTTTTACCTATATATGTTGAAATTGCTCATTATTTAGGCCCCTATAAATCTTGGGCCCCCTTGCAGCCACAGGGTTTGCTTCCTCTGTAGTTACTCCCCTGTTGTCTTGTTTCTCCAGGACACTCAACTAATAGTCGCATTCTTTGGGAGCACACACGGGATAGTTACAACTGTATGCAGTGTACGTTCTCAACTGCCTCTCGGGACCAGATAACCAAACATATTGAGGAGCTTCACAAGACAAACTTATCTACCAAACTGCAGGATGAGATGGGTATGTTCACTGGAGATGTCGCTAAATTAAAATAAAACATATTCAGTATAAAAAGGACAAGGATAGTAAAACTGACTGTCAATGTTTTCAAATCACATTATTGAGTTCATATTGATGACCACAGTTGCCACTTGCTACACTACAACAAGATTGCTGTTGTTATTGAAAAGGAGTGTTCAGGGTAATTTCTGGATCCTTTACCTCTTTATGCAGCTCACTGCTGCTGTCTATTTCCCCTTCGCGCTCACCTTTTTTCGAGCGCCTCATTGGCGCAGTGCCCCTGGGTGTGGTGTTAATGGCTAAAGCTGACCATACGCTTAATAAAATTGTACTAGGTGTATGTTGTGCAGGGCTGCCATCATAATGATTATCTTTATGATCATCTGGGCCTCACCCTCCCAGGGATCCTAATGATTTAAAAACAAAACGCACATTGGCTCTGTTCATAAAAAAACAACATATATGGCAACACTAAATGAAGACAGTGGCTGCAAGCCAATTCTCTCCAATGTTGTCCAATCTCCCTCACCCTTTTATACATGTTCTCTTCCATCCAACTTCTCTGTGTCATTCTTCCTTAAACCCCATGTTCCATTTTTTCTATTTCATGTGCATCATTCCCCATTCCTTACTAACATAAGTCCCTCAATCCCCTTTACCCTACACAGTTTTCTATATGGCTTGTTTTCTTGTCAAAGTTTAAGTCCTGGTATAGCCACAGGTTTTGGATATGTAGGTTACAGGGTGAAGTTTGAACTAAACCCAAACAGTGGCAGACCTACCGGGGGGAGCAGGGGGTGAGATTGCAGGGCCAGCACATCCTCAGGGGCCCCTGCAGCTTGTGCACTACCAATTTCTGTGCCGATAATCGCGTACGGAGGGGGGCGGGGGTCCAGTTGCATGTCCCACACCAGGGCCCGCTCCCGCGGCAGATTCAGGCGTCCATCTTCTTCTTCTTTAATCTTCATGGCTGCTTTCGGCTCTTCAGTGATTCCCGTGAGTTTTGGCACGTGCAGTTGTCTTGAACCAGGAAATTGCTCCAACTGCAGATGCACAGAAATGCCATTCAATACACGAAGATTATCGAAGAGAATAAGATGGCTGTTGTGAACTCAGATGCCGGATTCTGAGTTGAGTAAAAAAAAGTTACTGTTTTTTTCCCGGGGTAGCAAGTAGGCTGGGGGGAGCAGGGAGGGCGGTCTACAGGGGTGTAAGGTTTTTTTTTAAAAATATGGGTTTAATTCTCATTTAAGCTTTTATGACAGAGAGCAGTATAGAATCCTGTGTATGGCAGAGAAGATGCAGGGACTCCAGATCTGCCCTTCCTACCCAAATCTGCATCTTACTGACCTCGATGCCAACAAATAATACGAATGCGTACAGTACAGCCAAGTTCTCCTTAAGACCAGATACTAAAAGTTAAATTCAAGCTGAACTGCTTAAGTGTGAACAATGCATGTCATGCATAAAATGCAGATCTAAATTTTCTCTAGTTGACAAAAAACTAAATTAGATTTTCTTTGGCAACCTTTTTAATATCAATATATGAACCTTTATTACATTTTGATGTTGCTTTTTTTCCACAGATTATGACCTTGATCTCCTTCCCTTCCACTCAAAGCTACCTCCAGAAATGGAACCCAGCCTTCTCCCCCAGCTGTGAAAGACCTAAACTTATTCTGTGGAATAATAAACAGTACAGCTAATATCAATAAAAGGCCTGCATTTAAGCAGTTTGGGGATAGATGCAATTTCATGGGTAATGTGTTTTAATCTGGACATGGCAAAAGTGAATGGACTTCTATATCTGGCAACTATGTGACACAAAAGTACCATCATCGTAACTAAAACCATACTGAGGCACTTAATAATTATGAGATCATTGCCATTCTGCACTTCAGCTTTTTTATAACTCTGCATGGAGCTCAAACATTTTTATTCTTAGATAAGTAGAAGTTATAACAACTGCTTCAGTTATCTCAGGTGGTGATCTCAATGGACTAATCATGTTAACACAATTTAAGACCATTTATACATTTAGGCAAACCAGGTTACAATGTTTAGAGACCGGACAGATTGGTGGGAATTGATATAAGTGCATGAACTATGTTAGTTTTTTAATACTACGGAGATCTTTTAGGTTTGGGGGTGTCAAAAATCAAAACAACTTCAGCAATCAAATGCTGATCTCTGAAATCACAAGTATGATTAATAAAAAACGCAAGTATTTAGAAATCTTCAGTTTCCACTGAACAAAAAAAATAAGAATTTAACACCTTTAAATGGTTCCTATTTTAATAAGGAGATATTTACAGTGAGCATCAGTTGGTAGTCTCGATGATTTACATTTTTAATGATTTTTGTATCACTATGCTCTACTAGTAAATATAGTTTAGTGTTGTGTGGTTGTATAATTAAATAAGTATTCTTTAAAATGGTTTAACTGTTTGTTTTTTATCAATGCATCATGTGAATGTTATGCAGAGTGAATTTTTGTAATGGATACACTTGCATACACTCAAAGGACTTTTTTCTCAAAGGACCATTAACACCAAAAAATGAAGGGGGGGGGGGGGCTCCTTTTGCTTAAAACCACCAGACATCATGTCTCACTACATGTAGGATTTGGGCAAAAGGCCGTTATTTTGTTCAGGGCCCTTTCTGCCATGAAGCAAGGTGAGAACCAAATTGATAGGCCATCTACCTTAGATTCCATTTATGCAAATAATTCAAATTCTTAAAACAGATTTGCTTTTTCTCTGTAATAATAAAACAGTACCTTGTACTTGGACCAAACTAAGTTATAATTAATCCTTATTGGAATTTGGCTTATTTATTGGTTTCTAGTAGTAAGGTATGAAGAGCCAAATTATGGAAAGATCAGTTATCTGGAAAATGTAGATCCCATAGCTCTACTGGAAGAAACTAAGCAATTATACATATAAATAACAATACAATGGAACCCTCACAGTCAGTGACCTCAACAACCAGACATTTTCAGTAACAGATTGGAGATCTAATTTAAAACTTGCATAGAATTGGTCAGTAGGGCATTTAAGTGTGTTAAAAGGCAATCTTGAGATACTGAACACCAGAACCTACAGAATGGAAAAGGTACTGTGGACTGATGAAACCAAGTTTAACATTATGACATTTTTGTGTCTTGACCTAGTTGAAAGAAGGAATTCTCACTGTTTAGCAACAGTTAAAACTCCAAAAAATGTAGAATATCGGCAGTGAAAATTAACCTCCTCTCTAGGATCTTATATTATTATGATACTCTCCCTGTACCCAAACCACCTATAGATAATCTGCAATCAGCTATTCTACACTTCATCTGGGTGGGTAAACGACATTGGGTAAATAAACAAACAAAATCAATTGGAGGGTTGGCAGACCCCAATTTGATTAATTATTACAAAGCGGCTCAACTTAGACAGGCAAAGGACTGGATAAAAATCCCGTCCTTCAACCAAATGGGCACAAATGGAATTATCATATGGAGGTACTCCCCATATAGCATACTATTTATGGACTGCACATAAACATCCAGCTTACCCCATTTTCCTAAGACCTGCTTATAACACTCTTACATTGTGGCAGCACACATTAGCGAAGCATCAAATTTTACCCATAATACCACCACTGTTACCACTTTGGGGCAATCTGGATCTTCCAACAGGTTTGGATCATGTAACCATTCCAGCACACTTAACTGATAACCTATTTCAGTTGAATAAAATGTTTCACCCACTTTCCAAAAAATGTAAAGGGTGCCAGGAATGTAGTGTAGAATCAGAACTACCTAACCTATCAACCTTCAACTGCGACATTATATCCTAACACTCAGCGCAGGGCCAAGCAGAACAAGCGCCGAGGCAACCCGGCCGGCCTCCGCACTCGTACACCCTGTGTGCGCAAGCCCCCCCCCATCACATTGTGAGTACGCAACGAGCCGGACAGGAGGCAGGTTAGAGTGCTGGGAGAGCATGGGAGGGGAGGTAGAGAGTCAGAGGAAGGGGAGGGTGAGCTTCAGATGGAAGGGGAAGAGAGAGGGGCAGACGGGGAGCGCCAGATGGGAGGGGGCAGACAGGGGAGTGCCAGAAAGGAGAGCAGCAACATGGACTAGGGGTAGGCAGAAGTCAGGTACCTGCCCAGCACCCCCTCTCCATTGCGCCCTAGGCAGTTGCCTCTTCTGCCTACTCCTAGTTCAGGCCCTGCTAACACTTCTTCCAAAAGGTGAACTTCGGATAACTGACACGCTTGGGTATATGCAGAGAGGACTAATATCTCAATGGTATTATTTATTGAATACAATAAACCTGGAATTACACCCTCATGTTTATATGAGAAAATGGGAGAAAGACCTACAATGTACAACATATTTGCACAGATGGCAGAGAATGTTGGAAAATGCAGCTAAAAGCCCAATATGTACTGTAATCAAGGAAAATATTTATAAAATACAATCAATTCTGAGAAGCAATTAGCTAACGCTTATTTTATCAGCTGCACTGTGCTGTTTAGCAAGCAAATGGAAAGATCCATCCCCCCGACTGAATCGGAATTTCTAACCCGAATTTGGTACACGAGAAGGATGGAGTTTCTAACAGCACTACAAATTATACAGTAGATCGTTTTAACAAAATCTGGTATAATTGGGAAGCAAAACAAGAGGTGACCTCTAACTGATAACCTATACCCTTACTTAGCCACCTGGTTCCCCCCACAATTTAGAGATTACTATATTTCCTACACCATTCATTCTTTTCTCTGACGGAACTACATAGCTATTGTCAAATTATGCTCCAATCCATTAAACAAATGCGCGGCCACTACCGAATCACTGAGTCATATGCCTATGTACATGTAAATTTCCATATACTTCTGTGACAGCTTTCTTTCAGATAGCTAACTGAAGAAAAACCAATGTTTATGATGAGGGCTCTAGTTAGCCCGTGCTGAACTATGTTAAAACATGATATAAAGAATAAATATGCATGTGACATCATTGCAATGTATGGGCAAAAAAATCATTTGACAAAAAAACCTCCAAAAATTACAGTGTAATAGTTCAGTGTAAAAATAAAACTAAGTAGATAGGCTGTGCAAAATAAAGAAATGTTTCATATATAGTTAGGCAACAATGTAATGCATAAAGGCTGGAGCAAGTGGATGTCCAACATAATAGCCAGAACACCTGCTTTTCAGCTCTCTAAGTTTGTCAGCGACTTAAAGGTGGGCAACAACTGTTCAATGAGTTTGCAATTGATCCTTACCTTGCAGGCGAGATTCAGAAGCAAGCAATATTGACCCATGTGCCCCCCCTCAACTCGCTGAATGGTTACAGCCTGTTACCAGTGGAAACCAAGAGAACTGAAAAACAGGAAGTAGTGTTCTGGCTATTATGTTAGACATCCAGTCACACCTGCCTTTATATACATTATTGGCTATATTGAAGAATTTTTACCAACATCTTATCTACAGTATTTACCCAGTTATTTTTACAATGAACAATTATTTTAAAAGTAATTAAAATATAATATATTGTTAGTGTACACTGGTAAAAGTTGTGTTTTTTTCAGAAATACTACTATAGTTTATATAAAAAAGCTGCTGTGTAGCCATGGGGGCAGCCATTCAAGCTGGAAAGATGAAGAAAAGGCACAGGTTACATAGCACATAACAGATGAGTCCTGTCCAATACAATGGTGTTTTATCTGTTATCTGTTAAGTAACCTGTGCCTTTTCTCCCTTTTTCCAGCTTGAATGGTTGCCCCCATGGAGTCCTGCGCGGGTCCATTTTTGCGACCCGTACCCGCAACCTGCAATCTGAAACCCGGACCCGCAACCCATCTGGACACGCTACCCGACCCGCAATTACCTTATCCGCAACCTGGACCCACTAACCGTCAAGAATCAGGAAGTGCTGTCATGCTGTCCATCAAGAATCAGAAAGTGCTGTAGTTGTAACGGGACGAGACCTCATCAGAAGTTGGTGTGATCAGAAAAAGTTTGTAAAAATCGCTATTGAGAAGACCCGCAATCCAGAAACCCTCAGAACCACATCTATACCCGCACCTGGAACGTCTACCCGCAACCCGCAGGGTACCGCAGGTTTTCGTGGGTAACCCGTGTACCCAACCCGCTGCAGGACTCTACCCCATGGCTAGACAGCAGCTTATTTATATAAACTATAGTAGTCCTGAAGCAAACACACCAGTTTTAACAGTGCATTATATTTTAATAACTTTTTTACACTTTCAGTTTTTGGTGTTACTGTTCTTTTAATGGTGGCCATACACGGTCCAATAAAAGCTGCCGACAGACTGAGTCGGCAGTTTATCGGCCTGTGAGTGGGGCCCTCCGACGGGCTTCCCCGATCGATATCTGGCAGATCTGGCTTTGAGCTTCATACTACAAGTATGGGAGCCATTATCCAGAATGCTCAGGACCTGGCATTTTCCAGATAATGGATCCTTCTGTAATTTGGATCTATGTACCTTAAAGGAGAACTAAGCCCTTCATTAAAAAAAAACCCTACCCCCATAGACCAACCCACGTAGCTCTTATGCTGAACAAATGCTCCTACTTTTTACTCCTCACGGTAGTTTCAGGCATTGGAGTTCAAGGCAGCCACCTTCTGCGGTAATCACGTGTGCAGAACCCGAGAAATTGCTCTAACTGCTCTGAAATGCTGTTCAATGGACAAAGATTACCAAAGAGAAGAAGATGGCTGCCTTGAACTCGGATGCCTGAAACCGGGATGAGTAAAAATTTAGAGGCATTTGCCTGGAGTAAGAGCTATTGCTTGGGGGGGGGGGGGGGGGGGGAAGAGCAAGGTCTATGGTTTTTTTTAAATAAAAGATCTAGTTCTCCTTTAAGTCTAATAGAGAATCATGTAAACGTTAAATAAACCCAATAAGGATTAATTGTATCTTAGTTTGGATCAAGTACAAGGTAATCTTCTATTACAGAAAAAGGATATTTTTGAAAAACTAATTTGAATAAAAGGAGTTTATGGGAGACAGCATCCCACAATTAGGGCTTTCTGGAATTTAACATTGTTGCCAAAATTTGTGGTTCTCAAAGCTTGCTTCGAGCTGAAACAGAAGCCAAAACCAACATTTATAGCCTGCTTATTTAGGTAGGCTTTAGTTCTACTTTAAAGGGCACCAATCACAGCCAAAATCAAACACATATTAACAACCTGGCCAGTACAACCTAAACATGTTTAATCAAACTACATATAGTTTTTTTTTTCAAAACAGCAGTTTTTAAAAAAATCCCATACTTTGTCAAATGGGTTCTTTCAGAGAGAATCCTTACTGTCACTACAACATGTAAATGAGCATGGTCAGATTGTAGCACTGCCCTGAGTATTCTACCCAGAATGCCTAGCTTTAGTAAACTCTCTAAGTATCACAAGATTTTCCTCTTATCCCCTGGTGATGTCATTATGCAAATGAAGGATACACACCAATTTCCAGGTGGCAGATTTAAAAATAGCTTAGAAAAAAAATTTCAACTGAGCATGTGTGAGATTTCAGAGCTACAGTTGGCTGTGAAGATATAGGTAGGAGTCAGTGAAATCCAAAATGACTGCCTCAGCTAGAACTGCAGTGGAGTTAGGGGAGATTTTGCAGAAGGTATAGTGAAACAGTTTTAAAAATCAGATTTCTTTAGCTTTCACCATGTATTTACTTAGCAAATGATTTTAGTTATGATTGGTTCAGTTGAAGTTGCAGTTTTGCTTCTCAATAAAGTTATATCATGGAACGCCTCTAGATCAGGTGGCTATTGGGTTAATGCAGCCCAGAATGGATGTGAATGCATCCCAGCTTGGTTCCAGAGGAAATATGTTTTAATGAATCAGATGAAAATCTAGCGTAGGACTGGCCAGATATGGTTTGACTGATGTAGTTGGCCATATTAAATATACTGCAATATATAGAACAATCCCTGTTGTTTAAAGGGTAAGGCATGTTTAGTAGCTGTATGCACAAAATGTCTCAATGGCTTAAATATATTGATAATGGGTTGAGTGCAGAGGACCTCTTGTATTTGTCTATATGAAGCCTCATTGTACCCCCAGCTAATGGTTTTAAAAATTAGTGGTGAGCACAACTTTCCCTTGTTTGTTAATGTTGTAAAGGATATAGGAGTAGGGAGGAGGGACCATTGCTCAGCTGGTAGTAATAGTCTATGCCAGTGTACAGTATAGCTCCATCATAAACTCAGGTCTACTAGAAAGTCTGAAAACTTTAAATACACCCAATAGGCTGGTTTTGCTTCCAAGAAGACTTTAGTTGGGGTAATTAAAAAGGTACAGTACTGGTTAACAGAGGAATTTAATATTTGGGTCAAACACACAAGTCTGTGGGAAGTCAACTTTATGCAATTTGGAGTTCTGTTTAACAGGTCCTCTACCAGTATTAATAAAAGTGTCCCACATTTAGGCATTCGTTTATGCACAATTACAGATAGGCACCTCCATGAAGTATGAGAATTGACATTTGATAGCAACTGCGCAAGTTATCTGGAGGATCCAAACCTAGGCAGCCTGTAAGTCATCTCACTCATTGAGTAAACTCTGCCTATTCCTTTTAGTCATATAGGCATATACAAGGATTGACAGTGATCACATGCAGACAGTCTTGCCTTTAGCCAAAGTACTCAAAAGCTACAAGTGAGTGCTGCATCCGAGAAGAAAGCATGCCCACGATTTCTGAGTAGCTCACACTCCTGTTTGATCCGGGTGCACCTCCCAGTATCCTTCAGCACTGAATTTTACTCAAAGCAAAATGGGCAGCACTCTAGATACTTGAAATTGCCTTTATTTTTCACTTGCAGGGCAACATTATAGCGATGTTTCGAGCCCAACCGGCTCTTTATCAAGCTTGATAGAGCCGGTTGGGCTCAAAACATCGCTTTAATGTTGCCCTGCAAGTGAAAAATAAAGGCAAATATTAAGCATCTCCGGAGTGCTGCCCATTTTGCTTTGTGAAGAAAGCATGCCCATACGGGGGGGGGGGGGGGACGACTGACAATCAGGAAGGCATAAAATGCACAATATAAACTAAAACCCTTTGCTTGCCAAATTATGTGCTACATTGTGGGCCAGCAAAGCAGTATATCACATACCCATTTGCAGGTTTAAGGTTAAGCTACTTGAAAGATCATGCCAAAACATTTACCTGGCAATACCACCAGAAAAGGACAAGAATGCATTATGAAGGGGATCTTACATGATGAAGCCTTTTCATCACATCAACTCAAGTATTGTTCTGCTACAATTAAGCAGCTTTTGCTTGACCATACCTAAACTGTTCAGATACCTCAATCATGGAGGCAACATATGCAATAAACATGCATAAACGGACAACTAAATTGAAGATTTTTTTTTTTAT
>CM044431.1:109757604-109776799 GCA_024363595.1 Xenopus borealis | reverse complement strand
AATCTGCAGGAGGGGTAAGTAAAGGTGGCCATACATGGAGAGATCTGCTCGTTTGGCCATGTTGCCAATTGAGCAGATATCTCCCTGATATGTCCACCTTGAGGTGGGCGATATCGTAGTGATACAATCGTGGGCCATAGGGTCCAACGATCGGATCAGGATAGAGCAGATATGGGCAGTCAGATTGCGGGACTGCATCAACGAACAGATGTGGTCGTGATCTGATGGGATTTTTAGTCCCGGCCGGTCAATTGGGGATGTCTGTTGCAGGGCCTCATACATGGGCCAATAAGCTGCTTACTCGGTCTGCCGGCCTAAAAATTAGGGGGGCCTGGGGGGTCTCCACAGGGGAGGGGGGGGTAGGGTTTTTTTTCATTACAAGATGTATTCTCCTTTAATGTATAGACAGCATGCATAAGAATGCTCCCACTATGCAGTCTCTTTACAATAGGAATGCACTTAAAGGAGATGTAAAGCCATCCTGTACTTGTGCTAAATGTGATTTTATTGACTTACCTGAAACCCTGTGCCAGTGCTCCTATCAGCAGAAAACTGCGCCGGCCAGGGGTTGTACTAGTGAGCACCTCTCTTCTGTCTTCTGCTTTCTTTGTGTGGCTCTGCATGCGCAGTAGAATGAAAAACCGAACTAACTAAACTTAACTAAAAAGTTGGCTATTTCGTTCAACTGCACATGCATTTGAAATTTGAAGCAAGTAGAATCCTGGAAGAGCACCCTCAAGTGCAGGATGACTTTCCTTATCCTTTAAAGAAAAAGTCCCCATATAAAGACCTAAAAGGTTATTGTCTCACCAGTAATACGAGGGGCCTGGGTTCTCATGCCCCAGACCTACAGCTTGAGGTGGAGGTATCCAACCAAAGAAAAAAATGGCAGGCACTCATAGATCCCACAAACAGGCTTGTGAAAGAACTTTAGGTAGAAATAAAGTCGATAGGGGCAAATTCACTAACATCCGAAGTTGCGCCAGCAAGAGCTTCACGCACTTTGCCAGGCACCAACTTTAAAGTATAAAGTATAATGGACGTATATGCTGCACCAACTACATTACACAGTTGCCATATGCTAGGAAATGTATGGGGGAAGGAGGGTACCCTAAAAAAAATTATGATCTTTTTCTGCCTATCACCCTTAAAAAAGTAAAAGACGCCAGCATTTTTTTGGGACTTAGAAAAAATTTCAACTTTTTTTTAAAGAAACTCCTATCTACTCTATTGGACTTCGCCTGGTCTGAGGTGGTAAAGTCAAGTCTTGTGCAAGAGGTAATGTTCAGTAAAATCCACATCTAAGTGAATTAGAGTAGTTACATCCCTTCGTCAGTGCACAACTTCGCCTGGTGTAAGGGTGCAAAGTTGCTCTAGAGTCTGTTTACTTCGCTAGTGATGTTTGCCTGGGACTGTTAGTAAATTGACGAAGTTCCGAAATGACATCACGCAAGTGAATTTGCTCTAGCGTTAGCCGCAACACACTTTAGTGAATTTCCTCCATAGCCTTACGTGTTTCATGCCAAAAGGCACCTAATAATAGGCTGTACCAATAGGAAATCTATGTCTTTCCAAGACTGGTATATCTATATTGCACTCTTCCCTTCCCTAGGAAGGATCTTGACAGATTTCATACAAAAATACATACCTTTAGCAAGGGTGATGGAAGTAATAAATCTAATTTAAATAGATCCACACTGCACTAAGCCCCAATATGCACCCTTAAATGCACTAGTTAATACATATGTGCAGTGTATGCATATAAGTGTGTGTTCACGCGCATATGTAGTCCGTGTCATGGTGCTCAGTCACGGGGACACACACCCAGCCTTATCTATGTTTCACACCCAGCTCCTTCTGTGCCTCCCACACAACCAGCTTCCTTTGTAACACTAACAGCCACAACCATCTCCATCAGGGATTACTGAATATTCAAATGCCCTTGTGTAATAGCTCTGTATGTAACCTCACTCCCTCTGTGACATCCCTCTGTGACATACTTGTACTATTCAGAGGCAGCTCCTTGAGTCCTTGACTGATGCCAGCACTTAGCTAGTTACATCTTGGAAACTTAAAGGTATGTATCACTAGCTCACTTCTCATTTGTCTGGGTTTTGCTTGAAGGTAGAATACAGGTTTATGACTCTCTGGAATTTCCTCATTGTAACATAGATTCTGTTGACATAAGTGATCCCTTCTGAAGCAGACAAATAGGAAGGCAAAATAAATTTTTATATGAGGTGACATTAATATCAGTTACAAAGCTTGGAATTGGCTGTTCTCTGCAACTGTGTTCCAGTCCACTGGTCATTCTCTAGCAGAGATTTATGTCAACATCTCCTAATCAGTTTTGAAAAATTCAGTCTTGCTGCTCCAGCTGGCACCATCCCACGAGGAAAGGTTAAATATTATCTGCTCTTCAATATATTTTTCACATACACAGAACAATACATTTAGAAAGCCAAGAAGAAGATTTGATTTCTAAGAGATGATTTGAGCTTGTCTGACATAGCATAAAGAAAGACAGGTTTTTCCAGTCTGTGTCTTGGGTTTTTATTTTTAAGTTTTTGCTTCTTACTGTTTGCCTCCTCACTACTCATTTATTTCTGGGTTTTCATTTAGTTTTTTTAATTCATCCGTTAAAGCACTCAATACTGACACACTGCTTAATAATCAGATTCATTTTGAGGCTTTAACTTGACAGGTGTATTTTTTCCCAACTCCAATTAATATACATCATATTTAAGACTTTCTCCGTATATGGGTTGCATGGTGTTTGGTCGTTACCATAGTCCCTTTTTATAGTATGCTCCTATGGGTAGCTCTCTGTAATCTGACTTTTGATTTGTAACCCCTCAGTTATAAATTATTGTAAAGTGCTGCATAACTTTGTATACATAATGATGATGACCATTGTGACTGCAAGCTTCACATGGGCAGGGACTGGTGTGTGGTCAAAAACCAGCACCAAGGGTTTTGCCGTGTCAAAAAATTTATTATTGCATAGTATGTACAACTGACGTTTCAGACCTGTTTCACAATGAGGATCTTTTTGCCAATGGGGGCAGAAATGTCATTTGTATATACTATGCAATAATACATTTTTTGACACTGCAATACCAATAATGCTGGTTTTTAATACCTATATATAATATAGGTAATAATACCTATATAAAATATAGGAAAGCCTGTATTTTTATTTCGGAAAAGGTGCCAATCCTAGCTGCAAATTATGTTAGTGCACAGTGAAGTATTCCATAACAACCAATCAGCAATACCCTGTAATGTGTGTACTGCAGGCAGAGTAAAGAAGGAACATATCTGATTGGTTGCTATGTTATTGCAATAGCACAGATCTGTGTCAGTAAATAAGTCATAATAAAACTAAAATCTGAATCCATATTTCTTTGTTGATAAATATGGACCAATTACTTTGCTCACCTCTCCAGCTTTTGTAAGCTTTTGCTGCACCACTAAAATAAAAACATTTCCTGGTTAATGGAGGCAATACATAAATAAAAATGAAAAACATTTTCTGCGTATTCCTTTCCTTTCTTGTTTTGTTTTTTTTTTGTTTTTTTGCAATATGTAATTTTGCCTCCTGGCCTGTATCACAACATTTCACCTGCATGCTAAAACCATAATAAACAGAACACAGTGTATGTATAGTCTCGTGTCATTACTTTGAATCCACAGTGAGACTGGAATCCCTGCATGTTCAATCAAAATGTGGAAGAACTTGTTTGGTACATGAGTAAAGCCATTTACACTAGTAACCTTTCAAAAGTATTCTTTTATTGTTTTAACAAAGATTTCAGTTTCTATAGTACACAGATTTCTTCTTCACCATTTCTTCTTCACCATTCCCTCCCTCTCTCCCAACAGTCATGTCATGACATATTCTTTTATTGACCCTTACCTTACTTCCATCACACACTGCACATAATATTAAATACACATTAATTTCCAATGTGCCCCTTGTCCTCTCAACCAACTTTCTGCTGACCTATTCCCTCCTTTTCCCACAGAATGCCGCCCAGCATATTTGCAAGGGAGAGTTCGGAGATTGACTGGTGTGAAGGCAATTACCTGCACTCTGAGTATGTGGCAGAGTATTACAACACGGTGAGTGTACTGCTCCAAGAAAACCTGACAATGATGCACAGATCATACTTGTTGCACCAGCTATAAATCATGTTTATGTAATGGAAATAGCAGAAAGTATATATATATATATATATATATATATATTTTTTTTTTTTTTTTTTTTTTTTTTTTTTTTTTTTTTTTTTAACTTGTTTATGTTACCTTCCATAAAGGTGTTGCTGAGTTTACAATTTCAGCCTTGTACATAAATCTGTTGTTCTCTTTTAATTTAGCCATCATTAGCCAGGAAAGCTAAAGTCTGTATTTTTTTGTCCAAAACCAGCCCCATATGGGCAGTCACGTACAGATCCCTTTCGAGCTAGTTACTGCACATATGGAGCAGAAGCTGACCAAATAGACACAATCTTTGCTAGTGGAAATTAGCTGTTGGGAAACATGGGGCGACACTAAAAGGCTTCACCAGAAATCCAATCTGGACATCACCAATTTACTAACAGGACAGATAGTGAAAGAGTACATCATAAATTAAGTTTCACACTCTTTTGCCAGGCGAGCGATCGTTACTCCGCACATTTTTCATAACATTACCCCTTTCACCAGAGTTTCTTTTACCAACTTAGACCTGGCGAACTGATAAGATGATGCAACATCCTCCTTAATCTTATGTAAGTGACATCATATCCTGTATGCTGCTGAAAAGTCATAAAAATAAAAAAAATTGCGTTTTTTGATATTTTAAAGTGAGATTGTATTTAAAAGTTTTAACTGTGAAAAACCTTTTTTTTAACCATTTGAGAGCATGCCACATTTGTTTTAGGGTGGGCTTATATATAGGACAATAGAGGATCTATTTTTCCTTTATTTTGCTTCCTTGAACATTTTAAGTGGCCACTTCAAACAATTTCCCCAACCTCTCTAATAAAGACATATATATATATATATATATGTCCTATATGTACCCGCCCTATTCAAATTGACCTTTAGTGACTTTGTCTCATGTGTGACAGTTCTTAGGTATGCTCATAGTATATGCAGAGATATACCAAAAATATTTCATGATAGGTGTTAGCCTATACAGGTATGGGATCCTTTATTTGGAAACCCGTTATCCAGAAAGCTCTGAATTATGGAAAGGCTGTCTCCCATAGACATTATTGTAGCCAAATAATTCCAGTTTTTATAATTAATTTTCTTTTTTCTCTGTAATGAGAAAACAGTAGCTTGTGCTTGATCCCAGCTAAGATATAATTAATGCTTATTTGAAGCAAAACCAGCCTACTGGGTTTATTTAATGTTTATATGATTTTCTAGTAGAATGAAGATCCAAATTACTGGAAGATCCGTTATCCAGAAAACCCCAGGTCCTGATCATTTTGAAAAACAGGCCCCGTACTTGTACTCAGCACAATTCAGCAACAGTATTGTGTTTTTATATATTGGCTAATACTGTGTATACAAGACAATGCTTGTTAGCTAAGAACACAACTAGACCCTAAATATTTATGAAATACACCTGCTAGTAGGCAAAATAATAGGTATAGATCATGGGTGTCTTTCTACTCAATGACCAATTAAAAATGAATGTGATAGCAGATATATATGTTTAACAGCTGCTACAAATGGGAATAGGTATACCCATAGTGCACATGAAACCGAGAGCCTCACCATTTGTAAGAATCACATGATTGCCATGTGTGTAGAGGGACATATACAGCCTATCCACTCTCAGGTAACTTTCACAAGCTGTATAATACAGTTATGATAATAGCAGTGAGCAAAAAAAGCTGCCTGTGAGTTAACACCAAATATCTTCCAAGCATGTCAAAATGGAAATAATGTAAAGGTTTCCGATTAATTATGTAACTTTTTAACAACCATACAAGTTAGATTAAAACATTTTTTTTCACAATAACACTGTTTCATTCAAAGTTAATTACAGATATGAGGCAGAAAATGACAGTTTGTATAACTACTTAGTTATTCTCCGGTGACACTCCAGCGTTTAACATTGCAAATCATACTGGAAGTACCAGGAATAATTATTAAAATACAAACTTTTTAGGTGAGTTGATTGGGCAAAATAACAAATCTATATCAGAGAAGACTTTATTAAAATTAACAAAAATTAGAGTGAACAAAACAAACAATAATTAATCGCATCTCTTCCCACCAAGGGCTACATGTTAATAGAGAAGTCGGTGAAGGATTTGCTTGTTAAAGGGGTGGTTCACCTTCAAGTTAACTTTTAGTATATTGTAGAAGGGCCAATTCTAAGAAACTTTTCAATTGGTCTTCATTATTTATTTTCCATAGTTTATTAATGATTTGCAATTTTCTTCTGTTTCTTTGCAGCTTTCAAATGGGGGTCACTGACACCATCTAAAAACAAATGCTCTGTAAGGCTACAAATGTATTGTTAGTGCAACTTTTCATTACTTATCATTCTATTCAGTCCATCTCCAATTCATATTCTAGTCTCTTAATCAGATCAATGCAGGGTTGCTAGGGTAATTTCTACCCTAGAAACCAAATTGCTGACACTGCAAATTAGAAAGCTGCTGAATCAAAAGCTAAATAACTCAAAAACCACAAACAATAAAAAATGAAAACCAATTGCAAATTATCTCAGTATATCACTCTCTACATTATACTAAAAGTTAACTCAAAGGTGAACAACCCCTTTAAGCAAAGCTGTCATTTTTGCATACTGTAAGCATAAGGGCAAATGCCCACATCAACAGATCCAGATGAGTTTAAATATGCATGTGTTTAGGGAACACTTCAACATACTTATTACTATTACTTACCAATAACATAGACAGCAGTATAGCAGTGCCAGTCAAAATGGAACATCAAAACCTCACAGCCGCATGCCACTGCCTCCTGTTGAAGACAGGCTTTTTCATACAACCTTTTAATTAATAATTGAGCAAAAAGGAAATCCTGTATTTACAGTCAAAATAATACATGCAAGCCATAAAAACAACAATATATTACATGCCAGAGGAGTAACATGATCTTTAAAAGATATATGTACAATGTGTCAGGTAAATCCATGTGTGTTTTGCCTAAATGTAGTATTTTATTCTAAGGTTTTAACGTGCGATGCAATAAATATTTCTCAGATATCAAAGCCCCTTTCTGTACACATATTAGATGGGTAAGATAGGAATAAGCTAGTCAATAAGTAGATTTGGTCACCAGAAATGCAAATAATTATTAGTCATTAACCACAGTGGAACAAACTAATTTTGTGTGTATTTCTCTTATTTGTGTTGCCATATAGAGAGGGAGAATAGTGACAATATTTGATATATCCTAAACACCCTTAACAGCCACAGTTTTGGTTGAACGGAGTGGAGTCTACTGTACTTACTGTATCACAAAATAATTGCATTCTCCATTAATGTGGTCAATATGCAAAAACAAAAGCCATGTACATTTTCTCTTTATATTGATTTGATATAAATGTTTCAAATTAATTCACAAATATAATCTGTATAAATCTGTATATTTATTGGATTATTGGCTAATATTTAACCTTCCAATAAATAACTTGCCAGTTCTAATGGTAAATATATATTTGAGAAAGCATGTTCTTAATAATTGAAATAAACAGATTTTATCTATTTCCTTTGAATACTGGTCTCAACAAGGTTTTACAGTTTTCTTCAAATTTAACACTGGCATAATGGCAGATCTGTTTGAACCAAGGTGCAAGCAGGGAAAAATTACCTGGCACCAGTAAAGTAACAACTGCTGGTAGAAATATGGGATCCGTCATCCTAAAACCCATTATTCAAAAATCTCTGAATTATGAAAAAACTCTCCCATAGACTTCTTGTACTTGATCCAAACTAAGATATAATTCATCCTTATTGGAAGAAAAACCAATGTTTACATGACTTTCTAGTAGAATAAAGGTCCAGAACAGGCCGTCATCAGAAATACCGTGGCCCAGTACAACAACATTTTGTGGGCCCCCTGGTCCCCGCACCGGCCAAGCCCTACCCCCACCCCCACCCCACAGTAAAATGGCAACACACACACGTTAAAAAAAAGACATTGGTCGGCCAGTCTCCCACATAAAAGTTTTTAAAAAAACATTGGTGGTCAGGGCACCCCTAGAAGTAAAAAAAAAAATTGGTGGCTAGGGCCCCCACCCGGGCTCCAGAGCTTCAACTTTGAGTCTTCTTGTGGCTTTTGATCTTTTCGCGGCTTCCGAACTTCGCCTCTTTGGCACGTGAATTCGGCACTATCAAGGGGGGCCTGGCTAATTCAAAAAGTGCAGCACAGCCGGGCACCCCTTTAGGCCTGATACAACAGTACACCGTGTCCCCCTTATGAAGGCCCTGGGTCCAGATTATTGAAAGTTCCATTATTCAGAAAATGCCAGGCCCTGAGCATTCTGGATAACAGGTTCCATACCTGTACAGAGAGTGTCCATGATGAAGCCTAGCCCTGATGGAATCCCAGGAGTGTTAGCAGAGCCAAAATATGCTATTCTACTAAACTTCTGACTCTGGCCATGAACTGGGGTGGGATACAAAATGTATACATGGCCATTTTTATTTTAAAAAGTAAAGAGAATGCTATTGTATACTAAAGGATATTTATAGGTAAAGGCTGTAATTGTGTGATACTGTGCTTGTCAAGGCAAGATGGTGTCAGTGACAGTTTGTATATGGCCTGACTAATCTGCAGCCTTCACCTTTAATTCAGCTACAAATCTCAATAGGAATGTCTGATGAGGCTAATCATATCCAATTTGCAAAGTGGAGGAGAGAAGGAAATTAACAACACTCAAGATATCACTTGGCTTAGTTTTCTTCTTTAGATAATTTATAGCTATAATTATATATAGAAGTCAATTGTTTTATCATTCAAACAGTTTTTATAGTAAATTATATATTAAAGGAAAATGAAATTATCTGCAACTATACATGTATTTAAAAAATTCAAAATGGCAAATGTTAAAGTTATATGTTATTGTAACTGTAGTAAAAAGTAGTGTCTTTTTATAGCCTTCGGTTCTTTGCAGTCAATTCTCCACAAAGGTCATTTAATTGGCTAGCTTGCAACATTATTTCAGGAGTCAGAGCCAGGAGTACAAAAAAGTAAACTGCCAGAAAGATATGGCATATTTGCTACCTGCAACCACCTTCAAAAAAAGTCAGTCCTAGTTGTCCATCTATTTGCAGAGGGGCACCAATCAGGCACTGCCCTGTAGTGACGTGCAGGTTGAATTTCCCTTGACCAGTACCTGACCATAACGTGCCCCCCCCAACATGATGTCACAAAAGGGGGAGGGTGCAGGTGTGAGTCAGGGAACAGAAGCCGGAAGCCAGAAGTGTGACCCAAAGATTTTCTGCAGTAGTCGGCCTGAACCCATGGATTTTAGACCAGCTCTCACAACACTACTGCCCAGTGGGAAACAGAATGAAAATAGAAAGCCACATTGATGAGTAGGAAGGTATAATGGTGGATTGGGGTTACTACCAGGCCCGGACTGGCAATCTGTGGGTTCTGGCAAATGCCAGAGGGGCTATTGTAAGATACCATAGAAAATCCCTATTTAGTGGGCTGGTGGGGGATGTTTGGGACTCTGTGTACTTGGAATGCCAAGGCCTATTTTGACTCCCACTCTAGACCTGGTTACAACAGCAGCCCTACTCATTGTACTGCCACAGTCAATTTTATTATGATGTTTTAGTTGCCTGTTGCTAGATGACTCAGGGTGTTTTTCAACAAATTTGGTATTTTTACTAACAATCCATGAAGATACAGAAAAGTTTAAATCTGCCAGTGCCACAGCTTCAAATAAATATTTGCTGAGACTGGCTTGCTCTGCATACTGGACCTTACTTGAAAAAAAGAAATGTTCCCACAATTTACCAAGTAGATCCTTAGTATAGGAAGGACCTGGGGCCAGGGGAATAACTATAGGTGTTGCTGCAAAATTTTGAATTAGATGGTGTCCCCCATGTTTCTTGCTTATTCCACACACGCATGTCACACAGCCACAGTTTCTTAATCCTAACAACTCTTCACAGCTACACTCTGTAGTTACACCAATGATACAGACTATGAGCAACCCAATTATTTCAGTAGTACTGTCTTACTTGTGACCTTGCACCCATGGAACCCTGTAACCTTATAGCTGTGGTTTCATGACAAATACCTCTTTCCCTTGGCATGTTTTGCATGTTACATAGTTACAATTGTAGGTTGTAGCTGGAGACCAACAGTTGGACAGTCTTTATGGGGGAGTGCAAATGCAGGTGCAAAGGTTGTGCCACACCTAGTAACTCATAGCAACTAATGTTTGACTTCATTATTTAAACTGCAATAGACCTTTAAAATTCTGACTGTGGATTGGTTGTGACTGAACAAACATAGACCAGTTAATGCATAAGCCCTAGTTTGTTTAAATAGTCCCCAAGCACTACATCCTTGTCAACTTTTTCTGTTTAAATTTTTTTCAATTATTGTCAATATTTTGTTTATATTTAATAATTATATTTACTTAGAAATACACTTGCCCTCAAGCTAATAAGTGGTTTGAACAGCACAAAGACCTGTATTTTAGCCATTTGTCTTTGCATATTTTTGTCTTATTTAATTGTAATGTCCTTTACAAGTACACTAGATGACAGTATCAGCAGATCTTTCTTCACATCAAAAAGTACGGTTGCCACCTTTTCTGGAAAAAAATACCGGCCTTCCTATATATTTATCTTTTTTCCCTATTAATAACATTAGGATCAACCTTAACTTTTACTGGCCAGGCAGGTAAAATACTGACCAGGTGGCAACCCTAACAAAACGAAAAAACTTCCATTTGAAGCAGCTGAAAATGTTTTCCACAGTGATATACCCCTGAATGTATCAATAGGTTTGTATATGTTTAGGTATTTATATGCAGTAGAGATCATTTGGTGGGGAGGTTAACCTTAATAGACTATTTTCTTTTTCAACTCAAATTAACAAATATAGTATATATGTGTTCTGCACTATCCTTGATATCTATCTTAGAACATTATTTCACTCCACACAGGTCAGTAATGTTGTCTTTCTTTTGGTTGGCCCCCTGATGATGTATCTGCTGCACCCATATGCATGCACACGCTCATTGGCAGTTCATCTTGTATGGCTTATGTTCATTGCTGTGGGTAAGTGGCCAGTGTATGAAGTTTAGCCCCCTGAGTGCTTATTTATGAGCACAGGATTTAAACTGCACAAGTGCAGTTGCCAGTACCAACCAGTCAGTTAATTTCAGAAATTATTTCTCATTGGTCACTGTTGCAACTGCACTTGTGCAGTTTAGCACCTATGTTATGAAATTATTCACAGTCTACTGATTGTAGCTGAGGGGATTTAAGTTGAGAATGGAAGTACAATGTTTGTGCGGTAGGTGGGTTCTCTAAATCTTTTCTACCTATACAATAAAAACTGCATGTCTACTTAATCCCAGTGATTGTTTTACTTTTTTTTCAATGCATGAATAACATTCTTCACTTTCTATTGTGAAAAACTGAGCTTATAACCAACTTTATTGACAGAAATGCACAGTAACAACTGCTCTTCCTTTTCAGGCATTTTTTCTATGTACTATCACATGACTCTGAGTTATATGGGGCAGTTGTTGGATGAACTGTCCATTCTCTGGGTTATTGCGGTGGGCTATTCGATCTGGTTTCCGAGGCCCTACTTCCCATACTTCATAAAGAACAGGTGAGCATTAGTTTCTGGCCAGAAATCCACAGTTAATTTGTATTTCCAGCAAAAACGTATTGGTTATACTTAATGCAAGATATATAGATGTCATGGTTACCTGTTATCAAAACTCAATTTGAATGCTTACCAAGAGACTCTTTAACCATTTGTATAACACGTTATTGGACTTTAAATCTGTTATGAAGTGTCAAGCATCAAGAGTCAAGTACATGCTTTTTCCAACTGGAACTGAGTGCATTGTGGTATTGCAAGGGTTAACAATGGACAGTGGTGTAACTACCAGGGGTGCAGAGGGTGAAATTGCACCAGGGCCCCCACCCCCTTGGGGCCCATCAGAGCCACGAAAATAGTTATGGCAGGTGGTTATCTAGGGGGGAGATTTTACAGCACACATGCCATCAACACTCCAGCATGTGATTTATAGAGGTAAAGGCCGACAGGGGGCCCAGGTGCCCATCCTGTACCGGGACCCATCAGGGAGTAGTTATGCCACTGACAATGGATAGTATATCTTTAAGTGTTGTCACCTTTTCAACAAACGGATTCAATGCTCTGCATGTCCTCAGTCTAATACATTGCTGCATCTCTTTGCAAGTAGCAGGAATTAGGCACTATTGCCACCCAGAGGTTAATTTCATGGACAACATTGCAACTCTTCAAGAAAGTTTTTTCCAAACACTTTGGGCACTTCACACCCCCAACTTATAGTCCCTGTTCCTAAATAACTATAAGTTGTGGGCATGAACATGCCCAAATTTGCCACATATGCAGCTGCCCTTAAGCAGACTTAAAGGAATTGTTCAGTATAAAAATAAAAACTTGGTAAGTATATAGGCAGTGTAAAATAAACAAATGTTTCTAATATAGTTAGTTAGCCAAAAATGTAATGTATAAAGGCTGAAGTGAGTGGATGTCTAACATAATAGCCAGAATCCAACTTCCTGCTTTTCAGCTCTCTTGTTTTCCACTGACTGGTTACCCTGGTTACCAGGCAGTATCCAATCAGTGACTTGAGGGAGGGCCACACGGGCCATAACTGTTGCTTTTGAACCTGAGCTGAATGCTGAGGATCAATTGCAAACTCACTGAACAGTTTTTTCCCATGTGGACCCCCTTCAAGTTGCTGACTAACTCAAAGTTACAGAGCTGAAAAGCAGGAAGTTGGATTCTGGCTATTATAGACATCTGGCTATCATAGACATCCAGTCACTCCAGCCGTTATAGTTTGCATTTTTCCCTGACTAACTATATTGGAAACATTTTTTTATTTTGCACAGCTGGCTGCATGAACCTGCTAATAAAGCACTGTTCTACTCTCCTAATCCTCGGCTACCAAACACAACATCTGTTTATCTAGTTTTTATACTGAACTGTTCCTTTAGGTTGAATCCTTGTTGAAGAAGGAGCTAGGGGTACTAGCAAATAACAGATGAAGCTGTAGTAAGCATTATCAGTCTACGTCAGCTCAAAATAAAATGAGAAAAGAGTAAAGTAAGTTTTCTGTCTTTTAATGTCATAGTAAGGTATTTTAATTACTGAGTCTCATTCTTAATTTATCAAAAAAAAAAAAGATATGAAATCAGAGAAGAGAAGTGAAATGAATGTAATTAATGTGCAGTTGGCTGGCTTACATGGTGCATTTACTGTATAGTACATTTCAGGCCAGATTCAAGTAAATGAGAAAGACTTGTCTTCTTATTTTCCCATAGAGCCAGATGCAATCTAATGAGAAAAACATAGGGCTCGTGTACATATGCAAGTGGAGATGAGGTCTCTGCACTCTCCACACAGGCAGCTGCACGTAAAACCACTTTCATTAATAGTACTTGCATACAAATGCACTCCTTGCACTCAGAGCTGCTAAGTCCTTCCTGCCTTTTGTTCCAAACTAAGTGCTGCTTTACCTATTGATTCAGAGAAACACTGGACTACTGCCTCCTCCTCCAGAACACGTGGTAGCTCCTCGCAAACCTCGAAAATATTTGGCACAATTGGGGACCAATTTGTGATTAAGTACATCTGCAGTTACATTATTTCGGTGAACTGGATGCAATTGTGGTAGGAGCAGTGGAACTGTGCCAAGAGTACCCCTGTGGCCACAATTCAATTCTGGGGGGAAAAGCTGCATTGTGCAAAACAAATATGACAATTGAGATTAAAATAGCACTTGTGGATCTACATGTGCCTTTTATCTCACTGTTTATCACATAAAGAAAAAAGGAAGATGATTGCACACTCAAAAGAAAAAGACTGGTCAGCCTTTTTTCTTTTTGTTCGTGCCCCTGATGAAGACCTTATTGATCAAAACTCATAGGACCACCTCTTGGGGCCATTTATTTTTTTAAACTTATGTAAAATAAATTTTTTCTTTTGAGAGTGCAATCCTCTTCCTTTTTTTTGTATAGAAGATTGTGGTAACTATGTTGGGGAGTTCCTGAAGGATTTGTGCACTCCCTTTAAACCCTTTGTATCAGTTTATCACATAAAAACTGTATTGAGGTTAATGGGAAAACTGGAACTGCATTAGAATTAAAGTTTTTTCTCCTCTAATTGAATCTCGTCCATAGACTTCAATAACACTTTCTTGTTGATTTGAACCTGGCCCACTGTACATTGCACACCATTTGTTTCACTGCAAAATTAGGTGTGGCACCAAGTGAACCAATGAAGCCAGCTTGATGTGTATATAGTTGCCACTATTAAATACACAAAAGCAATATGAAGAAAATTACTTGGTTGGTCATCTACTAATAAATATTCTCAAAAGACACAAACTCCTTTGGAGATTTATTGCTACTAATTTAATAAGAAAGGTTCCAATTGTGTAAAAATCAGTAAAGGCAATTAAGGGTGTTCTGTCAGCTGTTGCACTTTATGTGGAATGTATTAGATCTATGCAAACTGGGCAGTAACCTTTGGCAAACAACCAATGATTAGGGCAGTCTACCCAGCTGCAAGTAAAACAATGAAAGCGAACATCTGCCATGGGTTACTAAATGTCCCACAGATAACCCTGCAACCATTAAAACACCTGAAATAGCCCTATAGGATCATACTACTGCATATCATATATAGATTCAAATTGTAATGGATGCCTTTCTCTGGATCAGTCAAGTGTGAAATAAGGGTTATTTAAGGACAACATTAAAAACTGATAAGTGGTTTTATTGATATGCAATAATATATCTGCGTTATCAACCACTTTTTTCCTTCTCTTACAGGAATCATTTTGGAACAGTTATTTTCACTCTGGCTGCAATAAGTACAATGTTGTCATTTGTGAAGCCAGCTGTTAATGCCTACGCTTTAAACTGCATAACCTTCCACATACTGTATATAATAGCAAAGGAGATGAGGAAGTAAGTTCTTTCATTTAAAATTCTTTTTGTTGAATTTTTGCAATAAAATTAATTGACTTGACTCTTTGACAACATGTAAATATATATATATGCAGTTCCATATAAATATGACATCTATCTATCTATCTATCTATCTATCTATCTATATATATATATATCTGCAGTTCCATATAAATAATGTTCAACATTTTCACATGAACAATAAACAAGAAGTGTTAAATAATTAAACTTGCTTGACAAATAAGTTTTAAAAATCCAGTTTATTTGTAGATATAGATCAGCAATTATGTGAATTTATGTGAATGGCTTTGCCTCTATATTACTGACTTTTCAGTCGACTTTCCCCCAGTATGTGGATAAATACCTTTTTATAGTCATCTAGAGTTACAATATAAATTGAGCAAAATAAAATCTTCGACTCTGAATCTAATAACTTCTTGAATACATAAATTATATAAATATTAAAGTACATCTTTCAATGTTGTTGGCTTTGCTGTAATCCAACTCAAAAATATAGCTTTCCAAGTGGCTGCTATTACTAACCAGCAGAAATACAGAATTTTAACTAGAAAGAAATACTATTTACTGAATGAAACAAGTCTTTCATATCTAATAATGCAAATTGCTGAATCAATGTAATATCTAAGTCAATTGAATCTTAAAACACTCAATTTCTCCCATAAGTTTTAAATTAATGAGCACAGCCAAATATAATGCAAAAAAAATCAACATTATGCTTTTTACATTTCGGACAAAAAAAATCTTCCCAAATTTTGGAAAGGATTTCAGGAGATCCTTAGATGTGATATTTTATTCTAAAAAGGAAACCATTTTTCTCCTCATTTAGTTAGTGGATCAGCATCTTTAGACAATGTATTACATAGATATGTTGATATCAGTGGAATACTATTCAATTTAAGGTCTTCAGTTGCAATATTGATTCATAAAACTGGTGTTTCTTTAATTGTGACTTTTGTTTTGTTACCAGTTAGTTGAAAACCTTTAATCTGTGAATAATTAAGTCTCTCTTTCTATGGAAGAATATATATTTCTTTAATTATTTTCCAAGGAAAAGGATCCTCTAAATCTGGATCTATAATATGCCTAATTTGAGATATACCAAATATTCTCAATTTATAAGAAAGCTGATTTATTTTTAGGAAAACCCTTTAAAAAGAATGGAGAGAGGAAGGGCAAAATGTTATAATTTAGATGATTCTGTTTGCACAGAATCTTCCATGTAATGATTGCATCTCTGTAAACCAGATTTCTTTTAATATGCATAGTTAAATCTTGCTCTAGGAGAAGTCCCTTTCTGTGCGGGGTGGGGAGCAGGGAGGGTACTGGGTAAGGGTTTTGATTCGTGAGAGTTTGAGTTCTCCTTTAAACCTCACGCAGGGATATGTCTTTAATACTTTCCGAACACAAGGCAAAGTATGTGCATCTATCCTACTATCTATCTAGAGATGTAAAGTGCTGGCACTCACGAAAAAATTCAATGTCCGGTGCCTGGGTGCAGTCCTCCGGGAAATAATAGGTAATGACGTGGAACATAGGTCGCACTCACAGGTCTTATAGAAGTGGTAAAAAATTTATTCTGGCAAGACTAACGTTTCGGCTGGTACACCAGCCTTTCTCAAAGTGAAAGGCTGGTGTACCAGCCGAAACGTTAGTCTTGCCAGAATAAATTTTTTACCACTTCTATAAGACCTGTGAGTGCGACCTATGTTCCACGTCATTATCTATCTATCTATCTATATATATATATATATAAATAAGGGCCATTATGTAGGTCAAACCTGCATTCTGTTAATAAATATGGGACACGTTCCATTTGTTTGTGAGTATGTTTTCAGGCATGAATCACATAAAAATCACCAGATTGGTGGCTTTACAGAATTGAGATGGGCACGTAACACTTCTTTTTGAGACCTGGATAGGCAGCAGAGCTAGACTTCCTTTTACAATACACATTTTAAAATGCAAGTCATTTGCATCCTTTTTAGGTTGTGAGCAAAACAATTAAAGGCCAAATTCCATTAACCTTTCAATTTACAGCCCTAGCCCATAAAGCCAGCACTTAAGTACAAAAAATGCAACATATGTATTCTAATTTGATTTCCTCTGCTTTCTTACTCAGGTGTTCAAATCACAGTATTCTCAATTTGGCCCTTGCTTCCTTTTGCCTGTGGGTAGTGGCAATTTCCTGCTGGCTGAGTGACCGACTCTTCTGTAGCTTCTGGAGAAGGATAAATTTCTGTTATCTACACAGCATCTGGTAAGGGTTTCTATGGCCAATTCGTGGTGATGTTAAACTGGGCCAAGAAAGAGATGAGAGGGGAGTTTAGGATATTATTTTGCATACAATTCCATACTGTGATAGATTTACAATCATCCTCATATGGGAGCTGCTGGGAAGATTTGCTTCTTTCCATTTACCTTCAATCGCTGGTTATGCAAGAAATTTCCTCCATGGGATTGTGCGTTTGGTCTCCTGCGTTATTTGGTCTTGTAACTACTCAGCGACTTATTATATGTATATATATATATATATATATATATATTTACTTTACCACAAATCTACACTGATAAGGGTGTATTAATGTGGTACAGCTAAATACAAAAATACAGTATTGTATTATATGAAACTATAAATGATCAAATGCACATATATGAATAATTTTACAATACTAGGCAATCGCTACAAATTAATGACACATGCCAAGAAATGACATTAACACACCCATTTACCCAATTATGTTCTTCATGGCACACTGCAAAAATAAAAAAGAACATTAGTTATTCTTGACCTCGGGGTACAAATGCAAAAGGGAACCGCTAAGTGGTCATTCTAGGAGCACTTGCCCTCCCCCCCCGGACACTGCATTCTACCAAATGAAAAGCCAAAAAGGAGAGTAGATATTTGGACAATACCCCATGTAAAGAGCAAAGTGTCAAAATAAGACCAATTGCAGCATATGTGTGCAGTTTGCACACTGTGTGGTTCACTGTAAATAGGCCTTATAGTGATTTAACACTGGTTCCAGTTAGACAACTTCATATTTTCCTGTTTTTATTTATTGATAATTTATTGTCAAAACTAGAGAACCCTAACCTAGAACATTCCTGCTTTCCTTGATTCTCTAAGGGTAGGGGCAGATGGACAGATTTAGTCACCTGGGGACTAATCGCCAAACTGCCTTTCCCCTGTCTTCCGTTTGCTGTAATGAAGAATCGTCTGCACTAATGCACTCGCGACGCTTCGATTTCTGAAGTCGCCCAAAGTTGAAACTCTGGGAGACTTCCGAAATTAAAGTGCCACGAGTGCATTAGCGCAGGTGATTCTTCATTACAGCAAACGGAAGGCAGGGGTAATCTCCCACGAAACTGCCCCTACCCTAAAGAGTACACTAGATTAGATAAGAGCAGTGGTGTAGCTACAGGGGGTAAAATGACTATGAAGATTTTCATTCATCCAGGTCATGGTATATCTGATATAAGTAATTCTAAAACGACTGGACTTAATGAGTAATTATTGAAGACGTTTCACTACTCATCCAAGCAGCTTCTTCAGTTCAGTTGAACTGAAGAAGCTGCTCGGATGAGTAGTGAAACGTCTTCAATAATTACTCATTAAGTCCAGTTGTTTTAGAATTATTTATATCAGATACAGGGGGTAAAAGCTTTCATGCATGAAACAGGAGGGGGCCCAGTGGCTATATCTAGTTACACCAATGGAAAAAGACATTTTATGTAGAAGTTAAAGGGAAACTGTCACAGGAAAACATGTTTTTTTTAATAATGTTAATAGTGCTGCTCCAGTAGACTTCTGCACTGACATCCATTTCTCAAAAGAGCAAACAGATTTTTTTATATTTCATTTTTGAAATCTGACATGGGACTAGCCATTTTGTCAATTTCCCAGCTGCACCGTTCATGTGACTTGTGGCAGCACTTTAGGAGGGAACTGCTTTCTGGCAGGCTGTTGTTTT
>CM044431.1:109716906-109730780 GCA_024363595.1 Xenopus borealis | reverse complement strand
AGGGTTGCTAGGGTAATTTGTCCCCTAGAAACCAAATTGCTGACACTGCAAACTAGAGAGTTGCTGTATAAAAAGCTAAATAACTATAAAACCACAAACAATAAAAATTGAAAACCAATTGCAAATTGTCTCAGAATATCACTCTCTACATTATACTAAAAGTTAACCCAAAGGTGAACAACCCCTTTAACTATTTTTCACAGAATACGACTTTGTAAACTTTTGATCAGGGTCATGGTAGTTTATGTAGTGATTATCAATTATCATTCATATTCTCTGAAAAATGGTTAAGAAATAACAGCTGAGCAGGGATGATATGCTTCCCAGCAGTGCAGAGAGAGCAGTGCCATGTGACTAGTATGCAGGGGAGCATACTTTGTGATTTATCAGTGTACCTAACAGCCTATAAATCAACGAGTCAATTCACCAAGCAGTGTAATAAGCACAGTAGGCAGAGGAAAGGGAACAAAAACTAGATAACAATACTGTAAAATAAAGATGTACATCAGATCTGTGATAATAACATCCTCTTGTAACTATGCAAAATAGAAATTAAAAAGCACTAATCCTGTGGATAGTTGTTTGGGCTTGTCCGTAACAAAGAATTCTGTTATTTTATACGGGAATCTCTGCATAAAATCATAGCTCTTCACAGTTCTAGACCTCTTTATTTGTTCTTTCATACTTTGAGCAGCAAATGGTTTGACTGGTCATTCTGTATTATAATAAAAAGACCTGACTTTTGTATATATAAAATCATATTTTTTTTGTAAATTGTGCATTTATAATTATTTTAGTATCCTACATTCTAAAGGGTTTCTTCAAGGGCAGTGCCATATGGGGTGTTTTTTTCTCTCCATTGTCGTCTTGGGGACAAAGGCACAGTGGGGTATAGCTGGTACCACTAGGAGGTGGGATGCAACAATAGAAAAAATAGAACTAGCTTCTCCTCTGCTGGCTTAACCCCCCAGCAGGCAGAGCCCAGTCCAGTTTTTTGTTGTGTCCTCAGGAGGTTAGGATGTGCTTATATCATGTAATCAACTTTGTCTACAGAAGAGACACCAAACCCCTACACTGAGTAGGTGATCTCTGTCTGTGACCTCCCAACGTGGCATTGTCTCCAGGGTGTATGAGTTTGTATCTGCCAGTAACCACCCCATCGCCTCCATTGCCCTACAGGAGTCGAGTCTGACTGGCCAAATGACAAGGAGGGAGCTGAGAACCACATTGAATGAGTGTGCAGCTTGCACCCAGCTCACGTGGTTCCATCAACCCATTACAGGCTCTGTGGGGAACCTTGGTGGAGGATTAGGGCGACAGATGGGAAGAAGAGTTAAAACCTTCCCCTAGCGCCTCATGCCTCAGCTGTTGGTTTGCAGCACTCTTTAGGAGCACACTCCTAGAGGCAAGCAGAGGGGCACTGGGAGCGCTTGGTGAGTCAGTTTGTATTTGGCACCAAAAGGGTTAACTGCGTCTCTCCTACTGCACAAAAAAGAAAGCGTTACTGGCCTGGTCCTCGCTCATAGCCAGTTGGCGCCAACAGACTCACTCCAGTCAGGGGACGGATCCTGCGTGCAGAGGGAGGACTGCAGCCACTACTCAACGGGCCTTCACTCCGGTTCTCCCATTTTTTCTTCTCCTGCTCCCTGCCTACTCTCACCCCCTGGCTGCAGGCGATACGCAGTGCAACCCGATTTAAGGGAGACCATCCTTCTCATCTCAAAGGCTGCATTGGGTATACTAGGTATTTACTTTCCCATGTCTGAAGGGGCTATTGATGGGCTTTTTTCTAGATGAGCCACATCAGCAGCAATACATTTTTAGCGTGTGCCAAATGATGCAAACATCTACCCATGGGCCATAAGGACCCTTTATGCTCTGGTTGCAAACCCAAGGCTATTGGTTCAAAACCCCCAGGAACTGCCATTTCATGGGTTACACAGGCTACACAAGGGAGTACAGTGGGCACCCTCTAGACTCTTCTGATCAATCCTTGGACAAACTCCTATCCTGCTTTGAAAACCCTAATACCAAATCCCATGAAAGGAGAGCCCCACTCTCTACTTCAGGGGATGAGAGTGATCGTGACTACCAAAACCAGTCACCCCCCCCCCCTCCGGCCCCATTCTCTCAGAAGGCAAACTATCCCAGAGCGACCAGGAGGATGAGGAGTCAACACCATATTCCTCAGAAGCTGTAGACTCCCTAATTCTTTTGTTCCTTAACACCCTTCAAGAACAAGAGACCTCTTTAGGTCATCCAACTCACTGTTCAAGAGACACAACAAGGTGTCCCCAGTGTTCTCCTCCAATTCTCAACTAGATCATATAATTCAGCAAGAATGGGACAAGCCAGAAAGACATTTCCAAGCTAACCAGAGGTTCTGCAAAAATTAACCTTTTCATCTATGGAAGGATGGTCTTCACCACCCTCAGTTGATGCCTTACCAGTTTCCAATGCTTCAAGGACGCTATGGATAAGAAACTGGAGAGTCTACTGAGATCAGCCTTTTGAGCACAGGCACATCTCTTCGCCCAGCCCTAGCCAAAGCATGGGTTAGCAGAGCCATCCAATCCTAGTCGAGGCTCTGTTTGACGCTATCTAATCTGGGGCCCACTTCATGAACTGACTTTACTGGCTTCACAGATCAAGGATGCAAACAACTACATATGCAAAGCATCCATAGACACCATCCAGGAGATCAGCCGAACGTCTGCAGTGACGGTTGCCGGCCGAAGGCCTCTTATATGGTCTTCAGACCTGTCTTCCAAGAAGTCACTAACTTCCATCCATTTCAAGGGAAAGCTACTCTTTGGACCTGATCTGCAAAAGATCATAAGCCAAGCGACAGGTGGTAAGAGCACCTTACTACCTCAACTAAGGACGCTCACTTCTTTTTGCAGAGGGAAGTTTTTCGGTACCCACAAAGCTAAAACTCAGTGCTCCCCCCTCACCATTCAACCTCAGGGAGAAGACGTTGGGGGTGGGGCAAGATCAGAGCTTCCTGGCAGAGTCGCAAACTCTTTACCAAGACCACACTGGCATGATGGTCCTCCGGCAGTCCAGGGGGGGAGATTACGCCATTTCACCACTCACCCAAGACCCATGGGTACACGAGATAATGTCTCTAGGCTACCACCTGGAGTTTTTCGCCATCCCTCACCGACGGTTCTTTATGTCCAGACTTCCTCAGGAGGCGACCAAACGAAAGGCCTCCCAGGGTGTGATCCACAACCTGCTCCAAACTGAGGTAATTTTTCCAGTTCCATCCAGAGAACGGTGGAGAGGACGGTTCCTTTGTCCATTACTAGATCTCAAGGAGTTGAACAAATTTATCCGTCCCCACTGGTTCATAATGGAATCACTTTGCTCCGTCATCACAGCAATGTTCCCGGGCAGATTCCTAGTATCTCTTGACATAAAGGATGCGTACCTACATGATCCCATTTTCCCTCCTAATCAAGATTAAGTTTTTGGTTACCAAAATCTGTACTACCAATTCACAGCACTACCATTCAGCCTGACGTCTGTCCTCTGAGACTAAGAAGATTTGAGAATTTATAAAGTATAATTTTATCCACACCTCCTAACACGCCAGCAATTAATGATATTCAAGATACTAAGTAATGACTGGAATGTGCAGACAACTTCCATTAAATAAGTGCACATGCAGAAAGAAAAGGGGAAGTTCTGAATTGTCGCACCATTCCAATAGTAAAACATCAGTCTTATTTGTCATAACAAAAAGACACACACTTGAATTTCAACTTAGTTGTTTTGTATTCACGCTATAATCAATTACGTTTTATTCACATTATTTATGGTATGAAGATATCATGAATATTTCTTATATCACATTAACTTTTCTCCAATAAGACTGATGTTTTGATGTTGGAATTTCTGCATGTGCACTCTAAGCAAAGATCATGGCAGCAGCTACAGAGGTGATCCGCAGCAGGGGTATTTCTATCAACCCATACCTCGATGACCGCCTGATAAAAGCTCCATCAGTTCTAGAAACACAACAGGCCTTTCACAGTGAGGACACTCCAGGATCTGGGATGGTGTATACACAGGGGCAGGTAATCTCTGACCCCTAGTCATTCCATGATTTTTCTTGGGATGCAGTTCAATATTTTGACCCAGAGGGTATCTCTCCCCCACGAGATAAAATCCTCCACCTACAGTCGTTTGTACGCTGCTTGGATGCTGCTAGCAAGACCAGCACATACAGCCAGATTCTGCATGAAGGTTCTAGGGGTCATGGTGTCAACTGGAAGTAGTAACCCTTGTTCAGTTCCACCTCGGAATACAACAGTGGAACATTCTATCATCCTGGAAACGGATGTCACTCCACTCCACAGCAGTAGCCTACACAAACCACCAGGGAGCAGAGGATCGCTAAACAAGGTCAAACTAATTTTCCATTGGGTGGAAGCCAGTCAAACCTTAACTTCGGCCCTCTATAATCCTGGAATACAAAACTGAGAAGCAGACTTCCTAAGCAGACAGTTGCTGGATACAGTAGAGAATGATCACTAAAGGGTAAAATATTCAACGAGATAACGGAGAGATGGGGAATGCCAGAGTAGACCTCATGGCCACTCTACAAATTTGGAAGGTAAACCGCTTCTTTGCCAGATACCGGGACCCTCTAGTGCTAGGAGTGAATGCTCTAATATAACCGTGAGACTTCAGGCTCACCTATGCCTAACCAGCTCTTCCCCCTCATTCCAAGAACAATCCGGCAACTGCAAGGAGAGCAGACAACCCTCATCCTCATTGCCCCCAGATGGCCACGACGAACATGGTTCTCCAGTCTCCTCAATCTTTCCATAGAAGAACCCTAGATCCTCCCTCTGCTACCAGACCTTCTCTCACAGGGTACCATTCTTCAGCCAAAGCCAGCAAACCTCAATTTGACCGTGTGGCTTTTGAGGCTCAAGGGGTTTTCTGATGCGGTTGTGAAAAATGTGGGCAGACCGGAAACCTATGTCTGCAAGGACCTATCATAGGGTATGGAAGCATTCCCAGCAATGGTGTACCCAGAAGGACAGGGGCTTTGAGAGGTTCTCCATCCCCAATCTTCTTGATTTCCTACAGGATGGACTATCCATGGGTCTCTCTCTGGGATCCCTTAAAGGGTTGGTTCACCTTCAAGTTAACTTTTGGTATATTGTAGAAGGGCCAATTCTAAGAAACTTTTCAATTGGTCTTCATTATTTATTTTTCATAGTTTTTTAATGATTTGCAATTTTCTTATATTTCTTTGCAGCTTTCAAATGGGGATCACTGGCACCATCTAAAAACAAATGCTCTGTAAAGCTACAGATGTATTGTTATTGCCACTTTTTATTACATATTCTATTCAGTCCATCCCCTATTCATATTCCAGTCTCTTATTCAAATCAATACAGGGTTGCTAGGGTAATTTGTACCCTAGAAACCAAATTGCTCATACTGCAAAATTGAGAGCTGCTGAATAAAAAGCTAAATCACTATAAAACCAAAAACAATAAAAAAATTAAAACCAATTGCAAATTGTCTCAGAATATCACTCTCTACATTATCCTAAAAGTTAACTCAAAGGTGAACAACCCCTTTAAGTCACAGATTTCAGCAGTGTGTGGCCTGTTCCAAAAATGACTGACTCACATGGGATATCTCCTTTGGTTTTGCGGGCACTGCAGGGGCTGCCATTCGAACCATTGCCATTAGTCCCCCTACAGTGGCTCGCCTGGAAGACCACCTTCCTATGGGCAATTGCTTCAGTAAGGAAAATGTCTGAACTCTGTGCCTTATTGTGCAGAACTCCATTCCTGGTCTTCCATCAGGACAGGCCGGTACTACACACTATACCATCTTACCTGCCCAAGGTTTTCACCTAAACCAGGCCCTTGACCAGCCAACCCATAGAAGAAGACACTACACTTTCAAGTTCTCCACAGAGTACGAGACACACGCAAAACAGATGCCGTGTTTGTTGTGCCCTCAGGACCACAACAGGGCGCATGGGCTTCCACGACCACCATCTCACACTGCATCAAACAGGAAATTCAATAAGCCTATACAGCATGGAGCCAATGACCCCCAGAAGGCCCCAAGGCACACACCACCAGAAGGATGAGCACTTCCTGGGCATTCCAAAACCAAGCTTCGACCTAACAGCTGTGCAAGGCAGCGACTTGGGGGCATGTTTACTAAGATTGGAGATAAATATCTGGAGATGTTGCCCATAGCAACCAATCAGATCTCTATAATTGCTGATTGGTTGCTATGGGCAACATCTCCAGAAATCTCTCCAAATATTTATCTCCAGTCTTGGTAAACATGCCCTTTGGACATCAATCCACTCTTTGCTAAATTCTACCATTTCAACAGCTCTGCAGGCTCTGACGCTAGAGTCTTGCGCGGGTCCATTTTTTTGCAACCCACACTCTTACCCGCCTGGACCTGCGACCCGCTGACCATCAAGAATCAGGAAGTGCTGTCATTGTAACTGGAAGTGACATCATCCAAAGTAGGCACGATCAGAAAAAGAGCATAAAAAGTGCTCTTGAGAAGACTGGCCCGACCCGCAAACCTGCAGAACCGCCGACCTGCGTCTATACCAACACCCGGAACTTCTGACCGCAACCCGCAGGGTGCCCGACCCGCTGCAGGACTCTATCTGACGCTCTTGGCAGGTGGGTACTCCAGGCCACGGTAGTAGTTTACATGTGAGCCTATCTTTCCTGCCCTGATTCAAGGGGGCAGCTTTGGTAATTCCCCACTGTTCTGGTGTCGCCCAAGCCGACAATGGAGAAAAGGATCTGCAACGCGACCCGCAGAACCGCCGACCCGTGTCTATACCTGGAACATTTGCCCACAACCCACAGGATAGCGCAGGTTGTTGCGGGTACCCGACCTGCTGCAGGACACTTCCCTCCCTGGATAGGCGCTTTCACTACCAGTCAGACGTGGTCTGGTAACTACTTCCTTTCTGTTAAGTTTAAAATTAAGGTTGTTGGTTAGATTCTATTCTTTGGTAGAAACTCAACTGGGCTCTGCCTATTGGGGGAAGGGAGGAGCTAGTTCTATTTTTTCTATAGTTGTGTCCTGCCTCCTAGTGGTACCAGCTATACCCCACTGTTCCTCAAGAGAGAGAGATTTATAAAGAGTACACAAAATCTTTTTTTAATTAAAAATATTGGGGGGGGGGTTGCCCTCTGTATATTCTTCATGCTGGAAAGACTGCATCCAAGTGCAATCCAATGTCCCTGCATTTGTAAACAATGTGTTTTTTTTTTAAATAGCGTGCAAGGAACCTCCTTACAAGGTGGAAGAATCTGGTTATGCTGGCTTCATTCTGCCAATTGAGGTGTACTTTAAAAATAAGGTACGGTGTAACAGAAAGTGGATATTTACATTTTAGATTGTGGTTTATATAAAGATGGAACAGATTTTTCTTTAAAGGAAAACTAAACCCCCAAAATGAATACTTGAGCAACAGTTGATATCAAATTAAGTGACATATTAAAGAATCTTACCAAACTGGTATATATATTTAAGTAAATATTGCCCTTTTACATCTCTTGCCTTGAACCACTATTTCATGATGGTCTGTGTGCTGCCTCGGAGATCACCTGACCAGAAATATTTCAACTCTAACTGTAACAGGAAGAAGCGTGGAAGCTAAAGACAGAACTCTGTCTGTTAATTGGCTCATGTGACCTAACTTTATAGTTTGTTTGGTATGTTTGTGTGCACCATTGAATCATACGATCCCAGGAGGCTGTCCTTATTTTTTAAAATGACAATTTTCTATTTAGGATGAGCCAATGGCACATGCTACTAAAAAAGTATATTATTATGAAAATGGTTTATTTACATGAAGCAGGGTTTTACATAAGAGTTGTTTAATGCAATATCTCTTTATAGAGACCTACATTGTCTGGAGGGGTATAGATTTCCTTTAAGCCCTTCCATGCAGGGCAATGTACAATTTATAGTGACCACACAAAAGCATCAGTGTTCAAGCACTATAGAACTCAATGTTTCAAGATTCATAAACACCGCAGATTATATATCTCTAGGCTTATCTTTGATTGATGTTGCACCTTTGTGTGTTTGTGTTGGCAATAGTTGATGTGGCAGAGATCAAAACAACTGGCTCAGAAAGGGTTACCAGGACAATAAGGGGCAGATTTATTATGCGATGTAAAAAAGAAAAAAAAAATGGCAGGCTTCACTGTGTAAAAACAAACAAACAATTTTTTTACAACTTTTTTAAGTGATTTTCGCCAGACAAATGTCTGAAGTGGTGTAATATAACATTGGCAAATCTGGCATTTGCACACCGTACAATAAAACACACCTTAAATAAATTTTAGCTAGCTGCATGTTACAACTGCTCTTTTTTTGTTCATCAACAGTATCCAGATTCTCTGCACAAACTATCCATATACATTACATAACATTATACACTAGAGGGCAGGTGGGTGCACACATTTTTATTTTAAATTGCAGGCAAAATGAATTGATGAATGTAGTAAAAGCATCTGTCAGACAGTGTATTTTTCTAAATGAAATAAATGTTTGCCCCATTAGATGCAGTTAAATATTTATATGTAAGGTCTAAAAAAAATGTCACCATAGTGCAGATTTAGACACAGATTTGGAGGTTGCTGATTTGTATGAATTGAACACTTTTTTTTTGCTTGCTTGCCCTGTAGGAGGAGCCTAAAAAAGTTTGTTTCACCTATGATCTCTTCTTAAACTTGGAAGGAAATCCACCTGTAAATCACCTTCGCTGCGAGAAGTTGACATTCAACAATCCCACAAAGGAATTCCGTAGGAAATTGCTCAAAGCGGGTGGGGTGAGTTCAGGAATATGGACTCCTGTCATAAAAAGTTACACATAATGAAAACACATAATGAAAACACACTTCTCTCACTTCCTGCTAAGAAGCAATGGGTTGTAAATTTCTCACCAAAATGTTGGACATGTGCCGTTTTTCTGTTTACACTATCCAATTTTAAGCAGTAACTTTGGCAGTGGTTATCTCCAGCACAAGGTGCATAACATGTACACATGGCACATATTACAAAGTGTAAACGTTTTTACAAGTTCAAAGTTAGAGAGAGTGTCTTTTATTTAACAAAACAATCTGTTATTCAGAAAGCTCTGGCCATCTACCATAGATTCAATTTTAATCAAATTATTCAAAATTTTTAAAATGATTTACTTTTTCACTGTAATAATAAAACAGTACCTTGTACTTGATCCCAACAAGGATATAATTAATCCTGGAGGCAGAATAATCCTGTTTAAGTAATGCTTAAAATATTTTTTAGTAAACTTTAAGGTGTGGAGGTACAAATCACAGAAAGACTCCTTATCCGGAAAACCCCAGTTCCTAAGCATTCTGTATAACCAGTCCCATACCTGTATTGTGCACAGTACATGCCTTTTGCTACTCCCACTAATATTCTAACCATCTTATTCCATTTGGTATGTTTTAGGTAATGGTAATGCCAGAAGGAGCAGAGACAGTTTCCAGGCCAAGTCCAGACTATCCTATGCTACCCACAATACCCCTCTCTGCATTCTCTGACCCAAAAAAGACTAAACCTTCTCATGGCTCAAAGGTTAATGTTCATTTTATTTACTTAACTTTCATTTACAATTGTAATCAATGATCATTAATATTTATTTTTTGCCAAATGTGATTAAATTAAATATGTAAATAATTAAGACACAAGTTATACAGACCACTGCACTAAAATAATCAGAAAGTCTTTCATTTCCAGAAAAATTGTTTACTTTTATTTATTTTTATAAAGTATGCTTTTCTTAAAGCATTTCTGTATTTGTTCTAAGAAAGGGGCTGCTTGTAACAGGATTTTGTTTTGCAGGATGGAAACAAAGATGGCAGCAAGGTATCAAAACCCCACAAAGTAACAAAAGAGCATCGCGAACGTCCGAGAAAAGATTCTGAAAGCAAAAGCAAAGAAAGTGAACAAAATAAACAAGTCAAGGAATCTTCCTCTTCATCACGTAAGCCAATTGAGAACAAGCCACTCAAGGAAGAAAAAGTCCCTCTTAAAGCAGCATTCAAGGAACAAAAGTTAAGTGTGAAAGAACCTAAATTGGAAAACATGTCTCCTAAAGGTGGTCCATCTGATGTCAAGTCATCCAACAAGAGGCCACCCAACACAGATTCCCCCAAATCAAGTAGCAAGAAGCCAAAAAAAGGCATTTCCAAAGGACTTCCCGTTTCTGGAACATCGCCTAGAGGTCCTCCAAATCCTACTACGAACTCTTCTTCATATCCTGAAAAGAAGCCAGTAAAGGCAAAGCCTGGCAATAAACCAGAGAGGCCCAAAACTGAGAATGAAGTGAAAAAGCCAACTGAGGCAGAGGATTCAAACTCTGATGAAGAAGGTTCCTCAAAGTCAGAGGTAAAGGGAGGAACATTTGAAAAGTCTATGCCTCTGTCTTTAGCTGTAATGTTCAGAAATTAATTTATTAAATGTAGAATGTGAGACTTAACACCTAGCAATTTTATAGAAGGCTAGTTGCACCAAGTGCACTCCACAACTACAATATAATATACATATTACTTAATTCTTTTTTTTAAATAAATATAATTGTAATCTAAAAAAAAAACATGCAGGCCCCTTAGGTTAATATTTTTGTTTTAAGGAAGGTGAAAATAACATTTACCTCAGAGGGTTAATAAGTCAAAATGGCAATGAAACAGATAAGCTTTGTGTTGTTAATTTCCCATAACACTGTATTTGCGCCCTTGCTAAAATAAAAAAGGCATTCCAACACATTATTGAAGCTAATGCAATCTTTTCAGGGAGCAAATTCCAAAACTTCACTGTAGAATTAATTTTTTCACTTCTTATAGCCAAAGCCATGCAGGTCCCTTAGCATGGTAGATATTGGATAGCTAGCATGTACCTAAGTTGTGCTACAAGAGTTAAATATCATTTGTGTTTATAGGTTCATAAGATGCACTCATAGTAACATAGTTAAGTTGGGTTGAAAAAAGACAAAGTCTATCAAGTTCAACCCCTTCAAATGATCCCCAGTGCATGTGTACACATACTAATACAAACCTATTTATAGATTCGCAAAGCTAACTATATATGCCAATTTCAAAAAAATATATATATTGTCATTTTAAAAAATATATATTTTTTTTGCTTGGCAAATTATATTTAAATGTATACAATTTCACTTGGTTTTACTAGATGTTTAATAGCTAGTTATAAGTGTTGCTGCAGCTTCTGTAAAAGTGTGTATGTTTTACTAAGCATACAATAAGTATTACGTAAGTAAAAAATAGTAAGTAATGCTTTGCTTACTATGTGAGTAGAGTTTTCACCTCAGCTGGTAAAAATAACTTAAAATGTGATGATCTGAAGGGCTCTTACATTCGGGTGTTCCACTGCAGCGAAATGCAGACCATTCTTCTGGATTGCCATGTGCTCATTCAAGAGCAGGCCCGGACTGGCAATCTGTGGGTTAGGGCAAATGCCAGATGGGCTGCTATAAGGTGCCATAGAAAGTCAGTATTTAGTGGGCTGGTGGGGACTGTTTGGGCCTCTGTGTGGGCTGATTGGGCCTCTGTGTACCTGAAATGCCAGGGCCTATTTTGATTCTCAGTCCAGTCCTGTTCAAGAGCATGCAACTACAAAACACAGGTGGATGTGTTTTGATGTGTACCTGCATTCGGCACCTGAATTCACCTGATTGAGTACAGGGCAATCCAGAAGAATGGGCTGCATTTATGTGGCAAACCCCAGATCCCAAGCATTCTGGGTAAAGAATATCATAACTAAAGTACAAAGCTAACTGAAATTGTCTTAGCACAAAATTGATGTAGGAAAAAAGCACCAGAAAGTTACATTTCTCTGGATGAGTGAGACAGTCGGCTGGATTTATTTAATCAAAAGATTGAATTTGGTGCACTTGAAAAAAGTGCTACTATACTTTTTTAAAATGTTGTAGACAGGCCTTCTCTATATTGCTACATTTAAATGGTCTCTTGGAATAGATCAGAACAGGTTCCTGAGACAGGATTGGTGGAAGGGAAAGTCTAAAATACTACTTTCATTCTAATGCACTTGATTGGGACAATTCAGTTTTATTAAATTGTTAAATCTTTTCACGTTTTCTCTGTCTTTCCCATTTTCCTGCTCCTTTTAATCTATATATATATATCTATATATTGCAATCTTTATTTTTCTTTCCTATCGCTGACCTTTTCTCACCTGCTTCCTCAGTCTGTCCCATCTAGCCCTTCCAATAGCAGCTCCAGTTCTGACTCCACCTCGGAATCTGACTTCGAACCTCCTCAGAACCACAGTCAGGGTAAGCCATAGTTTTATCCACTTTGGGGATAAATATTATCATGGTTCATGAATTAAACTGGCAGTAATTTAGACTGTGTATTTGTTCTGCACACTAATGCTGCATGTGAATGTGACTTATTGGCAAGTCCTTTCCCAAGGTGAGCTGTAGTTTGCCATGTTAAAATTACTTGCACTATTCTGTCACTAAGAGTTTACCACTGCTCAGTTGGTGCAAGGAACTTATTATTTTTGTATTATGCAATCTAGGCCCCCTTCGTTCAATGGTCGAGGATCTCCAGTCAGAAGAGTCTGATGATGACAGCTCTTGTGGAGATGAGGCAGTTTTAAAAAACAAGATGTCAAACCGAGATTCCAGGTGAAAACTTGTGCTACCATATTGTGCTACCATACTTATATCTAGTGACCAACAAAACAAGGATAGGTCAAATCAATGCTGTATTTTGTATACTGAATAAAAACATGAACTTGCTGCACCAGATGCCTAATTAAACAAATGATTTATGTTTTCAAAGTTGGCCGGAGGGAGCTGTAACTATGTAAAAATTTTTGCAAGATCATTACTAGGCACATGCTTAGTGTGGTCTGCTCAGTTGGGAAGTTAAGGTTAGGGATTGTCATGTATTATCAAAACAGTACAAGTCAAATAATATCTACCATAGAATCTGATACAGCGACACTAATTAATAATCAATATAAAGACTGCACCGAGTCTGTAAATACAAATCTATACACAGTCATTGAATACTCTAGAGGGAAACAAATAAAGCTGCTCTAGTTCTGGGAAGTAAGGTGAGGGGCGCCCCCTGCCATTTAAAAATATGATCCTTCCCTGTAGAGCAGTTAGAGACCGTCTGCAGCTGTCAGAGCAAGTAGTCAGGTTTCTTATAAAATAGTCAGGTTTCTTATAAAAACGGTACACATTTTTTAATTATAGTATACTGAGGGTAGATTACATTTTCATTAAAGTAAAAATGGGATTTAATTTTTTTGTCTTTACATCCCCTTTAACTAGTCACTTCAGACTACAGTCCAGTGCTCCTCATTTTACAAAACTCCACCAACCAGGTGTAATTTCAAATACAGTACACAAATTATTTGGTGATTTCTATACCGTGAAAGCAAAAACTATACTGGGGGAACTAAAAGGTGCTGAGAAGAGTACTACAGACTGGAGCATTTTTAGAAGAGGCGAAGCACCAGGATGTGAACGAAGCAACTTGTATCACCGATGGCAGCAAACATCTTGGCACACCTAAAGATTCTTCCTTTCTTTGTCCTTTTAACCCTCCGATGCTGCATTAAAATATCATTCAATGTGCATTCTTACAACAATAATGGCAAATTGTTGAAATTCCTTTCCTTCTTGAGTCTGAAATGTAACAAACATTAATTGCCTACAGGATGAGCCTTAGTGACAGTGACAGCGATAGCAGTGATGACTCTTGTGCACCTAGCCGGGGTCCAGCACCTGTACAGAAGATGCCACCAGCAAATAACAAGGTAAT
>CM044431.1:109684240-109714466 GCA_024363595.1 Xenopus borealis | reverse complement strand
TCAGTTTAAGTTGTGTCCTCCGGAGAATAGGACGTGTTTATTTTATTTTCATCATATGCTCAGATAGACTGCCAATTTGGGGGACAGTCCAGCCCTCTACACTGAGTAGAGGTCTTAAGCGACACCCGCCACCACGGGATCTGTGTTCAAGTCTTAAGAGTGCTCTGCACAGACCATCAGCCAATACCCATTTTCTCTCATTCCAATAAGGAAGGCTGAACAGATGGCAGGAAGACCAGGCCAGGGGTACGTACAATTCCTCCCTGCTGGGCTATGGGTCTTTGTCACCAAACTTGGATGCTGTTTTTTTTTTGCATACAGTGCCCCCGCTATGCAGCCTCTCCCTCCAGGATCTGTCTAAAGGTCAGTGGTCCCCCTCCCCTTGCAGATCACGGGATCAAACAGGGGTAGAACCGTTCTCTCTCTCAAGGGCCAGCTTATGTTAAAAGGTCCGTAGTGCCCTCCACTGCTACGTCTGCTAGAGAGAGTGGATCAGAAGAGAGCATTTTTTTTTCTGTGCGCACCTAATAGGCCCGCCTGCTCGTAGGCAACATTTTACCTTAGCCGCCCAGCTCTCGTGTCCTCATGAGACCCGCTCAGTTCACGTCCACCATTTTGCCGCTTCCAATCGCTTTCAGTGCTCAACAGCTCCTACACCCTCAGCCGATTACAGCGCTGCTGCAAAAGAAGACTCGCTGCCACAGCTCCAGTTTTCACAGGGGGTGCCTCGAGCCAGTGCTGCTACTAAAGCAGGACACAGGCAGGAATAAGCCATCTTCTCCTGCTTATACCTTTGCTAGTTAGCAATACAGGGGCTAAGTAGGCTAACTACTAGCTAGTCTAAGGTAAGCCCCTTTTTTTTCGTTAGTCACCATGTCTGAGGGACAAAGTGACAGCCTTTTTTCCTGAACAGCACCAGTAGCCCCTGTAAAATTTTTGGCCTATGCCAAATGCCACAAACGCTTGCCATCAGGACACAAAGACCCAGTATGTGTTAGGCAAGCCTCTTCAACGCAGTCCTGAATCCCCAGAACATACTCTGCCTCAGGGGGAGATAGACTCCAAAGGTCAATCTTCTTCTCAACAAAGGGATAATTCTCCAACGTGGGGACACTTCCCCTCCACCCCCCAGTCAGGGTATCTCAGTTGGCCACAGGGATTCCTAAATTGGCACAATCTCTAGACAAGCTTTTAGCTCGTCTTGACAACCCTAGGGCAAAGGCGCCAAAACGCAGAGCCCCTTCTCTATCTGAAGGGCTTCTCCTCCCTCACTTCCTTCGGGGGACGAATTTGACCGCTTTGAGGGCAAGCTGTCTTCCAACTCGGACCTAGAGGTAGACAAATCCTCTAGACCATCAATTGATTCCGTGGATTCTCTCATAGCGTCTGTTATTGAGACCCTTCATCTTCAGGAACCAGAGGTTTCATCCGATTCAGCTAAGGCACTCTTCAAACGTCACACTAAGACGTCTCCTGTTTTCCCCTCGCACTCACAACTTGATCAAATTTTTCAACAAGAGTGGGAGAAACCCGAGTGGCGTTTGCAAACTAGCATCAGGTTTCAGAAACTTTATCCTTTTCCATCCAACATCACAGAAAAGTGTTCTCAGCCCCCTTCAGTGGATGCTCCTGTATCTCGGCTGTCCAGAAATTCAGCCCTTCCAGTTCCAGATGCTTCTTCCTTAAAGGATTCTATGGACAAGAAACTAGAGAGCCTTCTAGGTACTCTCTTTACCTCATCTGACACGTCCTTTGTTAGCCACAGCATGGGTGAGTAGGGCCATTCAGTCCTGGTCAGATTCTCTACTACACGCCATTGAATCGGGTGCACCACGTAACAAAATCTCAGTGGGCCTCCCAGATCAAAGAAGCAAACAATTGTATATCTGAGGCCTCATTAGATGCTACTCAAGTAATCAGCAGGTCATCAGCACTGGCAGTGGCAGCACACAGATCCCTATGGATGAAGTTATGGTCATCCAAAAAATCCTTAACTTCCATTCCTTTTAAGGGTAAGCTTCTTTTTGGGCCTGACCTAGAAAAAAATATCAGCCAAGCCACTGGAGGAAAGAGCACTCTTCTACTGCAAACAAAAGCCATGACCCACATTCCGTAGGGGTAGGCTTTTTCGTGGCTCCCACGCCAAGAGTTCGAGATCATCACCACCAAGCCAATCCTCCTTGATCAGGGGTCACTTTGGGAGCAAGCAAAAACCATCATGTCAGAACAAGAAACAAGAAGAAAGCCCACTTCAGCATGATGGTGTGCCCTCTCCACCAGGGCAACACCCATATGGGGAAGCCTGTTCGGTAACACATGGATCTTGTCTGTCCAGGACACTTGGATCCACAAAGTAGTGACCAAGGGTTACCATCTTGAATTCTCTTCTCCCCCCATGCATCGTTTCTTCATGTCCAGACTTCTGCTAGAGCCAAGCAAACACCTAGCCTTCCAAGAGGTCATCTCCAAACTCTTAGACTCAAGGGTGATCACTCCTGTCCCTCCCGGTCAGTTTTTCAAAGGTTACTGTTTTCGTAGTAACAAAGAAGGATGGGTCAGCGAGACCCATTCTGGATCTCAAAGAACTAAAAAATTCACTCAAACCAGGAGATTCAAAATGGAATCCCTCAGATCGGTCATTGCAGCAATGTTACTGGGATCTCACTGGACATAAAGGACACATACCTGCATGTACCCATTTTCCCTCCTCATCAGAGATACTTGAGATTTGTAGTCCAAAATTGTCATTTTCAGTTTACATGTCTCCTCTTTGTAATAATCTTTACCAAGATTATGGCCGCAGTCACAGCAGTGATATGCAGTGCGGGAGTATTAATCACTCCTTACCTGGACAACTTACTGATCAAGGCACCATCCCTTCCAGAGCCTCAACACTCACTCAAGATCACTCTGGACAAGCTACAGGAACTAGGTTGGGTTCTGAATTTGTCCAAGTAATCTCAAACACCCAGCCAGTCTATGATCTTCCTGGGCATGCAATTCAACACGCGTACACAAAGGCTCTCCCTCCCTCAGGAGAAGATCCTTCATCTACGCTCATTGGTGACATTGTATCTACAATACACTGTCAGGTTTTGCATGCAGGTGCTAGGGGTCATGGTCTCCACTATAGAGGCAGTACCATTTGCCCAATTCCACGTCAGAGAGAGCTCCAGTGGATGATTCTCTCGGTATGGAAGAGGAAGTCCTTACTTCAAGAGATCCGCCTGTCTCACCGGACCGGGTCATCCCTACTCTGGTGGTTGAAAACAACACATCTCACGTCAGGCAGACTGCTAGGAGAACCACAATGGCGCATTCTCATAACTGACACAACCCTGTTCAGATGGGGAGCTGTCTTCGAAGGTCGCACAGCACAAGGAATCTGGAACTCAGAAGAGAAAAAATTGTCCATAAATCTTCTCAAAATCCAAGCAATTCGCCTAGGCCTTCGCCATTGGCAGCAGGATCTAGTGGGTCAAGCAGTAAAGATGCAAACAGACAACTCAACAGAGGTACCACCAAGGCAGTACTAGAAGCAGAGGAGCACTGAACAAGATAAAGCTAATATTCAATTGGCAGAGAAACGCCAAACTGTCCTGTCAGCAATATACATGCCAGGTCTGCAAAATTGGGAAGCAGACTTCCTGAGCAGACATTCCCTAGACCTAGGTGAGTGGTCATTAAAGGACGAAGTGTTCTACGAGATAACACAGATGTGGGGCGCACCGGAGGTAGACCTCACGGCTACACGACAAAATCGGAAGGTGTCAACGTCCCTTAGACGTATATGCTCTTACAGTAAAGTGGCAATTCCATCTAGCATACGCATTCCCACCTCTTCCCAGGATATTCAGGAGATTACAAAGAGAACAGACAATTCTCATTGCACCAAGGTGGCCCAGATGCTCCTGGTTCACAGAGCTTCTAAAATTATCGGTGGCAAGTCCATGGCCCTTGCCTCCACTTCCAGATCTTCTGTCCCTAGAACCAATACTACATCCGAATCCAAAGAACCTTAATTAACTTGACTGAATGGCTCTTGAGACAACGATCCTAACAAAAAAGCGGGGTGGCACACACAATGTCTGCTGCAAGGAAGCCAGATTCTGCTAGGGCTTATCACAGAGTCTGGTCCATCTATAGACAGTGGTGTGTCCATTATAAGAAAGAGTTCAAGGTGCTTTCAATTCCCAACATCTTAGAATTCCTTCAAAGAGGCCTCTCCAATGGTCTGTCATTAGGATCACTTAAATCTCAAGTTTCAGCTCTGTCGGTTCATTTCCAGAAACGTTTGGCCACTCTACCTGATGTGGCCCCTCCTATTCGACCACCAGCTCCTATTTTGGACCTCACCCTTGTGCTAAGGGCTCTACAAAAGCCGCCCTTCGAACCACTATGTTTAGTACCTCTTCAATGGCTCACCTGGAAGATGGTTTTCACTACAGCAAAGCAGGTCTCAGAGCCTTGTCATGCAGATACCCCTTCCATGTTTTCCATCATGACAGAGTGGTTCTTCGCACAGTTCCAACTTTTCTGTCCAAGGTGGTCTCAGAATTTCATTTGAACCAAGAGATTAAAGTTCTGACCTTCTGCCCTTCACCGCTGTCCCTCTGTCCCCCAAGCAGACCTGGAGAAAAGGAGATTTTGTGTACTCCCTATAAATCTTTTTCTCTTCAGTCGCTTGGGGGACACAGGGCTTCCCTCCCTGGATCGAGGCTCTCTTTTTGTTTATCAGACATGTTAAAATTGGTTCCTTAATTCCACTCTATTCTGTTCTGAAAGTTATATGGTTCAGTTCCTGTTGGCGTTAATACAAACTGAGCTAATCTCCTCCTGTTGGGGGGGAAGAGTCAGTTTTCTTCCTATTTGTGTCCTGCCTCCTAGTGGTACAAGCTATACTCCACTGTCACTGTGTCCCCCAAGCGACTGAATGGTGAGTACACAAAATCTCCTTTTTTATCAAATGTAAGATGATGTTAAAATCTTAAATGCATATGACATGTCAGATCAAGAGTGTGGAATTGAAGCCAAGCTGCTGATCGTCCCTGACTTGAGGTATCGGGGGCTGTGTTACTTATGGTTTTGCCTGTTTGTACAGATCTGAATTAGAATAGCAATTACATTTGTATTTCCAACCTTCACTGTACCAGACTGACAGCTACAACTATTACTAAGGGGCAGATTTACTAAATTCAAATGAAGGATTTGAAGTTCGATAGAATTTTCAAAAACATTCGAATTTCCGAATGTTTTTGAAGACGATTCGACTGTCGAAGTGCTTCCCCTTTAAATTTTTATTCAACCTCCTAGTTCTCCAGATCAAAGCTACCGAATTGGGTTTCATTAATTTTGATCGCATAAAAAATATTCGATCGAAAAAATTGTTTGCCCAATCCAATTGCAGTAAAATCCTTAGAATTCAATAGTCGAATTTGAAGGATTTCAATTCGAAATTCGACCAATTGTAAATCGGCCCCAAAGTCTTTCCACATAAAGGCTTCACTTAGAGAACAGTGTTTTCCCACATGGGTTGCTTTATGTGATATGCACTGTTCATGTGTATAGATTCCTTTTAACATTATTGGTAAACAATTAGCTGTTGTTTCTAGTCGGTATATGGCTGCAAGACATCCTATGGATTGGTTATATACACTCAAGGATTAATGCTGTTCTAAGGTCTGTGGCACTCTTTGCTATTTTGACTACCATTGTGTTGAAGAAGGAGAACTGCCCTGAATGTGGCTGTAAGCTTCACCTCATATTTATTTTATTATACTGTTACCATTGTGATGCCTTCTGTCAACACTAAAATCTGGTGATGTGTACTGTTATTTTTCCAATAGAAATGTACAAATCTCAGCCTTCCACTCCAAACCCAAAGCTGTGTGTCTCTAACCAGTTATTCTATCTAGAGGGCTGATATATTATTTAAGTTCACTTTTCATTTGCAAATTAGGGTTTGAACAGTTTAGTACAAGCTAGAAAATGAAAGCAAAGGCCTGTTCTTAAATGACACCCCATGTCTTCGATTATCTCTCATGGTTTACAAAAATATTCATACCCCCAATATCTTTCTCGGTTTTAGATTGTCAACCTCATTGAAGAGACCGGCCACTTTAATGTCACCAACACAACTTTTGACTTTGATTTATTTTCTCTGGATGAAACGACAGTCCGCAAGTTGCAGAGCTACCTAGAGGCTGGAGCCACATGACCACAAAGAAAAGGGGGAAAGAAGGAGAGGAACACACTGTGCATAGGGCAATTTGCACTCAGGCATTCTCCTCCCCAGTCCTCCTTGAACTAGTCCAGATAACCAGTGAAGAGAGCCTTAGGGATCAACCAGCCATTTCTAACCAATATGATCTCTCCCACTGAGCCACCTCGGCTTTTCTAGTCATGTCTTCACTCCTGTGTGCAGCATTTCATCCAATGGGATTTTATAAATCCCCACTACCATGGAGAGCATATGGGTTAATGCAAACTTTTAAGCTTATGCTACTTTCAAAATACAGATATAAATCCACACTGCAGAACCTGCCTTCCCTACAGGGGTTTTAGGGAAGGGGGTGGGGTTAGAACATAAATATCTTGCACAGTTGCATATTAGATGAGGAATAATGTCCATCATGTTCATCTATGAAATGTTAAACACGTAAGCATGCATCTTTTTTTGTGCATGCTACACAAACACTCCATTTCCATTACGGTCATTTAGCCTATTGTCAAAATGCATCCCTTGTGTCATGATACAGGTATGTCTGTATTTTGAGACTTTACTTGGGGGAAAAAAGATAATGGATGCACTAGATTGGAAATATGAAACACTTTGTCTCGTTGGGCCACAGACTTTGTCCCATCTCGTTCTTCTCGTCAAGTGAGAAACAATGTTAAGGTGGCCAGTGAGAGATGAAAAACGGTTCCTTAAACATTGTGATTTCAAATCTGTAAGCTGTATAGTATATATATTATATATATATATATATGTATTTTATGTATGAGGGCCCGAGAGGCACAATTTCATTTTTTGTTTGTTTGTTTCCAAGAGGTGGAGGGATGAAGGCGGAACAAGGATTTTTTTCCCCTTATTTTTTAATATGTTCACTTTGAATAATGTTCAAATTTTATCTATTTTTTATTTCAAGGAGCTGAAGATGTGAAATGCAAGGTGTAGGAAGAAACTCTGAAGGGTTTTATTGGTTTTAAGATGCAACTGTCATTTGAAGCTGACATTTTATATATTTTTTCCTTTACCAACTGTAATGCCTGTGATATAAAGGAAAATAGGATGTACTTTGTTCACAGTTGGAGCAGATTTTAAGTGTGGGTTGGGAGGATCAATTAGATAGGACTTTGCTGGTTCTCCTGGTTCCGACTTCCGGTGTTGCATTTCTGGCCTCCGATGATTGCAGTGGAGCTGTACATCCTTCACTTCAGCAGAATGGTCAGGATGCACCGCACTACGTTGTCTTTTTTTATTCATTCCCCAGCACACTTACTCATTATTCTCTTCCAGTTCTACAGAAACATCCCTAGAGACAAGTGCAAAACACTAAAGGAACTCTTTTTTTATAATGCTCTTTATACTTCTTCCCCACCCAAGCTCTGTGTGACCCGTGTCAGTCCCTGCAAGGACCAAATTCAAATGTATTTAAGGTTTTTCACCTTTTTTATATATCCTGTTCATATCAACGGCTTTTCCATATTCATCTGTAATTGTAAAAGTGTTTCCGGATGTTTGCTGTCCCTGTTTTTCATGTGAGGGCCTTCCCTGGTTTGAAGGAAACACTAGAATTCTGCTTCTCCCGATCTCTACAGCATTGGCATTGGATTCCCGAATGGGCCGTTCCAGTGACTGCAGCGAAATTGCAGTATGTGCGTCATTTGTATTTGTGACTAGTAGAAGCCAACAGTTTGGATCTTCCTTACAATGTTAACTTCCTTTTTCTCACTTGATATCAGTATTTATTGTGAAACACAATGAAACTTTGTCTTCTTGTTGAGGTTTTCCAGGCTTGTCATAGATGGATAGGGGAACATGTCTTGGCTGTAAGCACTTGCGTTTGTTGTACTTCAAGCAGTACGAATGGAATGATATCGGTGAACTATAAAGGGGGGGTGGGGCTGTACCAGTGTTTAAGCAGAGTTAAATACACAATGTAAACAGCATTTAATTTCCTGTAAACTGACAATATGTGTTCATACTATACTGTGTGAATAGAACATTCCTCCTAGACATATTGGCATTTAGGGCAGAGGCAATTTACCTTTAGATTTCTGCCCAACGTCACAGTTTCAGAGTATTTTCCCGAGACTCTGTGGCCTTTACCGGTTGATGCTATTCTCTTGCTGTATAGGCGGAATTCCTAGTCTAGTCAAGCAGCAGGACGGTTCACTTCCTATGTGTGAATGCAGATATGCAGGAAAGGAGCACTCTCTGCACACTCTAAGCTGCACCCTTGTGCTTTAATGGCTTTATAAGGCATTCCGTGTATTCATGACTCCTTTCTGAGTCACTTCTTGGAAAATTGGCTTCAGCATACTTTCCATGTATTCCCTCAACGGTTTCGGATCATGTAGATCCAGTGTACAAGAAGCGGCGAAGCAACAAAATGGTACATAAAGAATATTTAAAGATGCACATCATGTCACTGCCATTGGTCACAAAAGACATGGAATCCATGAATATTGCACTCCTAAATATCCGTAGTTGCTGGATTGAAAAATGTTAATCTGTTAATATCTGCCTTGCTGAACGCCTATGCCTTGCTCAGTATTGTTAGCAGCGGTAGAAAGGTGGGGGCATCTCTGGGAATTTTCATTCAAATGAAAGGTTTGTACCAACTACATATTGTATTTGGTGCTCAGGTCTCGTACAACATGGTAATGTTCCTAAAACGATATGCTTTTAAACATTTTGTTAGTTGTGACTTAGGCTGTGTTATAAAATAGAAATATATTGGGAGGCTCTTGTGTCACCCTGCCCAACAGAACCCCCCCCCCCCCCCCCCCCCCGAATATCAGCAAGCGAACTTCCATGGGTCTGTAAACCATTAATAGAACAGTTTCATTGTCCACAAAGTATTTATTATTGTATTATGCAAAATGTGTCATGAACCCCCATCTACATTTGAAACTGTATTGCTATCAATGAAAGACATTTGGTCCTGTATTTTTATTTTAATATTGGGAATTTGCAAGAGTTTTTATAGGAAAAATGCAAAATAAAGATGGAGAAAATCTATTCTGGTGTCTGCAAATTCATTCATGTATTAAATGGAGCTATTTCTACATCATCCAGGGAAAAGAACATGAATGTGTAGCTCAAGGAAGCTCCAGGCATCCTATACAAATGGCCACAGATTGGACAACCTGTGATGGCTGCTTTCTCTTAAAGGGATCCTGTGATGGGAAACATGTTTTTTTCAAAATGCATCAGTTAATAGTGCTGCTCCAGTAGACTTCTGCACTAAAATCTATTTCTTAAAAGAGCAAACAGATTTTTTTTTATATTCAGTTTTAAAATCTGACATGGGGCTAGCCATTTCGTCAATTTCCCAGCTGCCCCGGTCATGTCACTTGTGCCAGCACTTTAGGAGGGAACTGCTTTCTGGCAGGCTGTTGTTTTTCCTTCTCAATGTGACTGAATAGTACGCAGTGGGACATGGGTTTTTACTATTGAGTGTTGTTCTTAGATCTACCAGGCAGCTGTTATCTTGTGTTAGGGAGCTGTTATCTGGTTACTTTCCCATTGTTCTTTTGTTAGGCTGCTGGGTGGGGGAAAGAGAGGGGTGATATCACTCCAACTTGCAGTACAGCACTAAAAAGTGATTGAAGTTTATCAGAGTACAAGTCACATGACTTGGGGCAGCTGGGAAATTGACAAAAAGATTAGCCCCATGTCAGATTTCAAAATCAAATATAAAAAAAATCTGTTTGCTCTTTTGAGAAATGGATTTCAGTGCAGAATTCTTCTAGAATAGCACTATTAACGGATGCATTTTGAAAAAAAAAATTTTTTAAGGTGGCCTTCCACAGAGAGATCCGCTCATTTGGTGATGTTGACAAACAAGCAGATCTCTCCGCAATATGACGTGGGCAATATCGGGCTGATCCTAGGGCCCAACAATCGGATCATAACGAAGTGTAAATGGGCGTTCAGATCGCAGGACAGCATCAACAGATGCGGCTGCAATCCAATGGGATTTTTAGTCCTCTCTGAACGGCATCTGGCCGACTTTAGGCCAGATATTGATCGGGTCAACCCGTCGTAGGGCCCCATACACATAAATAAATAATAATAATTAAAGTGAAAGATAAACCGCCTCATCCACAACTACCACAAAAGACTTCAAGCTGTCATTGATGTTAAAGGGGGCAATACAAGGTATTTTGATCAGGGTCATTTGGGTAGTTTGTGTAGTGATTGTGATTTTAAAAGAGTAAACACAGTTGTTTGACATTAAATGGCTTCAGCCAAGCACTAACCATGAGTGAAAGAAGTTTTTGTGTTATCATTCATATTCTCTGAAAAATGGTTAAGAAATCATAAATTCTGCCAGGGTATGTAAACCTATGAGTACAACTGTATGTTCTCTTTCTACCACTACTGACTCCTAAGAGCACTCTGAAATATGCCTAAAAGTACCAGCCCTGGCCTTTTACAGCCACTCAGCTCATTAGAAGGTAGTGATTTTGTCAGCTTTAGCTATTTAGAGCAGTACTGTACACTGTGTTTGTGGCATACATGGTGGAGGTAGGGTTGCCGCCTGGCCGGTATTTTGATGGTTGATCCCAATGTTATTAATAGGAAAAAAAGATAAATATATAAGGCCGGTATTTTTTTCAAGAAAAGGTGGCAGCCAGTGCTGACCACTTTGTTTTTAAACCACACCCATGTTATCAAATGATGGTGGCACATCAGAAACTAAACAGCCAACCTCACTGCAGGGCTATCACTCATATGAAGAAAGTATATTGTCATACTAAGAAATACCCGTAAATCTATATTTCTCCCCCCCCCCGTGAATTACACAGCAACCCCAACACATGATTAAACACATTGGGAGCCCCCTAACAAGTATTTTCAAATTCTAACAAATCTGAACTAGGCTAATATCACACAGGTATGGTACACACAATATGAACAGTATGTACCGTGAGTGACAATGCCAACACTGCTCCTACAGTTTGTCTGAGATGTGAACAATGTAGGGCCATACAAGTATGAAAGATGGGCCTTACAGTCTGAATCTGAAGTGCTGTATGAACAAAGCAGGAGTTTACAGTCTGAATCTGAGGTGTAAATAATGCAGGGGCCAGTTAATCTCAGTACTGATACCCTTTAACACAAAATAAGTATTCATCCCAATTGGGCGGTTAATCCTTACCTCAATCTCTAGCAAAATGTTCCCTCTTTGCCTCCGTGAGTTTACCTCACACCTTTCTCTCAGTTACACACAGACTTCCTTCTTCCTGTGACAGAGCTCCCCCCACATGTGACTCATCACTCATAGCACCTGTTCTCATAGCATCTGTTATTCTGCTCATTTTGGGTCTCAAAGAGCCTTTTGGGAGATATGTTCCTTCCCAGTCAGTGTTGTCCAACTTCTGTGATACAGAGGGCCAGAATTTTTCTGGGTGACGTGTTGGTGGGCTAGTAATGAAAGCCAATGTTGGCCACACCTAATTTAAACCACACCCATGTTATCAGAAGAACTTTTAAGACCATATCCACATTAATAGTCGTAGTAAAAAAACCAAAAGTTACAAAAAACAAATATACACCGGGGCAACAAAAACCATGAAATTCAGAAAAGCTAATTTTAGTGCCTTGAGGGCTGTCAAGTGCATAGATTGGGGCATTATGTTTCCAGCTAAAACAGAACAGAAATGGTTGTCATTTAAAATGATATTGGATCGTTACTGTTCTCAATTTATTCCCTTAAGGAGTAAATACAGAAGCTCTAAGAATCACCCTATGTGGCTTAATATAGAAGTGAAGAAGTTAATAGGAAAGAAGAGAAAGGCATTTAAAAACTACAAGTCTGTTGGGACAGAAGCTGCATTTAATGAATATAAATACTGTAATAAATGTTGTAAAACAGCAATCCGGAAAGCTAAGAAAGGAAATGAAGAGAGTATTGCAGCTGAGGCCAAGTCTAACCCTCAACATATATTAATAGTAAAAAGATGTGGGTTGAGTGTGTTGCTCCTTTAAATAATGGTACCAGTATGGTTGTAACAGATACAGAAAAGGCAAATGTGCTAATTCAGTTATTTTCTCCAGTATATACAATAGAGGAGTCAGTTTCATAACAGTACTAATGGCTCAGCTCAATCTAGTCAGTGGCTGACTCAGAAATTAATGTAAACAAGGTGCCAGGGCCAGATGGCATACACCCTGGGTTCTTAGTTCAGACCAGCCACTATTTCTGATTTTCTCTGATTCACTTTCATCTGGTTTGATACCTATGGCGAAAAGCTGATGTCATTCCAATATTTTAAAAAAAAAAGATTACGTTCTCAGCCTGGCAATTATAGGTCGGTAAGTTTGAAATCTGTGGTGGGCAAATTATTTGAAGACTTCTTAAGGGATTACGTTCAAAATGTTGTCCTAGTAAATGGCATGTATCGGAAACTGGCTACAGGATAGGGTACAGAGGGTGGTTGTTAATAGTATATACTCTACTTGGAGTAAGGTTCTTAGTGGGGTCCCTCAGAGCTCAGGATTGTGCCCACTTCAGAATGGAAAGCATAATAGATCTCACCAAATTGGGGATGTTCACGCTGGAGGAAGGGCTTAAGGGGTGATATGAAGACTATGTATAAATATATAAGGGGATCATATATTAATCTCTCTAATGCTTTACTCACCAGTAGGTATTTACAGCTGACACAAGGTCACCCATTCTGATCAGAAGAAGAGAGGTTACACCTGAATATTCAGAAGGGGTTTTTACAATGAGAGCTGTGATGATGCTCAAATCATACAGGCAGATACATTAGACAGCTTTAAGAAGGGGTTGGATGGCTTTTTAGCAAGTGAGGGTATACAGGGTTATGGGAGATAGCTCATAGTACAAGTTGATCCAGGGACTGATCATATTAAGACAAACCCTTAAATGCATATACAGTATATTCTCCTCCCCTGTGGATAACACTGCAATCCCCAGCACATAATTTAACCCCTTGGGGACCCCTATTTCCAATTGCTAACAAACCCCCAAGGCAAACCCCAAGGGGCTTACCTCCCACAGGCAGCAGAGTATGGCACACACAGGCTGCAAAGGGGATGTAGAGTACAGCACACACAGGCAGGGAAGCCAGAGTATGGCACACACAGGCAGCACAGGGTAGGCAGAGTATGGCACACAGACAGCACAGGGGAGGCAGAGTATGGTACACACAGGGAGCATAGGGCAGACAAGGTATGGGGCACACACACAGGGAGCATAGGGCAGAGTATGGCGCGCACACACACAGGGAGCATAGGACAGGCAGAGTATGGCACAAACAGGAAGCATAGGGCATGCAGCATAGGGCAGGAAAAGTAGAGATGTGTGAACAGATGAATTAGAAAACTTTCATTCTCAGTGTAAGGTGTGAACAATCCAGGGCCTGGAATGGGGGTATTAATGATGATAAAGGATGAACAGGGCAAGTGCTAATTAGTCCATCAGAATGTGGAAAGTTAGATTGGGGGTGCATTAGTTGCACAGATTCATGCCCATCTTTACCGGAGTTCAGGGCAGATTTAAGGGTGCTTGGAAACTCAGTAGACATAGGGCAATTTTTATCATGTTTCCAATTGGCTTTTTCTGTAAATTGGGCCACAGAATCACTGTTGTCTTAATGTCATGTTCCTAATTGGTCCTAAAGGGGGCTTCGTCTCTCCAATAAAAAAACATGGTGCCTGGCTTTTAGCAAAGCCTGTTTTTTTTTTTGATAGTTGGTGGGAGGAAAAAAAAATGCATCAAGTGGTGGCGCTCATTTATAAACACTGTTCAAATTTGCTCCTGGGCAGTAACCAATAGCAACCAATAAGTTATAAGTTTTTTTTCCCCAGTAAGCTGCAGGCTGAATGTGGAACGTATCATGGGTGAATGCTCAGGAGCAACTTTGCCCAATGTTTTATAAATAACCCCCAGTGTTCTATGTGGTTCTTTCCAAGCCAACTTGGAATAAGGATATTAGAAGCCTTTGTTCATGCCCATATTAAAGGCATGAGGCCGTAGGCCAATCACTATAAAATAGGGATGCACCAAATCCACTTTTTGGGATAAGGCCGAATCCCCTGTGAAAGATTCGGCCAAATACCGAACCAAATTCTAATTTGCATATGTAAATTAGGGTCGGAAAAGGTGTGGGGGGGAAATGTTCTTTACTTCCTTGTTTTGTGACACAAAATGAAGCAATTTCTCTTCCCACACCTAATATACATATGCAAATTAGGGTTTGGATTCAGTTCGGCCATGCACAAGGACTTGACCGAATGCCTGATTCTGTACATCCTTACTAGAAAACCTCTCGGAAAAGGCCGGACCCAACTTCCTATTCAGTGTCTCATGTACAGGAAAACAAGATTTTTTGATACTCACCGTTAAATCTGTTTCTCTGTAGTCGATAGGGGGACACAGGGAACTGTAGGGGTTAAGCTCCACCCTCCAGGAGGCAGGACACTTTGTAATAATTGAAAAAAGGGGGGCGTGACTGGAGGTAAAGCTTAACCCCCTCCTTCACTGTTCTCAATCAGTTGGTACCAAAGATACTGCAAACTTTAACTAAAAAACAACCATCAACACGGCAAAAAATTAACCGGAGGGCATTCTCCTTCTAGGCCAACGTGGCCAGCCTTTCTCGTTAGGGCGGGCAGCCCTGTGTCCCCCTATCGACTACAGAGAAACAGATTTAACGGTGAGTATCAAAAAATCTTGTTTTCTCTGTCGTCTCTGGGGGACACAGGGAACTGTAGGGGACTTAACAAAGCAGCCCCAAGAACAACGGGTGGGTAACGAGACCTCATCTACAGTGACACGCTACTGCACTACTGAGTGCAGCACTTTGCGACCAAAGGCCACTTCCGCTGAGGAAAACGTGTCAAGATTGTAGAATATTGTGGACCGAAGACCAGGTGGCCGCTTTGCAAATTTGCTCAAGTGAAGCAGAGTTGCACCAGGCCCATGAGGTTCCTATGGCTCTTGTTGAATGAGCTTGTACGTTTTGTGGCGGTGTCTTCCCCTTGGACAGGTAGGCTTGTCGTATTGTCTGCTTAATCCACCTAGCGATTGATGCTTTTGACGCTGCCTGACCCTTTCTGGGCCCAGAGGGGAGTATGAACAATGTTTCTGACCGTCTGTATGGTCTTGATTTCTCTATGTACCAGCGAAGTGATCTGACTACATCCAGCTTGTGTAATTTTTGTTCCTTTTCGTTCTTTGGGTCTGGACACAAGGAGGGAACTACAATTTCCTGATTCACATGAAAATTAGAAACTACCTTCGGTGTGAAAGAAGGTAACGTACGGAGCACCGCTTTGTCCTTATGGAATATCAAAAACGAAGGATCACATGAGAGTGCACTTAATTCCGACACCCTTCTGGCCGATGAAATTGCTACTAGAAATACCACTTTCTTGGCAAGTACTGAATCCGATACGGATCCTAATGGCTCAAATGGAGAATCCATCAATGCGTCAAGCACTAGGTTTAAGTCCGGGACAGGTGATCGGAACGGAGGTCGTATATGTTTAACTCCCTGGATGAATGTTCGAACGGAATCATCTAATGCTAATCTTGTTTGGAATAAGACTGATAGCGCCGAAATCTGGACCTTTAGAGAGCTGAGTTTAAGGTTTAGTTGGATGCCCCTTTGGAGAAAAGACAGAATACTTGGAATGTTTAGCTGAAGAAATGGTAGTCCTGTGTCAGAACACCAACTGTGGTACGCCTTCCAGATGATAGGCCGTGGACGATGTTGTCTTTCGTGCCTTTAGCATTGTGTGAATAACATCTTCCGAAAAACCTTGTCTCCTCCAGATGGCTGACTCAACAGCCACCCCGTTAAAAGGAACAATCCCGGGTTGTGATGTGCTATGGGTCCCTGGCGAAGAAGATCGGCTCTGGGAGATAGACATATCGGGTGATCTATGGACATGTCCTGTAAATCAGAGAACCATGTTCTTCGAGGCCAGTATGGAGCTATTACTATCACTGTGATCTGGGATCGTCTGATCTTTTTTAGTACCCGGGGCAGCATTGGAAGTGGTGGAAAAACATACGCCCGGTTGTAAGTCCAGTTTTGGGTCATGGCATCTGTTCCCGCTGCTGCTGGGTCTCAGCAGCGAGCAAAAAATTTGGGAACCTTTCGGTTGTTTCTGGTTGCCATCAGATCTATCTGTGGTTGTCCCCATTGACGGACCAGATCTTCGAACGCCTCTGGGTGTAATTCCCATTCTCCCGGGTCCAGTTTGTTGCGACTGAGGTAGTCTGCCTTTGTGTTGGATACTCCGGGGATCGCCTAGAGTGTCACCTTGTTGTTCTCCGCCCAGCCTAGTACCTGTTGGGCTTCTGCAAGTGCTGTCTGGCTGAGAGTTCCTCCCTGCCGATTTATGTATGCCACCGTGGTGACGTTGTCGCTTTATATTCGAATTGTTTGCAGGGAGCGAGACCAATGCTTGAGAGCTAGTTTGACAGCTCTTAGTTCCAATATATTTATTGGGAGTTTTGACTCTTCTGGTGACCACGACCCCTGTGCTGATAGGTTTGTCCATGTCTCTCCCCATCCTCTCCCCATCTCTCCCCATCCTTGAAGACTGGCGTCTGTGGTTATGGCGTTTCAGTCTGGCGTGGCCCAAGATTGTCCTGATTTTAGGTTGTTTTTAGGGATGCAACACCACAGGAGAGAATTCCTTGTCGCTGTGGATAGGTGAAATGTTCAGGAGAGGGAACCCCCCTTCCAAACTGATAGTATGTTCAATTGGAGAGGACGTAGATGTATTTGTGCGAATGGTATTGCCTCTATTGCAGACACCATCACTCCTAACACTCTCATTGCTGTGTGAATCGTAGGTTTCGGGACACGTAAGAGTAGCTTGACTTGCTCCTGAATTCTTCTCTGTTTGTCTAGTGGGAGACATACTAATTGGGTTATGGTGTTGAACTCCATCCCTAGGAACGTCATCTGGTGGCTGGGTTGTAAATTGGATTTGGACCAGTTTATTGTCGAAATTTTTGAGAAGTGTGATCGCTAGTTGAAGGTCCTCCAATGCTCTCTCCATTGTTCTGGCCTTTATGAGTAGGTAGTCCAAATAGGGAGTAACTGATATCCCTTGTAGACGTAGTGCTGCTGCAGCCACTGCCATTATTTTGGTATACACCCTGGGTGCCGATGATAGACCAAATGGGAGTGCTACGAATTGGTAGTGGTTGTTTGCAAATGCGAACCGAAGAAAGCGGTGGTGATGTGGCCAGATTGGAATATGTAGATATGCGTCCTTTATATCTAATGACATTAGAAGCTGTCCCTGTTCCATGCCTCTGATCACAGAGCGGAGTGTCTCCATCTTGAACTTGACAGACCGGATGAACTTGTTTAGGAGTTTCAAGTCCAATACCGGTCTGAAGGAACCATCCTTCTTCGGTACGACAAATAGATTTGAGTAAAAACCGGAGAATCTGTCCTGCAATGGGACTGGTACTATTACTCCGGACTCCTCCATCCTGGCGATACATTCCATAAAGGCTTGTGCCTTGATGGGGTTGGAAGGAATTCTGGACATGAAAAATTTGTTTGGGGGAAGGGATAGAAAGTCGATGAACCCCCTGAAACTATTTCGTCGACCCATGCATCTGACGAATGTTGGGTCCATACCTCCCGGAATCGTAACAACTTGCCTCCTATCTGTTCCTGCGATTCCGCAGGGAGTGCCCCGTCAAGCTATTGATGGCTTATCGTTTGTGGTCTTGCTATGGAATTTATTGTTCTTCCAAGTTGTCCGGGCCTTGTCACTTTGTTTGAAGCGAAAATTGGATCTTTGTGGAGAATTACTTCTCCTCTGGAAGCGTCCACTCTGCCCTCGAAAAAATTTACCTCGCTTGGCCGGTAGTTGAATTGTGTTTTGATTGTTGGAGAAAGGTATTTTTCCCCCCTGTGGCTTGGGTAATAATTTTTTCTAATTCTTCCCCGAACAGTCGTTGTCCTTTAAATGGCAGTGATGTAAGCGATTTCTTCGAACTGATATCTGCTGACCAGCTCTTGAGCCAAAGGGTTCTTCTTGCTGCTATTGCCAATGCCGATGTTCGAGCAGTGGTCTGGGAAGCGTCTAATGTGGCATTGCATAGGTATGCAGATGCATCCACAATGTGTAGTACAGATGAGATAAGGTCTGATCTAGGAACGCCCTCTTGTATGTCTTTAAGGAGGCCTTCCGCCCAGGCTTGTATGGCTCTGGAGACCCATGCAGACGCCAGTAATGGTCGAAGTGCAGATCCGGAGGAAGAATAAACAGCTCTTAGTAAACTTTCCATCCTCCTGTCCGATGGCTCATTAAATGCTGCTGCATCTGTTACCGTTAGTGTAGTAGACTTTGACAATCTCAAAACTGGGGCATCCACTACGGGTGGATTCGACCACTTGTTTACAAATTCCTTAGGAAAGGGATAGGATTTGGTAAATTTCTTTGAGGCCTGGAATTTCCTTTCAGGGAAGTTCCATTCGTCTTGGATCAGGTTCGTTAGCTGGTCGTGTGCTGGAAAACAAGCTACAGATTTGTGTTGTCTCTTGAACAACACTGAGGATTGAGCTTTCTCTTCCTGTGTTTGTGTAATGTTGAGTACGTCAAGTACACCCTTAATTATTCCATCAATGTTATGTTGTGTTTCCTTTTCTTTACTCTCACTTGAGTTATCCTCCTCTTCTGAGGAAATATCAGAGGGGGATAGTTCCCCTTCGGATTGAGAAGAGTCCTGATCTATTGAAGATGTATCTGAAACATTGAGATGACTGGTGTCAGCCCTAATACTGCTTTGTCTCTTGCACTTCACGGTGTCTCTGGTTCAGTTTTGATAAGGCCTTTCCTAGATTTTCTGCCATGACTGGTAGTCCCTGAAGAGATGCCAGAGATTGGGATATGTATGGCCCAGAGTGGAGCTGGCGGCTCTCCTGATGTACTATCCCCTGTATTGTGCAGTGACACTTGGGCCTCAGGAGTAATGGCTTGGGGTGATTGTCTATTAGGGATACGACTTTGGGTGGATGAAGTCCCCTGTACCCGAGCAGGATTTGCATAGTGGCTCGCCTTGGCCCCCAGAAAATTTGGCTTGACATTTAGTGCAGGCGAGATATGTTACCTGCCCTGTTGCTGCCGGGGCTTTTCCCCCCGCCCTGGAAAATGATCGCACCGTCTTACCTTCCGCCATGTTGCGGCTAACTCACAGAGAATCAGCTGTGGTAATGCTGTTAGTCTCTGTACTTTCCTGTATTGTCCTTTTCTGGACCGCGGGAGGTAGTGTGTGCGTGAAGGAGGGGGGAAAAACTGCGGGGCTCCTGTCAAGCTGTTACTGCCGCGTCTAGCGGACAAAATGGCGCTCTTCTCGCGATACGCGGTTTGGCAAAGTGGCATTTTCTCGCGCCTCACGGTTTTCCAAAATGGCGCCTTCCCTCTAGGATACAGGTATTCCTGCTCCCGGTGCTGACCCAATGTGTGATGAAAATAACTCTGTACAGAAGAAAAAAATTCTTCTCTGTAATGCTGTCCATCCTCCTAGGTGCAGGACACTTAAAAAACTGATTGAGAACAGTGAAGGAGGGGGTTATGCTGGACCTCCAGTCACGCCCCCCTTTTTTCAATTATTACAAAGTGTCCTGCCTTCTGGAGGGTGGAGCTTAACCCCTACAGTTCCCTGTGTCCCCCAGAGACGACAGAGAAATATTCAGTGTACACTCCCAGCTTGTCCCCATGCTCAAACATGTTCTAACCCTGCCAGGACAGCAGCAGTGATACTAAGGATCATAACCACCTGCTCAAAAGTATGTTCCTTATGCATTTAGTCTGGTGTCCGCAGTGCAGATTAACCATACATACCCATGAGCCTGTTGTTCCCACTGAGCTGTAACTATACATTGGAGCAGAAACAAAAAAGCAAGGCCTATTTTCTGCATTCAGTATTCTTTTCCATAGAGCGTTGTGGCTCAGTGGAACCCATCTCTTTCCTTGTTTAAACTCTTTGTGAACATCCTCTGATATTTGTGTGTAAACTTATTAAGTCATATCCCATAATAAGAAAAAAGGAACCCAAATCAACTACCTGACTTGATTTTATTAGATGTTTATTCATTAAGGAGAAACATTCAACAAATTCCCAAAGATTAAAGAGCAGCAGGGAATCCCTGCCTTTCCTATAATGGCCACAAAGATCCCACTTTGTGACTAGTGCATGAAATTGCATGGATAAATGAAACTGCTGTATTTTATTGGAATGCTTATCTCTCCACAACCTCATTCCTGGGTATCACCTGCACAGCAGAACGGCAACTGAATTAACATTTGGGTTTCACTTTGGTAATGGGAGTCCAGTGCTGGATTATTCGACATAGAACAACGTTGCCTCATCCATTTTACTTTCCAGTTCCCCTCTCAGAACAAAGGTTGCTGAAAGCAGAAATTACCTAAATAATCCAGATAAAAACAGGGATGCAAAAGACACGCGCACACCAGAACATAGAGAAAACCATTTCTGCAAAATAAATACAACAGGAACAGAAACAAAGTGTAGCAGATACATTAAGAGATTTGGCTCACTCGGCCTTAGAACAGCCAACCGGAGATAATGCCACAGTTTTCTTCAGCTTTTATACAAGTGCAGGGAATGTATGGAAACAATACAAACCAGAGCTTTGGTTCAGGTTTGAAACACCAATTCACTAGTTACAGGGTGAAAAAAAAAAAAAAGTACTTTTTACTAAAACCAGCCTTGAGGCCTCCTCCACTAGAGAAAACCATGTAATAGTTCAGCTTAAGATGTGTCAATACCCCTGTGCTCATTTGCATATTCAATTTGTGTATCCATTTCAGGTGCCGTAGTAAAAACTATGTAAATAATGGAGAGTGCAAATCAAGCCAAGATGCCCCGAGTATCAAAATGCCATGTGAATAATTTAAAAGATTCGCCCCTAACTCCATTATATATTCAAAATATAAATTTAAAAAAAATTCCATAAATTATTCAATGTTTTTACATCAAAATTAAAAAAAAAAAAACATTAAATACTTTTTTTTATTCTAAGCTAGATATTTCACAGCCTCAGCAACCCTGAGTTGTATTGCGTCATTGCCAAACAATTCTCGTTTTGGCTTGCATTCCTTCATTTCTGATAAAGCACATCCTATGCCAGTAATCGCAATATGCACGCAGCACAATGAACAGCAAGTTCTCGCAAGTCTATAAATGTCAGAGCTGCTGTGAAGGTCCATCTCTGTATAAAGCACAGTTGTGCTGGGATCATTAATAGAAGCAGCTTTTCTGAGGCACCTGCATTAGCCAATGAGTAACAGCAGCACTGCAGCCTCCGGCAAGGATATGTTGGAGATTCCCTAGGCGAGGCACTTAGTACTTCAACAGAAAATTATTTTTTTCTTCGCCAGCATCCTTAATGGCCTGCTAATGGCCAGACTAATAGTGTGGAATAGGTACATATGGTGTTTGTAGATGGAGTGGAATGAAATTCTCTTTTAGTTTTAATATAAAATATACCAAAAAAAAAAAACTGCACGGTTTTGCTGGATTCTGGGAGGTAAGCAAATTGTGGAGAAGAGCGGTGTCTAAGAGCCTACAAGAAGACCCTACTGAGGAGGGGTGATGTTTTCCGTAGGGGTTACTGCATCCTGATAGAAGCTATCGATTTGGTCTTTGTACATCTTTGCCACTACTGGACGTTTTAACTTCATGGTGGGGCCTGTAAGAAAAAAATTGAAAAAGAATACATATTACTTAATCTGTAATGTTGCTCTTGGTATGCTACATAAATATAGTAAGAAAAGTATCCCCAGGAAATGCTTGCCCAACATCTCTTTCTTCCTCTGAAAGATTTCCCACTAGATGTTGGAACACTTGGATTTGCTTTAGTTCATATATAAGAGGTTGGGCACTGATGTTGGGTGATTAGACCTAGCTGCCTGTACTTGGTGTTCCAATTCATTCCACAGGTGTTCAATTGGGTTGAGGCCAGGGCAGGCCAGTCAAGTTCTCCTTCTTCCATCACAGCAAACCAATTCTGTATGGACCTCACTTTATGCATGTGGCATGGTCATGTGGACCAGGAAGAGCCTGCCCAAAACGGTTTCCAAGTAGAGGGAATGGAAGTGTCAGCAATGTTACTGTAGACTCTTATTCATATTCTCCTGGCATCAACCAGATGGCCACATTTTTATTCACGAGAATGTGTTTCTAAATCTCCACATTCCAAAGAAGTCAAACCTAAAGCTGGCCATAGACGCAAAGATCCAAATCGAGGATTTGTAAGATTTTCAGACAGTGTGTGGAGTGTCCCGACATTTGTCTTGCCATGCCGATCAGTTGTTCAGTCGATCGGACAGGTTAGATTTCTGTAGGCTGCGGATGATATCTCTGCATGTATTCCTGATCTGACGATTTTCAGTAGGAGATGGTCACTGTTCAGTGAGTTTGCAATTGATCCTCAGCATTCAGCTCAGATTCAAAAGCAACAGTTATGACCCATGTGGCCCTCCCGCAAGTCATTGATTGGATACTGCCTGGTAACCAGTCAGTGTAAACAAAAGAGAGCTGAAAAGCAAGAAGTAGTGTTCTGTTCTGTTAGGTTAGACTTATAGTCACTCCAGCCTTTATACGTTACATTTTTGCCAAACTATATTGAAAACATGTTTTATTTTGCACAGTCTCTGTTTACCCAGTTTTTACTTTTATACTGAACAATTCCTTTAAGGAGAAAAGCAGGGAAAGAAGTATAAAATGAAAAGGGGTAAAAAAAAAGAAGAAGTGTTATGAAGAGAGGAAAAGGAAATATAAAATTAAATGAGTAAATGAGGGGTCATCAGATTCTTGCTTAAAAAAGAAAGGGTGTAAAGGTTTGGGGCATTTTTCATTTAACTAATGGTTTATTGAAGTTTTAAGATTAAAATAGTATTATGCTATTTTTGGTTTTATTTTTTCATTGGAGCCTGTGAACACGAACATCAGGAGGGAAAGTGCCACAAGGACACAATTACTGTACATGCGCTACACCACAGTAGTGGTCTGTGAGTAGGCACTCTGGCCATTCGGTGGAGGGGTTAAATTTGAGATTAACACAAAAATAATTGTTGGAACCACTGATTTCCCATCCCCCATATGAAAGGAAAAGAAAAATCTGGTTATTGTTAACTAAAAAGAAAGGGGAAGCACTCCTGTAAAGATCTGTTTTGGAGCAATGGTATTTAAACATACTGCACTATATTGGTTTCTAAAATTCCCATTGCCTTAGGTGCTGTTCTCTATACAGGAATTCCTTTCCTTCCCTTTTGGACTTTTATACCCAGTGGGGAGACTGCGGAGAGAACGGCAGGAAACCGACTGGAACAACATTTTGAACCTGGGACATTTGTGAATATTTGTCTTTTTTGATTATGCCGTATAATTTATTTCCTTGAGACAAAGCTAGTTTTACATTTGTTTTAGTAATAACAAAGCAATGTTGTACTCACCCAATTCTCCTCCAGTGATAGAAAAATCTTTTTCAAGGATGAGCCACTTTTGGACCTTCTGTGCATTTGAGGTTGACTTCTCATTTACTGAATTTATGCCTTCCTGGATTGCAGCATATACAGCTGCGTCTTTGCCTCTGACTATGTCAGATACCAGTGTGGCTTTGCTGCCGATCTGCCGACAAAACTGAATGGCTTCAGGAGTGAGCTCATCCTCTGGCTCGCCCGAGTCTGCATTCACATTGCACTGCAAGAAAAGCAATGCACTTTACCGATTGAAATGCCCCTATGGTGTATTGTAATAGAACATCTCAAAACTAGCTTTTACCTTAAGAGTTAGAAGCATGGAAAGGAACTTCTTCTTGTCTCCAATCAACATGGCATTACTGATTATTGGAACCTGCTCTTTTAGCGCATCTTCAGTTGGAACAGGAGGGATGTTCTCGCCACCTGCCGTTATTATCAGCTCTGAAAATAAAGAACAAGCTGGAATTAGTACATTTTATAATGTTGCACTAGCCTTCATTACAATTTGCATTATTAAAGGCCCTTCTTCCTGCGGAGTAAGCCCATGATTGAGAAGTTCACAGTAGAACATTACTGCTTAATATAGCCAGTCACAGTGGACACTATTTTTTAAAATGATCTACAATCCAAACTGAAAAACACCATTTATATAGAAACAGCGCGGCAGCTTCAACAAATACAGATTCAGGAGTAATGCTATGTGGGCAGCCAAGGCACAAGCTCTTGTTCTCCCAAGTTACAGTGTGCCAATTCTCCCAGAGATATTTTAGGAAGTACGCCTAGTCTGCTCCATGACCCTCTTCCTAATTATCTACCTCCCTTTATTCTGCTTTATTGCTTATCTGGGGCAATTTTATGCCTTTTACGTGACCACATCAACCTAATCCTAATTAACTTTTTGCTTTCATTATCACATGATTCGGCTACCCCACCCCACCCCCCCCGAATCAGCATGAATAAACCATTTTTTTAATTTTTTTTTAAAGAGACACTTTTCATACATTTTGTAAATATTGCTGAAAAATCTAGGGCTATTTGTTGGGAATAAATGAAAAAAAACTGCATGCTATTGCTCCTCTTTGACCTTGCTGTTGTGCTACTGCTTTCCTCATCTACTATATTTCTTCACCCCAAATTTGGTCCACCTATTTATTTTCTTATCCATGCCTGCCATGGCACCCTACCTTGTCCACGCAGACCGCATTGTACTAACCGGCAGGTACTTTTTTTGTAGATCTAACTCAAATGTCATGCTGCTGCTCCTGATCACCCTTCCAGATAAGCAGCTGCACCTTTTGGCCTTCTCCTACTCCCCTTCCTCAATCCATAAGCCTCTGCTGATCCCTTGGTACTTGAAAGCTTGCACGGCATCTGATTTGAACTTGTGCTGCTACAAATTAAGTTCATAGAACGGCTAAAATAGTGATTTAGAGATTGATGCAAATCAGATGCTCTGCAAATTTTTATTACTGTGGGGTCCACCAAGACAGATATCTTCCTTGGTGTCCCAGTCCAACCCTGAATGCCATACAAAGCCTATAAGACTGATAAAGAAGTGTGCAAAATATTCAAAAATTTAGGTATTGGTGATAAGACATTGTGCCCATACCAATAAGATTATAAAACCAGTCAAATTGTACCTTTGATTCTTCCAGTAATATAAAGAAATCCATTCTCATCGTGTTTCCCAATATCACCAGAATGCAGCCAGCCTTCCTCATCCAAGGACTCATGTGTTTTGTCTTCCATGTTCAAATATCCCATAAAGACATGACGGCCCCAGAAAAGGATCTCCCCACTGCCATCACTGTCTGGCTGATGGATCATTGTCTTGCACCCTGAAATTACTTTTCCACAACTGTAAATGCAAGAGCAGAATACATAAATAGTGACACCTGAAATGAAACTTTTTTACATCTATTATAATATTGGCTTTGAAAGCTACTTCTAACTTTGCCATAAAGTATTTGCATGATGCTTTTACATTACCTGTCTGATCCCCCATGTTCCTGTATGAGGGGCTGCCATATTTGTGCAGCAGGAGTCTGTTAGCATTAGAAACTATAACTAACAGGCTGAGATGGGACAGCCAGGTTGGCAAAGTCAGACTGTCAGTCAGGCTTAGGAATTTCAATTAACAATTATATACAAAAACAAACCTCTCAGCAAAAAAAGATCAACATGACCTATAAGTAACATTTTATGCATTCATACGTTAAAATTCATTTTTTAGTGTCAGTATCACTTTAAGGCCAGGGCAAGAACTAGGGTAGGTTGCTGCTATGGGGGGGCGGGGAATCCATCAAGACTAGCCCCAAGTTACAGAAAGAACGACAGCGAATGGTCTGCAGCAATGAGGTGGGAAAAGCAAGGGTGGTGGTATTGGGGGGTTGCCCCCCGCAGCACACGGGTAAGGTGCAAGGTGGGAGCCGGGATAAGAGCACAAATAATCCATGACTCAGCACTGTATCTTAAACAAAGTCATTTTGAACAGATTTAAGGCTGTAGCTTTGGCAGAAGAACATACCTGGTGATTCTAAAAGCATCAGGCAAAGAGATGGTATGTGGGCCAGAACTTTCACTCATCCCATACAGCTCATAAACAGGAATATTCAGGCTTAGGAAAAACTCCAAGGTGTCCTTTGTAATGGGGGCTGCCCCTGTGTAACATTTTGTGCATCGGTCCAGTCCAAGAGCCTTGCGGACTTTTTTGAAAACCAATTTCTTTGCCACGTGATACTTCATTGGATGGGGTGTTGATCTGAGTTTGGGGACAAAAAGAAGCATTATATGTACGGTTTTCCTTACAGGTTGTGTCACATTTTTATACAACAGATTCATTTTAGGGTTATTACGATTGGTAAAAAGCAGAGATGTAGGACATCACATAAATGGAGCCATTGTTGCTGCTCAGGAAAGATTTGACATTTCAAATACAACAACTTTTGAATGAAGCACTCCTCAGAAATAACATTTTACTAAAAGGAATTCCAGCACTTTTTTTTTTTTTTAAGAGGATTCTGTTGAAACTGAATCCCAAGTACACACCCAAAACAAATCCAAACAGCTTCATTTTTGTATGCACTTTTCAAATGTATATTTCTATAATTACAGTTAGGATGCCATAGTCCCAGAATGTAAGATTGTTCATATTACAAACTCTTTCACTTTATTCTATAGTATTGGATGTGGGGCACTACCACCATAATTGGCTCCAGTGACCTTATTTTTTATGAGCATTATGCTTGTTTGCATTTCCTATATACAGAATTTAAATTACCCATTCATTTTTTTCAAATTTGTCTCTAGGCCCACTCCTTTGGCCCAAGTTGCCACTTTGCGTTTGATTGTAGATGACTTGGCTCCAATAGCTTTCATTTTTTCCTGCATTTTCTCCCACACTCTTGGAACACCCATAAAAGCTGTTGGCCTCACTTCACGCAAGGTGTTTGCTAGAGATCCCTAAAATTAGGAAGACAGCATGTTTGACTGGTCAGTTATAAAAAGTAACATAATACTATACATTTTAACTCTTTATATTTTAAATTACTTTAATTTAAGACAGCATGCTATTGCTTTACAAAGATTTGTTGATTCCAAGTTACTGTCTGTGTGGGAAGTAAGTAGCAAAAGAAATGCCGAGTCCACAGAGAAGCCCTCTGTATAAAGATTTGCTCCTTATTTTGAAGCCTAAAACAACTGCAGCTTAGAGGGAGAGGTTTATTTATAGTGATCTCCTTAAATCCATTTAAAGAATGGATGAATGGAATGCATGGAAATTACTATTCCATATTAATGTCAAATTTTCCATTGAGATTTACTTTACTTTGGATAATACGCGATAGTCAATGTGCAATGAATCACATGCTGAGGTATATACATAAAAATAAATGTATATATGACAAATCCATCAAAATGAAAGAAAAGTAATCAATGAGAAAACCAACCTATATGGGAACCAAGTGGTTTTTCAAGGGGATTCTCAAGCTTAACTTTGTGGAGGCAACCATACTCGCCTTACACAAGGCAGCATGGCCAAATCAGACATGTATGTTACCTTTAGTGCATCAGGCTGAGCAAAGTAAGTGGCTCCTCCATACTTCATTGTCAGCCAAATATCAATCATCTGTGCTGCAATGTGGCTAAGAGGCAGGTAGCTAACCACAATTTCTTGCAGATCAGTAGCCTCTCTTAGTCGCACAGTCTTTCCTGCTGCTGCTGCGGTCCAAGTGATCTTTCAAAAGACAAAAAAAAAAAAGAATCTCAACGACACCATGAACACGATCTACAATAATATAAATGTGAGTATAACGCATACTATGATTTCCCTCACCAACTTTGCATAGCCAAAAAGCTAGAGTGTCGGCGCTCACTTCAGGAATAAGCTACTGAACTTAGCGTCCCTGAGCTCTGCAGCGCTACTCTGCATATATAGGTCAGTGTTGCTGGATGGGACACTTATACTAGTTGAACACTATGTGGAGAGGAAGAAGGGAGGGGGGGCAGTGGAGGATGGCAAATGGGGGCTTTTAGCTGTAGTGGGGTTTATTTCTCCTGAGCAGATGAGATGTTATCGGTAAGGCAGTTAACTCAACGAAAATGTTCAGAATTGTATGAAATACAAGTGGGTTATGCTTCTAAATGATTTAAAGCATACAATCAAGCTGGACACTAAATGGAAATAGAGGATACTCTGAAATAGATTTTTAAAACTCATAGCATTACAATTAGAATTTTTAGAATCCCTCTTCCATTAACTACACCTTATTAACCCCTAAGCACTACTGCCTATTAATGAAAGAAATGTTCCATATTCACTTACATTATCATGGCTAAGCATGACACCTTTAGGTTGCCCTGTGGTCCCAGAAGTATAGATGAGGGTGCAACATTGGTTGGGCTTCTGAGATGAAATGATCTGATCTAATTGAGAGTCTGGAATGTCTTTTCCCAGCTGCATTAACTCTTTCCACTGCAAGAATCATCACAGTATTAAGAATGACAGAAATAACAGGATAGGTCCAAATCGCACCACAGAGAGTAAAAATACACTACGGTGGTAATGGCCCACAACTGCAATTATCTAAGGCAAGTAAACAGCACAGACCATCTCTCACACACTCAGATTGCTTCCACAACAGTTACTCCAATCCCCCACTGTACCACCATAAAATCACAGATAATCTCAGCGTTGTGCTTCAGTGATCGTTTCCTATAGTATTTGTGACTTTAAGACCGTGAGAGTTATACAAGTGAAAGCATGAGAAGAATGGAATATGAAAACCTGCCCAAACAGGCCATTGCGGAGAGGCCTAACAGCAGCATAAATTTGGATTTTTTTTTTAAAAAGACATACTGTATACAGATTAGGCCTCTTCTCCTTCAGCTCGTCTTTGTACTGGATGATTGCTTTAAGGTGAGGCAGCTGATCCTGAACCTGAAAGGACGAAGCATTATGAATGAGTCGCGCTACAGAAAATTCAGTGTCTCTAAAATTATAATGTTCCCAGAAAGCATGAATTTTATCATACTACATAACAGTCTAAGTCATAGGCTTCAAAATATCTATCCTCCATTTATGACATCACCACTACTGGTACTTGATGCATTTCCCCCAGCCATCTCCGAGTGTCCACGTAGAATATAAAATCAGCAAGTTTCTGACTGCTACCTTCTCAGAAATACATGAATATATAAATGAAAATATGCTATTCCTGCTGTTGCGGAATATGAAGCATCTGTAGCTGGACCATGTGGTGAAAAATTAAGAAAAATTTCTAATGCATATTGTTGGTCAACTTACATTTACAAAAAATCATGCAGGCCTTCTGCACAGATTTTCCAAATGTGTACCCAATTATAGACATGATCAAGGAAACTTCATATACAAGCATTTTTAGTAGACTCAAACCAGCCATTTCAATTATACATTCTAGTTAGCTTAACCAAAAGGAGAGAACCCAAAGCCTTACAATATAAAATAGTGTTCCTTCACTTATGCTATCCAAAACTGCCAATTCTTTTCTTATTAAGTAGGATTTAATATACTTTATTCCAGTGGTTTCCAAACATTGGGGTTGCCGATTTGAGAACTGCAGAGAATGCATATTTGCTCTCCTAGATACACCCAAAACCCTAGATATTTTCAGAACGGTGGCTACATGACTGGCATACTAATGCTTTTCTAGATATGTAACCTTGCTATGAGTGAAGGGAACCCTGGTCAAAGACTGGACCTCTGAGCTGTGCCTGAATTAATAAACTGACAAACAGTGTTTTATTGTAAGGCTTGTCCTTTCAATATATTCCCATATAACCCAAACAGTTCACAGTTAGGTTGCTACAAGCAGGGAGTTACTGAATAAGTTTCATATAAAATGCAGCACACACAGGGTCATGGTTAAAGGGCACCTGTTAGGTAAAATGTTATCCCCAACCAAAGGTGCGGGCTAACAGAGCCTGCATTCCGGTTGGGAA
>CM044431.1:109633592-109646050 GCA_024363595.1 Xenopus borealis | reverse complement strand
ATGTGACACGACTGTCTGATGAAGACACAGCTTGCAGCATTTTCATCCAGTCATGTCATATCGGATCAACCCTGCAACACAATCCAGCTTCCTATTACCTTACCTTGTTCCTGTCACATCCGACTTGTTGCATCCGGTTTTGCGTCCAGTGTCACATCGTCCGTGTAGTCCTGCCCTAAATTGGTGGCGGGATGGAACTCTGATCTGTTTGTTTGCTGAAGTCACCCGAAGTTTCCTCATGAGGCAACTTCAGAAAATTAAGCGCTCAGAGTGCCATCCCGCTGGCGATTTACATTCTAGCCAGTGGGAAGGAAATTCTGGGAGATCAATTGCCGAAGAAGAGGAGATTTGTTGCTGGGCAACTAATCTCCCCAAATCTGAGCGTGTCTCTGCACTAACCTGTGCTTTTTTCCAGCATCTTGTTTATATAAACTATAGTAGCCTTTCTGAAGCAAACACACAGCTTTTACCAGTGTAGAGCAACAGTACATTTGCAAGGCAATTTATCAGAGCCAAAGCTCCGACTCCAGATCACCAAAGTTTTTCCAGGCTCTGACTGGAAGATTCGGGGAGATTAGTCACCAGGCGAATGATCTCCTGCGCCTATTCACACGCAGCGCTGTGATTTCCTGAAATCGCTCTAAATTGTCTAAGGAGGCAACTTCGGAAAAGCCAGCGCTGCATGTGAAAAGGTACAAGCGATTAGTCAGCTGGAAGAAGCGGTTCGGGGGGGGATTTGTCGGCCCAAAGAAGAGGCGATTAGTCACCAGGCGACAAACCTCCCCGAATCTTCCCATCTGGCCTTACCCTTAGGAAGAACAAAAGGTTAAAAACAAAAAAGGCATTCTGTGAGGAGGCAACACCAACAACTCTCCAAGTCACGCTTGTTCAGCTCTGACTAATCCTGTATACAGGAGTCCATGTAGATCACTGAAACAAGTTGGATTCATAGGACAATTGAAATTACACAGCAACTGAGGTTAAAAAGGAGTGGTGGGGAAGACATGGTTTATCAAACTTAACCTTTAACTCAACATTAACATAGTTTCTAGTCTAGCAGGCAAAATAATCCATCTGTCTCCAATTTCACTCATGAGGGAACAGATTATTTCCTTACCCAAAACCTGGCAAATATTAATTTGTTACTAAGGAAGCTCGACGTTCTTTATACGGGTGGTGGTTAATAAAGAATAACATGTCCTGAACTGTTAAAGGGACAATAAAAGTGGACGTGCCAGTTGTCACAGAGAATTATAATGTTAGTAGTATAATAACAATACAGAGATAATAAAAAATATCATCCCGTGTTGGATTTGGCGGAATGATAAGCAACATTTCGAGCTGCGGAAGACAAACACGTAATTTCGCCTGAGAGTATAGTAACCGGCTGCATTTCACTTGGCTCACGGGCTGCTACATTAGTCTTTCGAAAACCATTACTCCGTTGCACCCCAATTCTGTCCAACTAATAGTCATCGTTACACGCGCAGACATGGAATGAACTACACCGTCTTCCCGTAACACCAAACGCCAGAGACGGCCCTACGCATTTACACGAACAGTCAGTGTCTCGCGTTCGCAGCATTGAAATAGTAATGAAAATGTTACTCACAGCGGGCTCCGCAGTTCAATAAGTCTACTGCAGCTCTCGCGCCTTAACTTCAACCTATTACTTTGGGTGGCTGTGGGCGTGGGTGCGGCATGTGGTCAGGTGAGAACGAGGCAGGGCTGCGACGTCATGGTAACAGCATGGCTTTGCGTAAAAATAATGAGGTGTGTTCCCTAGATACCATCGAATAGCCACATTTTCTCAGTAAACCTTTTTTTTGGGGGGGGTCGCAAACAACCCCCAACTTTAGGCCATGAATTCCAAACGTTTAACAGGTTTTTTTAAAAATAGATTCGCGTGTAATATGTTTCAGACTCATAGCTGCTGGTGCAATAGACGTGAAACCGCGTTTCCGGAAGCGATGGCTTGATTATAAATACTGTATTGTGGTAAAATGGCTGAGCTGAACTGCTATAAATACAGTTGTTGTGCGTCGTGACACAGACAGTTGTCAAGTCATGTTTTAGTAACTGCGTTACAAGCAATTTGTTGATTATTTTGTGGTAGTAAATTAAATTCCCCCACGTTAAGTAGAGTCACTGGTTGCATTAAAATTTGCATTCTTTGTGGCATGACTCCATAGAAAATAATCGAACCTATGTTAGTCTGCAGCTACAAATCCATACCTCCAGGGCTGGATTTACCTAGTCCTAGAGAGTACCCCTAGACCCACTGTCATTTGTCGCCCTGCCTTGTCCCCTCCCTTTTATTTGCTCAAATTTTCATCATCAGGAATTGGCACACAGGAAATGTATATTTCTGAACCAATGTAGGTGTGGTTAGGCAGCATGCTTCCCCCTAAAATCCTGCCGCCCTAGGCCCAGGCCTAGGTGGCCTCTCCACAAATCCGGGCCTGCATACCTGTAAAAAGAGGACAACATTTTTTTTCTTGGCTATTTTGGCCACGGCCATTTTTGTTACCACACCCCCTAATTACCAGGTTCATTTTACAAAATTTGGCAGGTTATGAAAGTTTGAAAATATTTCTCCTTATCTAAACTGTTACAATTACTGTTTTCTTATCTCAAAATTGTTACAAAGTATCTTATTTGCACCTGTTAGCTGTTCTGGGCTCTCTCTGCCAAAAGCCAATTAAGTTAGAAACTTTGTTTCTTTTTCTGGCTGTTCAGTGTAGAGAAAAGAGGGACTTTCCAGTACAAATGAGGGACTGCGGGTTGTACTCTAAAAAGAAGGGCTGTCCTTTCAAAAAAAGGGACAGTTGGGAGGTATGCAAATTATCAGCTATAAATTTCATACCTCCCAACAATTTAGAAATAAAAAGTGGGACAAAAAATTTGCCGTGCTGAGCGTGGCGAAAATGTTTTGACCACGCCCATTTTGTGGACACACTCCCTAATTACCATGTTCATTTTACATTTTACAAAATTTGGCAGGTTATGAAAGTTTGAACATATTTCTGTGTTTTTCTTTTTTTTCCAGTTATTACAGTTTTGCTAATGAAGGTGAATTGCCCTTTAAGCTGTGAGTCTAACTTTTCCCAAGGGACCTATTATCTTATATTGTTACACTTTTCCTATCCAGAAATTGTTACAAAAGTATCTAATCTGTTGCTGTGAATGATCTGGGCTCTCTGCCAAAAGCCAATTAAGTTAAAAATTTTGTTTCTTTTTCTGGCTGTTCAGTGCAGAGAAAAATAAGGAATTTTCAGTACAAATGAGGGACTGCGGGTTGAGCTGTCAAAAGAGGGACCGTCCTATTAAAAACGGGACAGTTGGGAGGTATGAATTGCTGGTAACACAGGTAAAGGGGAGTTTGCCTTATGACAGTGGTTCTAAAACTTTTTTTGAGGAAAAATGCCCTTCCTATCCGAGTGATGTTTATTGATCCTTATTATGCCAAGCAAAAATAGAGAATTTGGGCTATAAAGTTGATGTCAGGTTGGCATTGCTGTGATTGCTCAGATTAGCTTTTAGGGTTGAGTGAAAGAGACTAGGTTTCATCACAATGGCTTTCCTGCAGATGAAAGCTTGCAGTTATGTCATTTAATATGATTTCTATTGCATCAGGAATTTTGCTTATTGAAATAAAAGGTTGTACATCTGTAAGGTTCCAATTAATGGTACTGACTTACCTGAAACCAGAGCCGGTGCCCTAATCGTCAGAAATCTGCACCGGCCCTGGTTTTTCTAGCGAGCACCATGGAGAGATCATGTTCCATGCATGCGCAGTAGAGTGAAATTCTGAACTTTAACTAAAAAGTTTTGTTCTACTGCGCATGCGTTTGCTCTGGGAAATTTGAAGAAAGATGAAGATTTCTCTGTGGTACTTGCCCGAGGTTTCATGTAAGTCAATACAATCAGGCCCGGACTGGCAATCTGTGGGTTCTGGCAAATGCCAGAGGGGCTGCTATAATGTGCCATAGAAATTCAGTATTTAGTGTGTTGGTAGGGGATCTTTGGGCCTCTGTTTTGGCTGAATGGGCCTCTGTTTACCTGAAATACCAGGGCCTATTTTAACTCTCAGTCCAGGCCTGAATACAATCACTTGGGGATGCCTAACATTTGGCATCCTTCCTTCTCCTTTAAATCAAGAGTTTACAGGCAGAGAAAGGAGGTGACAAAGCCTACAAATTCGCTCAAGAGAAAATTAAATACTTGATGAATAATAATGAAAGTATGACAAAGTATGCAAACAAAAAAATTTATGCTTGAGTAATCACAATGAGGAAGTGCAGAATGGTCAATGCTTTTTTGCACTTTGCTGTGCTTTAGGTTCATGTATTTTTTTTGGTTCTTTCTTACACAAGGCACTAGAAGAGGAAGTGTAGATAAGAATTCCTGCTACTGTAATATAAATATACAGGAAATACATGGGGTATTTGCATATGAGCTTCTAAGTTTTGAACAATTACCAGAACATTAAAAAAATATTGCAAGCTTGGAATAACTAAAATGCTTGTCTGTACTCTTTGGTGTAACTGGAAGGCACTTGAGAATCTTTTTTTTTTGTTAACTCTCACTATCACCTATCGTTTGGGAATATGATCTGCATATGATCATATTAAAATTGCACATAATTAGAAGCTCATCTATACTCACCCTTTCAACACCTGGGATTGGGTTATGCCCATAGCTATTTTGTATTAAAGCGACCCTGCCAAATGAGAGGATCTTTCCATGTATGGCCAGATTTAGTGCAAAGGTGCATACTATAATATAATGTCATGCAGATTCCATCTACCCTTCCCCCTCAATCAATGCATTTGTGGGACATTTTTGTTCCTGTGATGGATTAACATGGGGCCTATCCAGTTTCAATTCAATTCCTTGCTGTATGGTAGATTGCAAGCAGGATTGATTACCCTTTATCTAAAAGGCTCATGAGTATATATTACACAAGCTCAGAAAAAGTTAACAGATGTACCAAACTATTTGAAATATATAAATACATGTCTATAAAAGTTTTCTTTCATGCAGGTTTTAATTAATGTAAAGTATGTGTATTTATTTATGTATGTATGTATAACTTTATTTGTAAAGTGCTGTTAAGGAGCCGCTGCACTGTACAGTGCATAAAAGTACATATATAAAGTATACACGGGGAAGACAAATCACATAATAAATATACACAGAAATCATATCAGGACAAGAAGCATCAGCGGCGGATTTGCTGAACGGGTGCCCCTAGGCTGCGTGGTCGTGGTGCGCAGTCCTATCGCCTGCCCGCACGACCGCGCACAAACTCAATAGCGCGTGCACACAAGCGCCGGAGCACCGGGGAGCGCTCAAAGACTGGAAGTGTGCACTGGAAATCATATTCGTTCTCTTTGCATGAAGATAATGGCTGTATATTTTTTCAGTCGGTTCACTGTGTAGGTTAAACTGACCAAGTTCAAGCAACTGGTCACTGCTACACCATGGAGCAGATTTACTAAATTCGTGTGAATGATTTGAAATTCGATCGAATTTTCAAAAAGATTTGAATTCGAATTTTCGAATAATTTTTGTGGCCACTTCGACAATCGAATTTCAAAAATTCGATTGCATTAAATGATTCGAATAGATCGAATAAAAATCTATTCGACCATTCGATGGTCGAAGTACTTGCCCTTTAAAAAAAAACAATTTGAATCCTTAGTTTGCCAGATTAAACCTACCGAATTGCTGTATAACCCTATGGGAAGCTCCCATAGGGTTATTCCAGCATTTTAAGATTGAATAAAAAAAAATTTGATTGAATGGTTAAAATCGTTCTAATAGAACGATTTCATTGTTCGAATCCAATTTTTCCTATTCGATCGATCGAATTTCATTAAAACCCTTCGAATTCGATATCAAATTTGAAGGGTTAAAATTCGACCAATAGTAAATCTGCCCCCATGTGTTAATTAATTATGGTTTTCTTTGTTTTATGTACAAACTGAAGCCTAATACAGCTTCTAGTTGCCATTCAGCCTCTAGAATAAATTTTATGTTACATATGGCATTGTGATATTTTGGACCGAAAAGGTAACTGGGCAATAACATACCTCCCAACTGTCCCGTTTTTAGAGGGACAGCCCCTCTTTTGACAGCTCAACCTGCTGTCCCTCATTTGTACTGGAAAATCCTGTTTTTCTCTGCACTGAACAGCCAAAAAAAGAAACAAAGTTTCTAACTTAACTGGCTTTTGGCAGAGAGCCCAGAACTGCCAAGAGGTTGAGATAAGATTCTTTGTAACAATTTTGAGGTAAGCAATAAGTAATTGTAACAAGATAAGAAAACAAGTCCCTTGGGAATTCACGTTTATTAGCAAAACATTTAACAGAAACATTCATCATCTGCCAAATTTTTGTAAAATGAACATGATAATTACGGTGTGTGGCCACAAAAATGGGCGTGGTCAAAAATTGCCGCGCTACACTCACCAACTTTTCTGTCCCTCTTTTTATTTCCAAAATGTTGGGAGGTATGCAATAAAATAACTACAAAAAAAATGTTGATTGAAAGCATTACCTCACCCAGGGACCCTACTGCCACTGCTGTGAGTTGAGAAATTTGCCTCAGCAGCACGCAAGTTACCAAGGGCGGCAAAAAGCCACTTCTAAATTCTATTTTTATTTAAATTAGAACTTCTAGATCAGAATCTTCTAGTTCAGTGGTTCTCAACCTGGGGGTCGGGACCCCTTTGGGGGTCGAATGACCCTTTCACAGGGGTCCCTTAATTGGTTCCAGGAGCAGGTTCATCTTTCTCCCCACTAGCCCTGGGGCAAGGTTGTAGCTATCCGAGTGTTGCTGCTGGGTGTTGTAGTTCAGTAACCTGTGTAGGGAAGCCAGTTGCACTACAACTTTCTATATCCCCTTAGTATGGACTGACATACAGCTCTCCCTGCCTATTTAAAATTTGTAAAATTAACATGGTAATTGGGGTGTGGCAAATAATGTGTGCTGCACTACACACGGAAAACAAACCTTTATCCAGCCACTCTGTCTCCTGTACTTTCCTAACAATCCGCTCTGGGCTGGCAATGGAAATATTTTAATATTTTATGGTTGGGGGTCACCACAACATGAGGAACTGTATTAAAGGGTCGCAGCATTAGGAAGGTTGAGAACCACTGTTTTAGTGCAAAGGGCACTATTGCACCCTCAGCACTAGCGATGCAACCCCCTCAACCTGCTCCAATGGGAAAAACCTAAGGGGGTGGCATTATTGGTCACAGGGGCCTGAAACTCCCCTGATTTCACCCACATTTACACAAGCAGAATTCCACAAACTTTTCTTCCCTTCCTGTCCTCCCATGCTGCTTGCCTCGCTCTGCCTGCATAGCTGAAATGGAAAGATGGCCATGCATTCCACAGCGGAATGCACCAGCACACAGACAGTGGCAGCAGGTGGTCAGCAGGGCCCAGCAAGGCAGAGGGGGATGATACAACCCAGCTGGGTAATGAGCATTCGGCAGTTGGCGTTGTTCATGGAGATTTTTTTCCAGTATCCCAGTGGGACAGTCCAACCCTGAAGAAAGTGAGCTTTGTCATTTGCCTGGATTTGTTCAAATGTTTTGAGTAATCATACTTTTCATTGAGGTATTAGAGCTCAGTATCACGGCCAGGTCATCTGTAAATGTTGCATAGTATTTTTACGTTTGTGTCACATGGCTTATATTTATCTGTTGTCACACTGAGGGAAAAAGATACAGCTTTTTTCATAAAGGGGGAATTAACTCAAAAATAAAAATTTAATATAAGCTTCATCACAGGGCCACCATCAGGGGGGACAAGTGTCCCGGGCCCGGCAGTGCTCCACTTTTCGAAGAGCCAGGCCCCCCTTACAAGCGCTGAAGGAGTGCAGCCACGAGCCTTCCAATGTCCTGGAAAAATGTGGAAGTGCCCTGGCGCCAATGTATTTTTTTAAAAAATATTTTTGGGGCCCCAATTTTTTTAACTTGTAAGTGGGGCCCTGGTGCCAATTTTATTTTTTTTTTAAAATATTTTTTGGGGCAGCGATTTTTTTTAACTTGTAAGTGGACCCTGACACCAATGCTTTCTTTTTTTTTTTAATAACTTGTATGGAGGGCCCTGGCGCCAATGTTTTTTTTTAACATATAAGAGAGCCCTGACCATCAATATGTGTGTGGGTGGTTACTTTTAAGGGCCCTTACACACGGGCGTTTTTACCTGCGCTCCCCTGTGTTCCGTTTTGCTGCGTTCAGCCGCAGGGGAGCACATGTATAGACGCACTCAATTATTTTCAATGGGGCTGTACTCACACGAACGCATGTAGGCACCAAACGCAGGAAAAATGCAGCATGTTGCGTCTGAACTTGTGTTCGGCGCTTACACACGTCTCGTGGGTACAACTTCATTGAAAAGAATGAGGTGTGTCAAGACCTGCGCTCCCCTGCGGCTGAATGCAGCCAAACGCAGCGCAGGTCCAAAACGTGTAAGGGCCCTTAGCGCTGATGTCTGTGTGGTCTTTTAACTTTGATGTGGAGTGGGTGGGATCAGTGATGGGGCTTGGGTTGTGCGGGACCCCGTGATTTCTAATGGCGGCCCTGCTTCATCATACTGAATTAAGAAACATTCTAAATACAATCAATTCTACATCTTTCTGAAATAATCATGTTTATCTAGCTGCATTTCATGGCCTGCTTCTGCCTGAGGCAGCAGCCCTAATTCTGCCCCCCTTCAGCTCCACACTTTCCACATTTATCATTGGAGTGGGTCCAGGAGGAGCCGCATCGTTAGTGCAGCAAGTGCTATTGCACGCTGCACTTTCTGCATAAAAAAACAGATATTAGGCTCTCTAAGCTGCCAGAGGCGGCTTTTTGCCACCTCTGGTAACTGGCCACTCCATGCAATCTGAAGCAAGGTTCTCACCTTGCCTTATGACAGGAGTGGCCCTGAGTTAATCTTCACTATCCCTTTCTAAGCATCTGATTCTTTTCATTCTCTCTCTTCATGCAGCAGTTGGGTGTCAGATATTCATTGACAGATCCAATATATATTATAGGTGGAGTCCTTTTACCTAGAACATATATTAGAGCTCACTCTATTAAAATCAGAATTTATGCAAAAGGCAGTTATTTTGTTTGATTCCAGTTATTTGAGTGAGCTCTAATACATCTACTAGGAAAGGAAGGATCTAACTGTCAATGACACCCAACTCCTGATTGATGAAGCTTATATTAAATTTCCATTTTTCCCCTTTAATGCATTTGATCCACAACAATTATCAAAAGTAGCAGCACAGCAGTAGTAGCATATGGGAATTTGGATGCAGAAGGGAAGGACAAGAGATGAGCCTCAGTGCAGTCACTTCTACAGTACTGGGCAGACATATTGCTATTGGGGAAGCAGGAAATGGCATCTGTGTCAATATGATTTGTAGTCTAATTCCTCATTCACATGGAAATCTATTATGGGAATGGTTAGTCCAATTTAACCAACTGAAATCCTTAACAATAAAGCTCCACACAACATAAATTCTATACATGTGACCATCATGCTCTACTTGCTTCATATTCTGTTTTCACATATTTAATATTTAACCTCTACTATACCTCAGTGTATGTTCCTCTACAAGCCTCTTTCTCATCCCTCTGCATATATTCCCCTACATTCCACAGCATACTTTTCCCTACATCTCTCCCAACCTTCACAATTTTCCAGTTATATAGCGTAAGATGTACTGAGTGGGTGCTTTACCTCCTGTTTCAATCGGTACTTGTATGGAATCAGTATGATGTTTACAGCAGTCTATTGTACAGTGCTGCTGTGCTTTCCCTCTGAAATGAAGAGGGCTAAAATCATTCTATAATTTTCATGTTTCAAAGCAGTGTCCCCTATCTATTGAAAGGGCAGCAGTGTCCTTGTTCCTGCAGGTGTCTCTGACAACAGTAATGCATTGCCTACTGACTGGATGAAGTCTGCCACTTGCAAGAGATATATTCTTTACTACTTGGGCTTATGTTATACAGATTCAAATTACTGAAAGATCTTTTATCCTGAAAATCCCAAGTCCATAGCATTCTGGATAACAGGTTCCATACCTGTATTTTTTTAGCCTAATTAACACATAAAGCTAATGAACCTCATCCCAACAGATAAACCTCATATTTTGCCAGTTTTAGCTAGTCCCCCATGAATAGAGGGAGTACATGTGATCAGTTCAGGGTGTTATTTGGTAGTATTTCTTATTCATTGTATCAATTCCCATTTTATTTGAAGGAATAGTAACATTAAAAACATTTTTTTTTAAATATTCGTTAGTACATAACGGAAAAAAACACCAACACAAATTTAGTTTAAAATCAAAAAGTCTTTATTAAGAAATAACTTACATGAACTCTGCTTCCTGTCCACTACCAAAACGGCGAAAGGTCGACCAAGCAGGCAGCTCCTCGCAGTTTTCCTGGCTTCAAATAGACAATATCACTTGAAATTGTCTTTTCAGTTGATGGACAAATCATACATTTAAACGATAGTTTCAAGATAAGCTTGGTCTTACAATAACAAAAAGAGCTTTTAAAAATCCTTACATCTATGGCCAGCTTTATTCAGCAAATTTGTATTCTTGTTGTTCTGAGCTGCCCCTTTAACTTCTACCGTGCGCAGTGCATGAAGATAAGTTGTTAAGGGGCTAAACTACATAGTTGATATTGATCAACCCACAAAATGTTGTCATGCAACAGCAAAGAACAGCACAAGATCCTACACAATCTGATCCCCACAGCTGTGTCAGGATCGCACCGCCTGGAGTCTTACCTGCAGCTCCGGGTGGCGCGTCCTCCCATGCCGGGGTCGCTCCCACAATTGCAGTGCCTATGGCCGCCATGTGGACGCAAAATTCAATTATTTAAAGGCGCCCTGGACGCCATTATGGTCGCCCAATTATAGGAATTGCCAGGCTATGTTCCTGGGTATGTTATGCTTTTGTTTTCTGTATTATTGACCTTGCCTGGACCTTGTTATTGTATTCTACTGCCTGCCTATAAAACCTTTGCCTGTACCCTGATTCTGCCTGATCCTTGCCTTTACCTTTGGACTTTAACCCCTAAGCTTCCTTCTTGGTCTCGACTACCTCCCTAGGGTGCCGATAGGCCTCCACTGACAAGCTGTAGTTTAAGTTGTACCAGATAAAGTCAGGGTCAGACTGGGGGGGTCAGGGCCCACCAGGGCTGCCATATCAGAGCAAGAGGAGAAGCCAGGCATCCAGGTGGAAGTCAGGAGCGGAGAGGGAGGAAGTCTCACTCTGTGGAATGGGACTAAAAATTGTAAGTGCTTTAAAAGTTATTTGTAAATGTAATTGCTATTGAATGCAGCATTTGCATAATTCCTGTTGTTACATTTTAAACGATATTGCAAAAACCAGAGCCACCAGTACAGAGAATAGAAAGGGACAAACACTGCTTTCAATAGCAATACATGTACAAATAACTTTAAAAAAACCATAGAAAATGTGTAATGAATGTATATTGCAAAGCTGCTTAGAATCATGTTTTCCTTTATTGGGCAGAAATTATTTTTGGGGTTGACATGTCCTTTAATTAGAAACAGAGTAACACTGATATGAATGGTTTTATTGATCACACTAGGCATATTCATATGTATCTCTGTTTAGCTGGACTGTTTTTTGCGATGAAGTCAAAGTATGCACAACATAACAAGCACTTGCAATGAGCCCAATGCAGATCCCCTACATTGCAGTTTAAATATTACAGTGCCATCCTGTGGAGTTATACAGTCAGCACAGTACAGTATTGCAGTTTGAAAATAGACTTCATCAGAAGGGAACTCCCAGTGTTCACTTGTATAGGATTTTTAGAGGAATATTTATTAAAATGAGTAAAGATAGTGAATGTCCCTTGAAAACTGTGGCAATCTTTATTTTCACTTTTTCATTAATATACACTGTAGTTGCCAAACCGGTTGCTTGAAAGGTTACAGAGAAAGGTTTGCATCACACATGACAGTATAAAGCAGTGGTCCTCAAACTTGGCCCTCCAGCTGTTAAGGAACTACAAGTCCCACAATGCATGGAGAGCAATATGTTGCTCACGAGCTACTGGTTGGGGATCACTGCTCTAGACAATTGGGAAAAAATAAGTGACATACAGACTTTATAGTATAAAGTCTGTATGTCACTTATTTTTTCCCAATTGTCTAGAGCAGTGATCCCCAACCAGTAGCTTGTGAGCAACATATTGCTCTCCAACCCCTTGGATGTTGCTCCCAGTGACCACAAAGCAGGTGCTTATTTTTTAAATGTTGTAAGGATGTGCACACTCAAATAAACTCTCAAGATATACAAGGGGTAAATGCAAAAAGGTTTTACTTGATATATTAATAATCACAGAATAAATGTAACAATACAAGGTAAATCACAGTATAAACAGTTATATACATAC
>CM044431.1:109595108-109630125 GCA_024363595.1 Xenopus borealis | reverse complement strand
TATGGCATCTGTAGTTGGTGCTTGGGTAGTTTCAGTAGTTGAGGGTAATGTTGTTTCTAACATTTTGCCTTGTCTGTCCCAAGGGGGTATGTATATAACTGTTTATACTGTGATTTACCTTGTATTGTTACATTTATTCTGTGATTGTTAATATATCAAGTAAAATCTTTTTGCATTTACCCCTTGTATATCTTGAGAGTTTATTTGAGTGTGCACATCCATACAACATTTGTGAATTTTTTGGGGTCCCTTTGTAGGTATACCCCTGGTTTGTGGCACCTCACTACATGCCCATGTGTTGGTGATTGGGACTTTAGCAAATAAACTTTTTTGCATATTTTCAGGAGTGCCCTCCATTCATTTATATTGTTGTATGCTTATTTTTGAAATATTGGCTTAGAAGCAAGTTTTGGTTGCATAAAAAACAGACGTCCTGTCAAACATTCTCTCCTGTAGGCTGCCAGTCCATATAGGGGCTACCAAAAAGCCAATCAGAGCTCTTATTTGACATCCGCATGGACTTTTTCATGCTTGTGTTGCTCTCCAACTCTTTTTTAAATTTAAATGTGGCTCACAAGCAAAAAAGGTTGGGGACCCCTGGTCTAGAGCAACCATTTGACCACAATATAATGATATGGCCACATCTTTATTCCATTAGGAGCAGCCTGGAGTCCTTTTCCATAGTAACATTTCCTTTACAAAGCAGACATCTGTTAACATTCTCATATTCTTAATAGAGATTGTGATATATGCACATGGGGATAAAGGATGAACTTGTTTAGTGCTAGGGAAAATGTGTTTATTGCTTCCCACTCCTGTGTTGTAGTCTAACCCTGGCACAGCCCATACCAGGCCAAGTCTCATAAACTCTGAGTGGATAAACAGAGTCACAGTACCTTTCCCCAAGTAGCTCTAACTGCTCAAATACCTCTCCTATTGGAGTGCCCATGTAGGAGGCACACGGACAACACCTGTCCTGACACAGGGAACATACGCTGGAGACTTTCAATAACATCCCTCAGGCAGTAATTATTATTTGCCATTTGCCTTAAATTGCATATTTCTAAATATTTCATCATTTGGGTGGAGAACAGTGTGTTATGCAATGTACAGTCATGAATACCACCACAGTAATTTTTAATAACATTACATTTTTCCTTGTTCACATAATTGCTCTTGGTTTCATCCAATATATCTGATCATGTCATGATCATGATCATAAAAAAACATATTCCTGTAAAGTGAAAAAATCAATTAATTCAGTGATAAAGTGAAAACAGAATAGTGATAAACTATTAAAAAAATGTAAACTATACGAATCTCTGTGGGAAAAAAATCCTGGCCAAAGAAATGAAACACAGGTGACATTAGTGAAAATAAACATTTCAGGTAAAGACTCTTAGAGGAGCACTGGCACCATATGGCTAAATCCCACATCCTCCACAGTTATTCTAGGCCTTGCGTTGTTTTCCTGAGCTCCCCTCAACATTGTGTTACCACAGTATTTTACAGATCCCTCTATCTCCCAGAGAGACCTGTCAATTGACAGACCAATTTCTATTAATAGCTGAAAAATAGACAGAAACTGTAGTTAGATAGAGAGACATATACAGCACGTACGTGTACTGGGGAATTGAAAATGACTGGACTCCACAGTAAAATCATTTAAGTCCTCCATAACATTTTGAAGAGATACTGACACCTGAAATTAAACTCTTTTTTACATCTATTATAATATTGGCTTTGAAAGCTACTTCTAACTTTGCCATAAAGTATTTGCATGATGCTTTTACATTACCTGTCTGATCCCCCATGTTCCTGTATGAGAGGGCTGCCATATTTGTGCAGCAGGAGTCCGTTAGCATTAGAAACTGTAACCAACAGACTGAAATAGGACAGTGAGGTTGGCAAAGTCAGAGTGTCAGAGAGTCTGGCTTAGGGAACTTCAGCCAAAAATTCTATACAGAAACAAACCTCTCAGCAAAAAATGATCAACATGACCTATAGGTAACATTTAATGTACATTCATATGTTAAAATTAATTTTTTAGTGTCAGTTTCACTTTAAAATACATTTTTTATAAATATGAATTTAAAATTTTTATCAGATTAAAACATTAGTTATTGTCCTACTGGACCCCTTATACTTTCTGTGTCCCCCAGCAGATGCAGAGTCTGCTTCCTCCTACAGTTAGGCCCCTTACTATATTTACATTTCCTGGCCACTATGTGTCAACATAAACACTGCTGGGTAGGTATCCCCACCCCCCATTCCGGACCAGAAAGTCCCTCCCCTCCCAGGGCCAGGTGTCTTTTTTTTTCTGTCCTTTTTTCTTGGACCAGTTTTTAGTTCTATCTGGCTCTAAAAAAAAATTTAAAAAAGAAAGAACAAACCTTTCTTGTAAGATACATAACACTGTTTGGGCAGTCAGTGTTTTTTCCCATTATACACTGCTGGAGGACTGCGGGGTTATCAAGAAGATCTGTGTCCACTCGTTCTGAAACGTTTGGTATCTTCTTGTGGTTCAGAGGCACACTATGTTAATATCCCTGAAGGAGGTTAATGGTGTAACGAGGTCCGTTTTTTGTTTCCTAGTTTTTTTTCTCTCTCCCCCTTTGCCTCTTTCAAGACAAGATGGCAGCGATCCAGTTGCTGCGCGTCCGGAAGTGCCTTGCGCCAACTTCCGTGCAGGCACGTGGTTCTGTGTCTGACCTTTGTTATAATGGTGGCAGTAGGGTTGCCACCTTTTCTTGAAAAAAATACCGACCTTCCTATATATTTATCTTTTTTCCTATTAATAACATTGGGATCAACCATCAAAAATACCGGCCAGGCCGGTAAAATACCGGCCAGGTGGCAACCCTAGGTGGCAGTAGCCTTTTTCTCAGTGCGCACTTGCGCCTGTTTGAGAGCAGATTGCTTCATTAAGGGGGCAGTGACTAAAAGTTTAAATAGCTGCACAGTTTTCTCACGCGCTCCCTCTCTTATTTCCTGCCTTACTTGTCTAACTTGGTGTGTTTTTTCTACAAGAAGTATACAGTTATTTCCTTCTGTTTTGATTTTTTCTATGAATGCTTTTTATTTTTGCTGTTTTGTAGTATAAAATTTGCATGATTATTTTGTACAGACAGCACACTAGGATATGGATCCCGTTGCCTCAAGTAAAACTGACCCTAGAGCTAGGTAGGTCCCTCCATTTTTTTTCTCTTCTCCTTTTCATTGTTCTAAAGTGTTTTTTAACTTTTTTCTTTGCAGCTTGCCTAAGTAGAAGGGAGACAAGAGGAAAAATATCACAGAGTGCCAGGGATGTGTGAACCCTAGCCTGCCAAACAAAAAGTTTTGTGCGGGTTGTTTTTCTCTGTTATCAGGAACTCCCCCCCCAGTCTCCTTCCGTGGCTGCTGTTCCTTCCAGTTTACTGGCCTGCATTTCTGAAGCAGTAGCACAAGGAATCTCCAAGGCCTCAGCTGCGGCATCCCTGGATTTAGCCTCTTCAGATAAGGATTTAGCTCAAGATCAAATCCTCAATAGAGCAGATCTATCTTTTCAGTCAAATATTTTTTCTGATGAAGAGGAAGATGAAATTGACTCTTCCTTTTTTGATCTAAGTTTAGTGGGTCCCTTAATTAGTTAGACTTATTTTAGGGGCCGAATCCCCAACTGAGGCTACTCCAAAATCCAAGGTTTTACCATCCAGGATCAGAGCTAAGGTACATTTCCCTCTGTTTCCGGAAGTAGCGGATCTGATCAAATCCGAATGGGCTAGAGCAATGATCCCCAACCAGTAGCTTGCGAGCAACATGTTGCTCTCCAACCCCTTGGCTGTTGCTCCCAGTGGCCTCAAAGCAGATGCTGATTTTTGAATTACTGGTTTAGAGGCAAGTTTTGGTTGCATAAAAACCAGGTGTACTGCCAAACATTCTCTCCTGTAGGCTGCCAGTCCATATAGGGGCTACCAAAAAGCCAATCAGAGCTCTTATTTGACATCCACATGGACTTTTTCATGCTTGTGTTGCTCTCCAACTCTTTTTTAAATTAAAATGTGGCTCACGAGCAAAAAAGGTTGGGGACCCCTGGGCTAGAGGATCCAAGAGAGTCTCTATTGCTTCCCTATCTTCTAGATTCTCTAGGTTGTACCCTTTTCTAAGAGAATATACAAAGAGCTGGGACTCCCCTCCAGCTGTTGATTCAGCAGACATTTACCTAGCCAAGAAGACTACTCTTCCTATTGACGATTCCTCAGTCCTAAACGATGCCATGGATAGGAAAGCAGAATCAGAGTTGAGGAAAGTTTTTCAAGTGGCTGGAGCTACCTGTTGTCCTGCAGTAGCCTTGATATCTGTGGCAAACAGGACTGGACTGAGGATCAAAATAGGTCCTGGCATTTCTGGTACACAGAGGCCCAATCAGCTCACATAGAGGCCCAAACAGTCCCCACCAGCCCACTAAATACTGACTTTCTATGGGACCTTATAGCAGCCCATCTGGTATTTGTCCTAACCCACATATTGCCAGTCCGGGCCTGGTGGCAAAAGCCATCTCTATGTGGATTGATAACCTGGATTCAGCCTTAAAGGAAGGGGCAGAATTGCAGGACATTTCTGCAGGCTTCTCTGAGCTTAAGCAGGCTGCTACATTTGTTTCTGAAGCTGCTATAGATGTGATGCGGCTTACTGCTCGTAACATGGCACTGTCTGTTTCAGCCAGGAGGGCTCTATGGTTGCGATAGTGGACAGCTGATACTCCTTCCAAGTTAAGTCTGTGTTTATTACCTTTTGAAGGGGAGAGACTAAAGGGTCTAAATTGGATGACATTATTACTAAATCCTCAGGTGGAAAGAGTCTTTTTCTCCCACAAGAAAAAAAGAAGCAAAAGACTCCATCTTTTAAATCCTTTCTTTTTTGGGGATCTGGAAGAGGGAGAGGTTCTTCCAGTTTGGCCAAAGAGACACAATAAGATCTTTTTCTTGGGCAGGACCAAGCTCTTCATCAAGTCGAGGTTGGGGTAAGCCTTGGTGAAAAACTCCAAGGTAGGGGCCAGACTTGCGAGTTTTTCAGACACATGGGAAAAGACGGTGTCAGACCTTTGGGTTCTTTCAGTGGTCAAGCAGGGATATCGTCTAGAGTTTTCCGCTATCCCAGATCAAAAATTTTTTGTCGTTTCTCCGGTCCCAAAGTCTTGGGAGAAAAGAGAGGTGTTAGAAGAATACCTACGACTGTTGTTGCTCAACGAAGACATATTTCCGGTTCCGGAAGAACAAAGAGGTCAAGGTTTTTACTCCATTCTGTTTCTGGTGAAGAAATCCTCAGGAGGTTGGAGACCGATTTTGGATTTAAAGAAACTGAATGTCTTCATAGTTCAAAAGTTCAAGATGGAATCCATCCATACCATCTTTCCAGTGGTTCAGGAGGGAGACTGGTTAATCTCCATAGATCTAAAAGATGCATACCTTCATATTCCTGTAGCAACATGTCATCAACATTTCCTTCGGTTTGCAATAGGTAAAAGACATTTTCAATTTTGTTGCCTACCGTTCGGTCTGTCCTCAGCCCCCAGGATTTTTACGAAGATTCTGATTCCATTAATTGCGGCGCTTCGCAAGGAAGGGATTTTGATATGGCATTATCTGGACGATCTACTTCTGACAAACAAAGATCCAGTTCTCTTGCTAAGGCACAGGGATCGAGTCCTCTCTTTCCTTTCAGCACACGGCTGGTTGATAAACATGGAAAAGAGTTCCCTGCAGCCTTCTCAGTCTCTGGTTTACCTGGGGGCCCTTTTCGACACCTCTGTAGGTCAGGTGTCTCTTCCAGTGGAAAAGGCTCACAAGATTATTCAGAGAATCTCTTTTCTCATCAGCAAGGACCATGTTCCAGCCAAGGATTTTATGTCCATCCTAGGTCTTCTGGCTGCTACGATCCCAGTCACCAAATGGGTTTAGTGGCACATGAGAACAGCTCAGCAGGTTTTTCTTCACCAATGGGACAGATTCCGGAAGGATTGGGCTCAGAGAATTGTATTACCACAGTTTCTGAAGGAGGATCTTCAGTGGTGGCTGAATCTTTCAAACCTTTTGAGGGGTTTTCCCCTTCATCAGATTTCCTGGGATTTGGTGACAACAGATGCATCCTCCCAAGGGTGGGGAGCCCTTCTCGGCCCTCACATGGCTCAAGGTATTTGGGAAACCCCCTTAGGGCATCTACCCTCCATCATTTTGGAGATCAGGGCAGTCAGCTGTGCCCTCGAAGCATTTGCACATTTCTTGAAGAGAAAGTCTGTGAAGGTGAGGATAGACAACACTACGGCAGTAGCTTACATAAGGAGACAGGGGGGGTACGAGGAGTGCTCTCCTTCTGCAGGAGGTATCTCCAATCTTCGTCTGGGCAGAAGAAAATCTGAAGGGTCTAATGGCAGTATATGTTCTAGGGTCCCAGAATCAACAGGCAGACTTTCTGAGCAGGAGTATGCTATCCAAACACGAGTGGCAGTTGAATCCAATAGTGTTTCAGCAGCTTGTGAAGAGATGTGGCATGCCGAGCATCGACCTGATGGCTTCATCAAACAACTCTCAGTTGCCCCTATTTTTCTTAAGGAGATTTTACCCTCAAGCAGCAGCGGTGGATGCGCTTCTTCAGAAGTGGGATTTTACCCTTGTATACCTTTTTCCACCAGTCCCGCTGTTGATGGCAGTACTGTTGAAAATTCAGAGCGAGAATGTGGAGGCTATTCTGATTGCTCCTTTTTGGCCTCATAGACCATGGTTCCCTTTACTTCTGAAACTTCAGAAAGAGGAGCCTTGGCGGTTACCATTAAGGAAGGACCTTCTCCTTCAAGGACCCCTATTTCATCCGGATCCAACAGCTTTTTCTCTGATGGCATGGAGACTGAGCGGAAGAGACTGGAGAATATAGGCCTTTCTGAAGCAGTAATAACAACTCTTCTTCAAGCTAGAAAATCTTCAACCTCCCTAACCTACTACAGAGTATGGGAGAGGTTTCTTGTCTGGAAAAGTCAGTACGGTTTAGATGAGTCTGTCCCCAATTTGTCACAAATTTTGGATTTCCTTCAAGAAGGATTGAACAGGGGTTTACAATATAGAACCCTAAAGGTTCATGTTTCAGCCTTGTCGACTATGACAGGTTTTCGCTGGGCGGAAGATCCAATCATCAAGAGATTTTTTATGGCAGCTCTGAAGCTGTGTCCACCAAAGAGGTCTTTTTCTGCTCCATGGGATTTGCCTCTTGTCCTAAAATCGTTAGTATCTTCTCCTTTTGAACCATTAGACCAAGCTTCAGTCTGGAACTTAAAAACTCTTAAAACCTTGTTTTTATTGGCTATGGCCTCAGCAGCGAGAGTCAGTTTTTTGCAAGCCCTGTCTATAGACCAGGGGAATATGTCTATTCTACCAGATAAAATAATTTTGAGACCGGATGTCTCCTTCTTACCAAAAGTGGTATCGACATTCCACCTAAATTCAGAAGTCATCCTTCCAGCTATCTCGACTAATGTGTCTACCTCGGAGGATCCCCTGGTTGAGAATCTGGATCCAGTCAGGGCGCTCAAACAGTATCTATGTTCCACAAGTACCTTCAGAAGATCACAGAGATTGTTTGTTGTCCCAGGAGGAGCAAGGAAGGGCCTGGCAGCCTCCTCTTCCACTCTTTGGTCTGGTTGGTCATCTTGATTTGCAAAGCCTACCAGTTTCAGGGCAAGCTAGCTCCAAAGGGATTAAAAGCTCACTCTACAAGGGCAATGGCCACATCCTGGGCAGCAGTGGGTAAAGTTTCTATGGCTCGAATCTGTCAGACAGCATCCTGGAAGTTAGCTAGAACTTTCATGAATCATTATCGGGTCAATGTTCACACAGACGTGGAGTTTGCCTCTGGAGTCTTTCAGTCCCTTAAAGTGGACCCGTCACCCAAAAAAAATATTCAAAATCCTATTTCATCACATTAGTCAAGCAAAATGAACATTAATTACACTATATAAATTATTTTAATCTTGCGTTCTTCAGTCTGGGAATTCATAATTATAGCAAGCAGGCAGGGAACATTTTGTGGACACTGTTATTAAGGCAAGCCTTGTGTCATCTCAGAATCTTGTTTGTGCACCAGAATGGGGGATCCAATGTCTATCCCCATGTCCTGGCTACACAATTAATGGTTAAGAGAATTGAGGGAATGTGTGGGGAGCAGTGGCATCTAGGAAGTGCTGAATGGAAAGTGAAAGTAATTATCTGCCCCATCTCTATGCCTAAGGCATAGAGGAGTGGCAGCCGATATTTGACTGACAGCTGAGATTTTTAAATGAGCTTAAAACAGCTATGAATGCTTTAATAAAATTGAATTTGGATTTCATGTTTAATTTGAAAAATACTTTTATTATACAGATTTTTGTGTCTGGGTGACGGGCCCACTTTAACTCTAAATAAACCTTTTCTAAAGCATTGGTTGAGTTGTGCTGTTTCCCACCACCCTATTTTGTTTTTAGCATTCCTGGGTACATCCCAGTGTTTATGTTGACACATAGTGGCCAGGAAAAAGGAAAATTTTATTTTATAGGTTGTAGGGGAGGGACTTTCTGGTCCGGAATGGTGGGCGGGGATACCTACCCAGTGTTTATGTTGACACATATAGTGGCCAGGAAAGGAAAATTACGGTAAGTATGAAAACAATTTTCCTTTTTCCCGGGCCTCTAGTCAAATAAGCCAAAATGTATAAAACATCAGCTGAGGTGTATAACTCTGCAGTTGCTGAAAGAGTAATATCCTACCTCATAATACACTTCTGTTACTGTGGGGCCTTCAAAGTAATGTAATAACTAGGACCTGGGTAAGTGCCTGCTGAACATGAAATGGATAGGGCATTTAGAAAGGCCAACTTTTGAATTTTTTTTCTAATAAAAGTGCTTTTTACTTGTGGATTTCCTAGCATGCCAGGAGGCCCGCACTTGTCTGTTTATAAAATTAATGTTTTTTATGCCTTAAAGGAGGGGGTGGGGTGTTTCATTACAGGTCAGAATCTCCTATAAACTGAGGGTTCGGGGATGGAGCACCTGGACCACTGTTATCTACATTGGTTACTTGTGTCACCTTTTTGTTGTTTTGAAAAACATATACCATTTCCACCCAGTATGGGAACCTTAAGGCTAACAGCAAACGTAGTTTTTTAACTGGTATTTATATATCTTAATTCTGTGCACACTGACAGGCATGGCAAAGATTATGTGGGCACTGGCATGCACGGGAAAGCTGATATGGGTGCAGATAGACTGATCCCATGACTGGGGACCAGCTTTTCTCTGCTAGCAGTATCTTAATATAATTTGGATCATAATTTGGACAACAGTGCACGTGAATGAGATTACATTGTCATTACAGTCATGGTGTAGGAATACTTTAAACCACCATGCATTGATTTGAATAAGAGACTGGAATATGAATAGGAGAGGCCTAAATAGAAAGAAGAGTATAAAAAGTATCAATAACAATAAATTTGTAGCTTTATAGATCATTTGTTTTTAGATGGGTTCACTGACCCCTATATGAAAGTTGGAAAGAATCGGAAGAAGAAGGCAGATAATTAAAAAATTCTAAAAAATAATTAATGAAAACCAAATTAAAAGTGGCTTACAATTGGTCGTTCTATAATATATTAAAAGTTAACTGAAAGGTGAACCACTTCTTTCAGTAACATAAAAATGCACAGCTCAAAATAAGCAGCCAATAACTATTAAATTTTATTAGTTAACCTTTACAAAGAATCATACCTAAAAAGTGATATACTTTTCTTAATAATACAACCTATCCCAGTAGTTAACCATACTAATGCATAAGGATAGGGGACTATGTGAAAGTCAACCATCTTGCCTTTAGCCTCTGCTTGCCTCTTTCCTCTGGTATAGTGGCTATATATTATATTATTAACCTTGGGTCCACAAAATCAAGATCGCAGGTTTATTTAAATTTTTTTTAAAAAAATGTAAACAATTAACTGTGCACATCCCCTGATATCCATGAGGAAGAGGGTCGGTCGTCCTGGAGGTCTCCATTGTGAAAAAAAACCACACACAAGTAAACAATTTATAAGTAAACAAAGGAAAATTAGACTTATACTATTACAAGAAATGCTGGCTTTTCCATTCAGCCTGATATTTCTGCATTACAGAATGTGTCCACTAGGTGTCAGAATTATACTTTTCTTCTTTCTGTTCTTGGGCCTAAAGCTGGCCATAGACGTAAAGATTTTTGAAAGATCCAATAGTTATCGTGAGACCACGATTGTCTCAAAACGATCGTTTAAATGCCTGATGTGTCCATCAACTAAAAAGACCATTTCAGGCGATATTGCCAGCAAAACTGAAGGATCGCAGCCTGCTTTGCCCTGCAAACATAGGTAGATTGCATGGGGACAGATAAAGATTTTCTAACCTGGCCGATCAATCATCAGACCAATGTCGGACGAAAAATCGTAAGATGAACGATCGTTTGTATCTCACTAACTGCACGATAATTTGAAAGATTGGTCGGACTTCCCCAAGATCGGTCGTTCGGCAGGGAAATATCGTTGCGTCTATGGGGAGCTTTAGACAGAACACAGCCATAGATATTTAAAAATGCAGAGGCACTGAAGAAACAGCAAAATAATTGGAAAAATACAGTAAATAAAAGATAAAAATCTATTGCAAATTGTCTTCGAATATCACTGTCTACATCATGGCAAAATGGAAATATTAAAGTAAACTACCCACTTAAGATTGATGACACACAGCGCTACTAGTAGCAGCTACTATGAACTATGAATGGCTATGAACTAGACAATAGTGATCAATTGGCTTTTGCATGTGTTTTAGCAGAGGCAATTCTCAGTATCTGTAACCACAACAAGCAGCTACTTGTAGCTACAAAATAGCAAAAAAATACGCTGCCAAAAAAACTGAGAATTGCCTCTGCTAAAACACATGTAGGGGCAGATTTACTAAGGGTCGAATTCGAGGGTTAAAAAACCCTCAAATTCGACCATGGGTATAGTGAGGGAATAAAAATCCTTAGAATTTGAATATCAAATTCTAAGTATTTTACCGATATTCGCGAAAATTCAATTGAACCATAAAATCGTTCAAATCGAACAATTTTATCCATTCGATCTAATTTTTTTATTCGATCTAAAACAATGAAAGCCACTTCGGTAGGTTTAAACTGGCGAACTAGGCAGTCAAATAAAAATTTAAAGGGGAAGTTATTCGACTGTCGAATATTCGAATAGATTTTTATTTAAATTATTTATCATAAGATTCAATCGAATTTTCAAAATTCACTGGTCGAAGTGGTCTAAACATTCGTAAATGCATTAGTAAAGTATAGGCACTCCTGCTATAGACCATAGTGATAATTGGCTTTGCTAAGACCCTACAGGGTAGATTTATCAAATTCACATTAAGGATTTGAAATTTCGAATTTTGAAAAAGATTCTAATTTCAAATACTTAATGTGAATTTGATAAATATACCCTGTAGGGTCTTAGCAAAGCCAATTATCACTATGGTCTATAGCAGGAGTGCCTATACTTTACTAATGCAAGGTCTACTTTTAGTGATGTTGTCCCATTATGATTTACATCCATAAAAGCATTGTTGGCATTCTGTTCCATGGAAATTATTGTATAATGGTATACTTTCATGGGAAGAAATGTTTTTTTTTTCAAAATGCTCCAGCAGACTTCTGCATTGAAATACATTTCTCAAAAGAGCAAACAGATTTTTTAATATTACATTTTGAAATCTGACATGAGGTTAGGCATATTGTCAGTTTCCCAGCTGCCCCGAGTCATGTGACTTGTGCTTTGATAAACTTCAGTCACTCTTTACTGCTGCACTGCAAGTTCGAGTGATGTCACCCATCTCCCTTCTCCCCAGCAGCCTAGCAGCAGAACAGTGGGAAGGTCTGATGTTATTAATAAGAAAAAAAAAGCTAAATATATAGGAAGTCCGGAATTTTTTTTTTAGAAAAGGTGGCAACCCTATCCATGGCATATCTAAGAACAGAACTCAATAGCAAAATCCAGGTCCCACTGCAACACGTTCAGTTACACTGAGTAGGAGAAACAACAGCCTGCCAGAAAAGCAGTTCCATCCTAAAGTACTGGCTCTTTCTGAAACCACATGACCAGGCAAAATGACTTGAGATGGCTGCTTACACACCAATTACAACTTTAAAAAAAACTTACTGGTTCAGTAATGAAAATTTATATTGTATAGTGAATTGTTTGCAGTGTAAACAGTGTGATTTAGAAATGAAAACTACATCATAAAAATCATGACAGAATCCCTTTAAATATTTATTTATGAGAAAATGTAAATTGCTATTGTTATTTCTTATGTATGTTCTGAATGAAAAGCATGAAATAGGAGGGTGTTTTAGTCAAACTGTTTGTTGACAGTGTCTTGAGATCAACTGATCACCAACTAAAGGTTTACTGGTAGATCCCAATCTACCTTTTGGGCACCCCTGGTCGATAGTAACAAGTATCTACTACTAGTAGCTCTGTGTGGCTTCAACCTAAGGTAAGGTTCCAAACAGGAGTTCATATTAAGGGTGTATTATAAAAGTTATTGATAGAGAGTTTATTCAAGAACAGCAGGAGTTTCTAACACGAGTAAGATGACCTAACAATAAGGAATGGCCATTGATGTTGGTGAACTTTTAAGTTTAATTTTGCTGCAGTTAGCATGGGAGACTTGGTCTCACCATAGCCATGGTGTAGTGTTGTCACTGCCAATGAGCCATAGGCAAGCAGAAATCTTGTCTATAGTTCTTATTTAGATTCAGATAGAGAATAGGTAGCTACTGAGACTGACTATTAGAAATAGCATCATGCCCGGATTTGAGCAAAAATTTAGGGACAGCATGCCAGACTGAATAAATTAAATGAGACATCACATTAATGACAGGGGGATATTTAAAAATGTTGTATATACACACTGTATGGCTGATGAGACCCAGACAGGTCTATAGGCAAGGGCTGGTTTTATGGTTTGGCAAAGAATACCTAGTGCTAGTGTACACTGCACAAAGACATCCTTGACTATGCTGCATCTCCTACTATTGGAAACACTGAAACTGTATGGAGAAAGCCCCTAAGTTTTTAAAGAATTGTCATGCCACCATGCAAAGTAAGGTCTGTAAAGAACCTTGGTTTGCTGAGATATGAGTAGAAGAACTTGATTAACCAAAACAGAGCCCTTACCTGAACCCTGTTGAACACCTTTAAGAAAAACTGCAATGCAATGCAAACATAGCTACTATGCTACATAGTCCTGATCACCCTCCAACAATGCCAAATCTCAGTATTGTTCCTGTAGGAGAAGCAAATCCAATATCCAGCTAGGCTCCTCAGAATAGTAGAGGTTGTTATAAAGGCAAAAGGAGGAACAATGTGGTGTAATGAAATTACCGGTGCGGCGGGGACGCCTGCCGCGCCGTTCTGCTCCCTCTGCTCCATTAGTGCGCGCATGGTGCGCACTTCCTGATTTAAATGCGCAGGCGCGCTGACGTCAGTGCGCAATGGTGCCAAATTTGAATTATTCAAAGGGGACTTTTTAAATTTGTCATTGCCTGTGTTAGGTTTAATCCTGGTGCCTTGTACCTGTGCTGTTAAGCTTCCGTTTGTTCCTGAATACCTATTTGACCCTGCCTGGCTTTGACTACTCTGATTATTCTGTATCCTGACTTGTGCCTGTTATTTGACTATCGATTCTGCCTCATCCTCGTCTGATTGATTACCCGGTTTTGACCCTTGCCTGCCCGATGATCCTCGCTATCTGCCTGCCCAGACCCAGCCTGTCTGACCTCGAATCTGCCTAACGCTATCTGTACTGTGACCTTTTGCCTTAAAGACTTTTACTACAGTCGTGCCCCATTGCTGGCCAAAACTCCTGCCCTGCACCTCTTGTTTAAGTCCAGGTGGCATCTGAGTAGCTGAGGGCTCCTCCCAAAGCCAAAGGCAGTCACACTACTGGTGAAGCACGAGCCGAGACCAGGGTACTTGGCATTTGTTCTGATATTGGGTGCCGACCGTGACATTATCACAGGCCATGGAAGACAATGGTCACGAAGCCGCTACTGCTCCATCTACCTCCTCCACCACTGAAGCTTTGCTGACCACCTTGCTTCAAAGCCTAGAGGAACAGGAGCAGAAACAAAACTATCTCCTGCAGGGTTTCCACAATCTGACCTGTAAACTGGAAACTCTGCAGCAGCGGTCCAGTCCTGTATCATCTCCTCCTGTAGGTTCTGCTACCATGTGGGGTAACACCATTAGGCCCCAAGAACCTAAAATTGCCTTCCCCGAAAAATTCTGTAGGGACCGATCCAAATCTTAGTTTCTTCCCTCATTCATTCTCTACTGATGAGGAGAGAGTAAGATTTGTGATGACCCTCCTTCAGGGTGACCCTGTAAGCTATACCTTAGTTTCTTCCCTCATTCATTCTCTACTGATGAAGAGAGAGAGTAAGATTTGTGATGACCCTCCTTCAGGCTGACCCTCAAATTTGGGCCCTCAAACTGCCCACCTCAGACCCAGCCCATTTTTCCTTAGACAATTTCTTTGACTCCATGGTGATTCTCTACGATGACCCGGATCTCGCATCCACTGCCGACGCCGCGATTCGTAGGCTTAGCCAGGGGAAGCGGGATGTGGAGGTGTATTGCACCAAATTCCGTCGGTGGGCAGTAGAAACAGGCTGGAATGACATGGCCTTGCGCAGCCAGTTTCGTATAGGCCTGACTGATTCTATCAAGGATAGTCTGGTCAACTGTCCCCTATCTTCTAACCTGGATGACCTCATGTCTTTAGCCATCCAGGTAGATAGGAGACAGAGGGAAAGAAGGGGTGAGAGGACTACCTCTCTTCGTTCTAATTTTTCCAGCTCTTCTAAAGCTGTGTCTAACTTTGAATGTTCTGGCCCCTCCGTTCCTTTACCTCAGGAAGAACCCATGCAATTGGTCATTTCCCGCTTATCTCCTGAGGAAAAGGCTTGCATGCGTTCCCAAGGGTTGTGTATATACTGTGGGGAGAAGGGTCATTTCTTAAATCAATGTCCTAAGAGGCCGGGAAACTCCCAAGCATAAATGGAGAAGGGGAGCTCCATTTGGGTGCAGGTGTTTCCTCTCCCCTATCTACCTCTAGGATTTTGATTCCGGTCGAAATAACCTGGCCCACTGGCTCGGTTAAAGTATCTGCTTTTGTGTACTCGGGGGTGGAGGGTAACTTTTTGGATGCTGCCTTTGCAGCCAAATTTGGTGTACCTTTAGTTCCTTTAAGTACCCCCATGAGAATAATGGCAGTAGACCAAAGACCTTTAGGATCAGGGTTGGTTTCTGAGAAAACTGTCTCTTTCTTTGTGTATAAATTCTCATTGCAGTATACATCATAAAGGGTGCTACCTCTCCACTCATTTTGGGGTTACCGTGGCTCCAGACTCATAACCCCACAATTGACTGGGCATCTGGGAAAATTATTCAGTTGGGGCCTAATTGTATGGGTTTGTGTACTCCTATAGTGGCAGTCACGTCTTTGGAGGGCTTACCCGCAGCTTATGACTATATTGATGTATTTTCAAAAAAGGCTGCCGAGACACTACCACCTCATAGGCATTATGATTGCCCAATTTACCTCATTCCTGGCTCTACTCCCCCAGAGAGAGAACTTATGCTCTTTCATTGCCCGAGGCCCAGGCAATGAGAGAGTATATTTCTGAAAATCTAGAAAGAGGGTTCATTAGGCCCTCAAATTCCCCTGCCGGTGCTGGATTCTTTTTTGTGGGCAAGAAGGACGGAGGTCTTCACCCATATATTGACTATAGTGGGCTTAACAAAATTACTGTTAAGAACCACTAAACCCTTCCACTAATTTCTGAGCTCTTTGATCGCGTTAAGGGTGCTAACATCTATACTAAACTTGATCTTAGAGGTGCTTACAATCTCATTCGTATCAGGGAAGGGGATGAGTGGAAAACCGCTTTTAACACCAGGGATGACCACTACGAATATTTAGCAATGCCTTTCGGTCTTTGCAATGATCCCGCAGTGTTCCAGGAATTTGTCAATGACATTTTCTGGGACCTGTTGGGGGTGTTCATAGTGGTCTATCTGGACGACATTCTAATTTTTTCCTCTAACCTAAGTGACCATCGTAGTCATGTTAAAGAGGTGTTACGTAGGTTAAGAGAAAATAATTTGTATGCGAAACTCGAAAAATGCACCTTTGAGGTTAATTCCGTTCAGTTCTTGGGGTTCCATATTTCCAGTAAGGGTCTAGAAATGGATCCAGAGAAAGTAAGAGCAGTTCTAGACTGGACACAACCTCTTTCCCTACGTGCTACCCAAAGGTTTTTAAGTTTCACCAACTGTTATCTTCAGTTCATTAAAAACTTCTCCCTGATTGTAGCCCCCATCACTGACCTTACTAAGAAGGGAGGAGATCCCAGCTTGTGGCCTTCTGAGGCTGTGCAAGCATTTAATTTTCTTAAGAAAGAATTTGTGTCTGCCCCCATTCTCCGTCATCCCGATAATGCCCTTCCCTTTAGTGTTGAGGTTGATGCCTCTGAGGTTGGGGCAGGGACGGTCCTCTCTCAAAGGCACCCTTTGACTAACAAACTGCACCCTTGTGCATTTTTTTCTTAAAAGTTTTCTCCTGCTGAAGCCAACTACGATATTGGTAATAGAGAACTGTTAGCAATTAAGTGGGCCTTTGAAGAGTGGAGGCACTTACTGGAGGGGGGCTAAAAATGCTGTTTCTGTATTTACAGATCATAAGAATTTATTATATATTGAGTCAGCCAAATGGTAGAACCCTAGACAGGCTAGGTGGGCTCTATTATTCACCAGGTTTAATTTTTCTATTACTTATAGGCCTGGTTCCAAAAACACTAAAGCGGATGCACTCTCTAGGAGTTTTGAATCTAATCCTCCTGACCCTAGGGAGTGCATACCCATTATCCTGGGTGAAATGATTGTGGCAGCTCTGGGGGTTGATCTCACCAATCTTTTATCCTCAGTTCAGTCTTCTGCCCCAGTTGAGACTCCCTTGGGGAGGCTTTTTGTTCCTGAAAATCTCAGGAAACAAGTGTTAAAAGAAGCTCACGATTCCAAAATGGCGGAGCACCCTGGCATTGCCAAGACCATGTCTCTCCTGTCCCACAGAGTCTGGTGGCCCTCCCTCACTCAAGATGTCAAAGGTTTTATTAATTCATGTTCTGTCTGTCATAGATCTAAGTCTTCCAGAAATCTTTCACAGGGATTGTTAAGGTCACTGCCAATCCCTGACAGACCCTGGTCCCATCTTTCAATGGATTTTATTGTAGATCTTCCTCCTTCCCAAGGCAAAACTGTAATTTGGGTGGTGGTGGATAGGTTTAGTAAGATGAGTCACTTCATTTCTCTCCCACACCTCCCTTCTGCTAAAAGCTTGGCTGATTTATTTATGTCTAATATTTTCAGGTTACATGGATTGCCGATTAATATTGTTTCCAATAGAGGGGTGCAATTCGTTTCTAAGTTTTGGCGAGCATTCTGTTTTCTGGTGGGGATTGAATTATCATTTTCCACCGTATATCACCCTCAAACCAATGGGCAAACTGAAACAGTTAACCAGTCACTTGAGCAATTTTTGAGGTGTTATGTGTCTGACAACCAGTCCTCTTGGGCGGAACTATTACCCTGGGCGGAATTTGTGTATAATAATGCCACTCACTCCTCTACTGGTCAGTCTCCTTTTTTCATTGTTAATGGTCTTCATCCAAAAGCATTTTCGTTTTCTGGTTCATTGTCGTCTGCGCCCTCTGTTAATTCTTCGATTAATCAGTTTGCTAAGGTTTGGTCTGATGTTCATGATTCTCTTTCTAAAGCTACTGCGGTCCAAAAGAAATCTGCCGACAGATCTCGCAGGGAGGCTCCCCACTATCAAGTTGGTGATTCCGTCTGGCTATCCACACGGAATATTAAATTGAGAGTCCCTTCTCTTGAGTTGGGGCCTAGATTCATTGGCCCTTATACTATTACTGAGGTTATTAACCCTTCTTCTGTTCCTCTTAAACTTCCGCAAACTTTTAGGATTTCAGATTCTTTCCATGTTTCCCTTTTAAAGCCAGCTCCTCAGGTCTGTGTATTACCTGTTCCTCCCCCAGTATTGGTTGACGGGCAGTCCGAGTTTGAGGTCCAGGAGCTTCTCGACTCTTGTATGGTGCGTGGTAGGCTCCAGTATCTAGTCAGGTGGAAGGGCTATGGCCCTGAAGAGAACTCTTGGGTCTCCGTTGATGACATCAAGGCTGACCGCCTCGGGAGGCAATTTCATGCCAAGTTTCCCCAGAAGCCTGTGGCCCACCTAGAGAGGGGAGTAATGTAATGAAATTACCGGTGCGGCGGGGATGCACACCGCGCTGCCATCAGCGGGGATGCCCGCCGCGCCGTCCTGCTCCCTTAGCTCCCTTAGTGCGTGCGCAGTGCGCACTTCCGGATTTAAATAGTGCCAAATTTGAATTATTTAACGGGGACTTTTTTAATTTGTCATTGCCCATGATAGGTTTAATCCTGGTGCCTTGTACCTGTTTGACCCTGCCTGGCTTTGACTACTCCGATTATTCTGTATCCTGACCTGTGCCTGATATTTGACTATTGATTCTGCCTCATCCTCGTCTGATTGATTACCCGGTTTTGACCCTTGCCTGTCTGACGATCCCCGCTATCTGCCTGCCTCGACCCAGCCTGTCTGACCTTGAATCTGCCTAACGCTATCTGTACCGTGACCTTTTGCCTTAAAGACTTTTACTACAGTCGTGCCCCATTGCTGGCCAGAACTCCTGCCCTGCACCTCTCGTTTAAGTCCAGGTGGCATCTGAGTAGCTGAGGGCTCCTCCCAAAGCCAAAGGCAGTCACACTACTGGTGAAGCACGAGCCGAGACCAGGGTACTTGGCATTTGTTCTGGTATTGGGTGCCGACCGTGACATGTGGTTTTGGAATTAGATACTTTTGATAATATGGTGCAGTTAATTATCAAGTATCAAGCAACACTCATTTAAAAAAGCAAAACTAACTACATGCATAAGGGCTGAGCATTTAGTCTTTTGAGGTGAAATGAAAATAGTTATATAATATATATAAATATTATATCAAAAATAGCTTATCGGTGATTAAATGACAAAAATATACAAAAATATAGCATATCATAGTGATAACGCAAATTTAACCAATTACATGAAAGAAATTATAATGATATGATAATGATGTTTACTCTACATTATAAAAATGAATGTAATAGCAGGCTAAAGAGATATCTCCTAGCTGCAGAATACATTCTGTATTTTGTGCTTGATCTAAAAATAAACTTCCTTCTCTGATGAAATCATTTAAGGTTCCTGCTGCAGTGTTCTCAACAACAGTTTTTTGGGGATGCAGTAAAGTGCCATCCCTAAAAACTATTAAGACTATTAAGACTATTAAAGGAGAAGGAAAGACTAGGAGAACTTGGGGGTGCCAAATGTTAGGCACCCCAAGTGTTTGTATCGACTTACCTGTAACACTGGGCCAGTGTTCCTATCGGCAGAAAACTGCACCAGCCCAGGGTTGTACCAGTGAGCGTCACGGAGCGTTCTACTTCTGTCTTCCCCCTTCGCGCATGCACAGTTGAGCGAAAAGCCAAACCTTAACTTCAAAGTCGGCTATTTCATTCTACTTCGTTCATTCTACCTAACATTTGGCACCACCAAGTGCTCCTAGCCTTTCCTTCTCGTTTAAGGTGAATAACCCTATTGCACAAAGCCAGCATTTTTGGAGGAGAGGGGGAAACAGTTGTTTGGAAGTGATCCCAGAGAATTAGGCCCATGACCACAGAGAGAGAGAGTGAGTGAGTGAGAAAGGTTTAAACATTTAGCATCACCCCCAGGTGAGACCTGAATATGGATCAATTCATACTATTCTATGTTGGTGCTCATGTAAGTACTCAGCTCTTTGGTTTCAGATAGCTCACCAGAAATAAAGATTTATTTCAATTACTTTCTATTTTTCTAATATTTAAGTGTAAAGTTTTGTTTTTCAACTTCTTATATCTTTCTGAAGCAGCTGTGAGGGGGTCACAAACTCTGCAACTGTTCTAAATTGATACATTAGTTGATACATTTCTTATCTTTGTCCCTGCTGAGCAAAATCCCTTTTTTTTTTTTAATTGATACAATAGTTGATACAATAGTTGCTAGTATTCCACAAATGCTACTACAAAATGTATCAACTAATGTAGCAAATTACAACAGTTCCAACTCTACACCTGGATTAATGAGCTGCCAGACTGAAACACCGGAGACATTATATTTAAGCTTCAATTTTGAAAAACTGTATACAATAAAAGATGGAAAACAATTGAAAAAAAAAAAGTCTTTATTTTTAGTGAACAATCTGAAAACAGCTGAACTGAAAAAAAAAGTGTTTGGAAGGTGAACGACCCCTTTAAGCATACCAAAACTAGTGGCTACATGCTATTACCACTGTGTTACTTACAAGGAACCAACAAAAAGCATGCCTTACTCCCCATTAAAATGTGGTCCTGAAGTGTTGCTGCAGCAATAGCGTCAATCACTGACATCAGTGGAACCAACTGGAATGCCTAGTCAGTCACTGCTTATTTCTGGCTCTTGAGAAATCTACCAAGAGGTTGGTGTGCTGCATGGCCTGTTACCTGATCCACATATTGCTTATACTCTTGGACATTTTCCAAGTTTGTTGCAAACCAAGGACAAGCTTAGTTAGTCTTAAGATAGCTCACCTAGCTAGCTAACTTTACCCTGGCCACATTCCCTTCCACATCTGCCCCCCCTAGCCACCAAAGGTTTTAATAATTTCCATCAAACCCTTCATGCATATATACACATCTACAAAATTTCACACTTTTTAGACATATATGGCTACAGAGCATTTAAACTGCTGTTTTACACTGTTTATAGCTGGCTTTCAAGTTAATAGCTTTGATCTAAGGTCAGTGTCAGTTAACCTAGGGTTTCAGAAAAGATTGATATAAGCTGTCTCAGAAACCACAAAAATATAAAATAATGCAAATTGTATAAAATAGTTTGCTGAGTAAAGTTTACATTCATTCATATTTTGGGTTTAGATCTCCTTTAAAGGGTACCTATTGGTTAAAAATGCTATCCCCCAACCAAAGGTGTGGGCTGATAGAGCCCGCATTCCTGTTGGGGATAACAGTAGTTTTTGTTTTTTTTTAAATGCCCCCCGCCAGCGCTATGTTAAGTCACACAGGGAGGGATTTCTCGGTGCAAGCAGCCATGTCCGCTCACTCGCATGCTTCTCTTCTAAATCACTTCTAAACGTTAACTAGATGTCTAATGGAGCTTTGCATTCCTCCTTAAAACTAGAAAATGGTTACAAAATGAGGAGTAACTATGGCACCCATTGAAAATATAAAAAGTTACATGACTAAGGTGCAATGGTGGAAGGAAGTTCCAGGATCAGTGCCTGGATGGTAGTATCCAGATAACAATGCAGTAGAGCTGTGCAGTCTAAGCAATCAGAAAGGTGTGCAGTCAGGTTGGAGGGAAGTTATCAGGTATGGAATTAATTATGATCACTACAAGGATACAGGTCAGGCTCATAATTTCATTACAGTAGGCCAATCATTTATAGTAGGGCAGTGCAGAGCAGAACAACTTTAAAGGGAAACTGTCATGGGAAAAAAAAAATGTTTTATTTAAAACCCATCAGTTAATAGTGCTGCTCCAGTAGACTTCTGCACTGAAATCCATTTCTCAAAAGAGCAAACAGATTTTTTTATATTCAGTTTTGAAATATGACATGGGGCTAGCCATTTTGTCAATTTCCCAGCTGCCCCAGTCATGTGACTTGTGCCAGCACTTTAGGAGGGAACTGCTTTCTGGCAGGCTGTTGTTTTTCCTTCTCAATGTAACTGAATAGTATGCAGTGGGACATGGGTTTTACTATTGAGTGTTGTTCTTAGATATACCATGGAGCTGTTATCTTGTGTTAGGGAGCTGTTATCTGGTTACCTTCCCATTGTTCTGTTGTTAGGCTGCTGGGTGGGGGAAAGGGAGGGGGTGATATCACTCCAACTTGCAGTACAGCAGTAAAGAGTGATTTAAGTTTATCAGAGCACAAGTCACATGACTTGGGGCAGATGGGAAATTGACAAAATGTCTAGCCCCATGTCAGATTTCAAAATGAAATATAAAAAAAAATCTGTTTACTCTTTTGAGAAATGGATTTCAATGTAGAATTCTTCTGGAACAGCACTATTAACTGATACATTTTGAAAAATTTTTTTTTCCCATGACAGGATCCCTTTAAGTATATATAGATCTCCTAGACAGAGAGCCACTTAGAGACTGTCATTTCACTATTATTGAGCCAAATGGCCAACTAGGTGAACAAACCATAGCATACCATGTTAAAAGTCACTTCTTATGGCACATTGTCATAGACTGAACTACTGTGTCCACATGGCACTCATTGCAACACCAACTGATACACTCAAAGCACAAACTGTTGTGCTCAAAAGTGAAAAGAAACAATATTAAAGATCTCCTTCAATGTGGAGCGTTTCTGGTATGCAAAGTAAGGACCAAACTTCTAAGGAACAACAACAAACAACATTTGTAAAGCGCTTTTCTCCCGTAGGACACAAGGAAGAGTCAAAAAGCCCAATAGTCATTAACAGGGCATAACTACAGAGGAAGCAGACCATGAAGGGGGTCCGGAAGATATAGGTGGCCTCACAAGTCCCTATGAAATGAACAATTTCAACATATTGTTAAAGAAGGACAACCTCTGGATATGATGTTGGGGGCCCTACAATTAATTTGTTGTGGGGCCCAGTAACATATAGTTAAGTCACTGGTCATTAAGCTAGTAAAGATTGCAGACTGGTTAGAATAGTATCTCAGAGAAGACCCATGATTAGCAAATGTTAACCATAGAGTTCCCTAGGATACTTGAAGATAGAATAGCAGTTAAACTATTAACCATAGGGAGTTGAAGATTATACTACAGGTATGGGACCTGCTATTCAGAATGCCTGAGTCCTGGGGGTTTCCAGGTAATAGATCTTTCTGTAGTTGGGATACCATAAGTCTACTAGAAAATCATGTAAACATTACATAAACCCAATAGGCTGACTTTGCTTCTAATAAGAATTAATTATATCTTACTTTGGATCTGGTACAAGGAACTGTTTTAATGTTATAGAGAAAAAGGAAATTAATTAAAAAAATCTGGATTATTTGATTATAATGGAATCTATGGGAGACAGCCTTTCCGTAATTCGTAGCTTTCTGGATAACGAGTTTCCGGATAATGGATAACAATACCTGTACTTTTATAAAATGATCTAATGGTACATCTGAATATAGCAAATCAAAGGCTTAACATTTTAAATAAAATAGCAAGGCTGGCTAAAAAAAGTTAATTGAATGATTGGTAATTACAACATAACCCAAGGGATCATACTGGAAACTTGTCGTGTACAGGTACCTTCAGTCTAAGCGGTGATCTAAATACAATAGTACAAACATGACTTTGATAAGTTAAGTGGCAAAAAGTAACATCAAACAGAAAAAACTTATGTAACTCAATAAGGCTGAATAGATATCATAACCCATAGGGTTTTAATTCAATAGTCAAAAACTAGACATGCAGAGAATACTGTTTAAATCTGAACAGTGGTCTGAATATAGAAAATCCAGCTACGTTCAAATTTCACAAATAATGCAAAGACTCTCCCAGTGCAGTGTAGTGAGTTATAGTTATATAGCTTTACCTGCTAAAAAAAACCACAGGGACACCCAGCTAATCTATAATGATTAGTGTTGTTTAAAAGAGAATCTACGTCCATACCTGCGAATCCGGCACTATCTCCAACTGAATAAACTATTAGCAACAAACCCTCCTACACAGTTTGAGAAAAGATGTTGAAAAAACCCCAAGAAACAGAAGGGAACTGCTGCGGCATACAACACTCTAATGCTGTAACAATTAAAGAAAATGAAATTTTGTTTTTGGAAACAAGACCTCTGAAGAGAAATTAAGCATACCTTTAAGAATACCTCTATAAGCAAACATCTAAATACTCACAAACGCTAAACCACCAAAAGACTATAGGAAAGCAAATGTACAGATGGTACTTCACCCCGAACAAAGTTCATAGTCCTGCTCAGTCACAAAACGCTTGTGGGAGAAATCTCGAGCCCTCCTTCAACACTCTATGATCTGAAACTGGATGTAGCATGTATTGCGTATCTTCCCATGAATAGAAAATACCCCATAAGAAACTATCTTCCCTTATTGCCAGGAACTGGAAAAATCATATCCTACCAGATACTGAAGTGAAAGTATCCTAAGAGAATCTGCGTCCTATGTGAAGATGACTGAAAGTAGTCCTTTGAGTCATGCCACTGCAAGCAAGAAAGCCTGTGCAATGAAAACATCCACTTCCCTTATGGAAATCCAATCTGCCATGTATATAAGCAAACATAGGTCTCTTTACTTGATAGGGAGTATTCAGACTTATTTCCAATATTTGAAATCTCTTTGCAAGCCATGCAGAAAGTGCTGGCAAAAATCAGGGGTGGGTCATTATGTTTTCTGTCAGCCTTCCTATGGTGCAGGAGGTCATGTTGTTTCAGAAGTTTGGCCTTGGAAAGATGTTGGGTCATTTACTAAGTTAGAATACCCCCTCTAAAAAAAGTGTTCTGCAACTTCAGTGAGCTCATGTGCCGCTGTTTGCTGCACAGTTATTCCATATAACATGTAGGAATTGGAAATAGAGCACCCCTCTGGATGTGCTAGATGGGTGGTGTGACCTAGCATGTACTATAGTGGCCCTGTCTGTAGGCCTCCTATATAAAAAAGAACCCAACTTTTCATTAGTGAAATATTGAGAACACTGAAAAGAGTGCCTGAACCTGGGTCTTACTGCAAAGAGATAAGTTGTTTAATGGATAAAAGATGGGAATTTTTTTTTCAAAATGCATCAGTTGATTCTGCATTGAAATCCATTTCCCAAAAGAGCAAACAGATTTTTTTATATTTAATTTTGAAATCTGACATGGGGCTAGACATATTGTCAATTTCCCAGCTGCCCCAAGTCATGTGACTTGTGCTCTGATAAACTTCAATCACTCTTTACTGCTGTACTGCAAGTTGGAGTGATATCACTCCCTCCCTTTCCCCCACCCAGCAGCCTAACAACAGAACAATGGGAAGGTAACCAGATGACAGCTCCCTAACACAAGATAACAGCTGACTGGTAGATCTAAGAACAGCATTGAATAGTAAAAACCCATGTCCCACTGCGTACTATTCAGTTATATTGAGAAGGGAAAACAACAGCCTGTCAGAAAGCAGTTCCTCCTAAAGTGCTGGCACAAGTCACATGACTGGGGCAGCTGGGAAATTGACAAAATGATTTCAAAACTGAATATTAAAAAAAATCTGTTTGCTCTTTTGAGAAATGGATTTCAGTGCAGATGTTTACTGAAGCAGCACTATTAACTGATGCACTTTGAAAAAAACATGTTTTCCCATGACAGGATCCCTAATAGAATAACAGAGATTATCCTCAGCACCATGTCAGATAAGGAAGAGGTCATCAATGTACCTTTTGTAAAATGCAATAGTTCTAACTCTCATGGAAGTATTGGAAATGAAGGAGACGCATTCGATCCTATTGCTGTCCTAAATACTTACAAATAATAGGTGCCCTTGAATATAAAATAATTACGCAACAGAATAAGATCTAGTAGTTCAACTAAAAGCTGTACCAGTGGATGGCCATTGTGAAAAGCACTCAGAGCTTTAGCACAGGTGTGAAGAATATTTTGATAGGGACCGCAACCCCACCTTGTGTGACCCCCCCACATGAAAGTCTGCCTGCTGTGACTGCTTACTTTGTGTAAACTTTAAAAGGTATCAGTACTGAGATTAAACAGGTCCCTGCGTTGTTTAAACCTCAAATTCAGACTGTAATACCCCTGCATTGTAACATCTCTATTGTTCACACCACTAAAGCCTTATACTGTTCACGCCTCAGACCCAAGCTGAAAGTGCCCACATTATTCATCTGTTCACACCTCAGACAAAGGGGCACCAGCATTATGTCCCTGTATATAGCACAGTACAAACTGTTCATCTTCGAGTGGTCCTGATAGGTATCCTTGTCTCCTGCTGTATTTTGCCTGCCCTATGTTCCCTGTGACCTGGATTTGTGGCGAGGCTCACAACTTGTGGCGTCTTTCCTACATTTAGGGGCAGATTTATTAAATTCACATGAAGGATTCGAAGTTCAATAGAATTTTCAAAAAGATTCTAATTCGAATTTTCAAATGTTTTCGAAGACCACTTTGACCAGTGAATTTTGAAAATTCGATTGAATCGAATGATTTGAATAATTTGAATAAAATTCTATTTGAAGGATTTATATACACTAACTATTCCCATGGTCCCTTGCATCTTTCTTCCAGTGCTGCACTGATGTTTTTTGGATTCTAAGTCATTGGGAAAGCAAAAGAATAGTCAAAGATTTGCGGGAAAATTTATTTGAACTCTATAAAACAGGAAAGAGATACAAGAAAATATCAAAGGAATTGAGAATGTCAATCAGCAGTGCCCATGGCCAGGTAGACCAACTAAAATTTCAGCCACAACTGCCAGACAAATGGTTTGGGATGCAAGGAAAAACCCACAAATAACTTCAGATGAAATACAAAAAATATTGGAGTAAAATTTGCACTCATCAGCCCGGAAGCTGCGCATGGGACATACTTGGACATTCCAACATGACAATGATCCAAAACACAAGGCCAAGTCGACATGTCATTGGCTACAGCAAAATAAAGTGAAGGTTCTGGAGTGGCCATCTCAGTCTCCTGACCTCAATATCATTGAGCCACTCTTGGGAGACCTCAAACGTGCAGTTCATTCAAGACAGCCCAAGAATTAACTTTTTGCCAGGAAGAATGGGCAGCTTTACCGTCTGAGAAGATAAAGAGCCTCATCCACAACTACCACAAAAGACTTCAAGCTGTCATTGATGTTAAAGGGGCAATACACGGTAAACTTTTGATCAGGGTCATTTGGGTAGTTTGTGTAGTGATTATGATGTAAAAAGAGTAAACACAGTTGTTTGACAATAAATGGCTTCAGTCAACCACTAACCATGAGTGAAAGAAATATCATTCATATTCTCTGAAAAATGGTTAAGAAATTATAAATTCTGCCAGGGTATGTAACCTTATGAGCACAACTGTAGTTCTTTTAGTTTGTTTTAAGAAGACAGAAAATAATATCAGATCTAGGGGGCAGATTTACTAAATTTGTGTGAAGTATTCGAATATTCGCTCGAATAGTCTCTTTTCGATTGTGCGACTATTCGAATATGCAAATTAATTATTTTCGACTATCGAATATGGAATATTCGGTCGCATCGAATAGATCGAATAAATATTTTATTGATCGCTCGACTATTCGCTGGTCAGAACTTGCCCTTTAAATTTTTACTCAGCTGCCTACTTCGCCAGATTGAACCTACCGAATTGCTTCAGAAGAGTATGGGAAGCCCCCATAGGCTTTTTTTTAAAGTTTTCTTATCGAATATTATTCGTACGACCGAATTTTTGAGCAAAATCGTTCAATCGTATGATTTTGCCGAATATTCGAAAAGAGTTCAAAACCAGCGAATATTTTATTCGATTTTGGAGAATATTTATTCACCAATTATTCGCCAGTCGAATTCGGGGGCTAAAAGCCCTCTGCAATTCGACCCTTAGTAAATCTGCCCCTAGTTTTATATTGTAGATGAGATTAATAATCAACTTTCAGGAGCACACTCAGACTATTAATAATCGTGTTTTTTATTTAAGACATTTGAATGGATTCGGATGGAAAGAGATTTGTCTCCTGTGGCACCACTAATTTCCCATGGGTGACAAACAAATGCATGTATAATTTTTTAGTCTCTAATTTATGGTTTGCAATAGACCTGCAATTCGTATTGGTTGCAAGCTGCTTAGTCTCACATGCAAGCTGTGTATTGTGTCTACATATCACAAACATTAGGGAAAAATTTGCAGATGTGTTGTGAGAAGGAACAGATATAAAAGAGCAAATGGTAAACAAAAGACAATAGGAACAAAGAGCATGGTGTGCAACGAGAGAACAAAAACACACAGGAAGAACATCTAAGTATTTTAAAAAGGAAATAGAATTTATAGAATTGGGAAGTAAAAGGAGAAAGGAGGAGAAAATGCATATAATAATAATAAAAGAACTGATAATTACACAAGAGGTAAATTATAATGGTGATGTAGGAATAAATGGTAGAATGGATAGTAAAGAAGTGGGAAGGATGGATAAGGGCACAGGGGTAATTTTTAAACAGGGAAGTTGCCCAAATGGCACATAGAAAGAAGAGAAAACACCAAGGAGAATAGCAAACAAGAACAGATATGTGGTAAACTAAGGGTTAGGGAATTACCACACCAATGATTCACCCAGACTCCAAGTCTATCAATATTCTCCGCCTTTATTTTAAAGGAACAGTACAGTGTAAAAATAAAAACTGTATAAATTGATAGACTGTGCAAAATAAAAAATGTTTCTAATATAATTAGTTAGCCAAAAATTTAATGTATTAAGACTGGAGTGACTGGATGTCTAACATAATAGCCAGAACACTACTTTCTGCTTTTCAGTTTGATAAAGGTACCCACCCTATACAATACACTGCAGTAGAGACCATAACTTCTGTCCCAGATAAGCTGAAAATTCTTCCCAAAACATACTCAGCACTTGCATCCCAAAAGTATGATCCTAGACCCAGAGTGTGACACAAGTGGTCTCCATCTAGACCCAGATGACTCGGAGGAGATAGAGGAAAATCTCTATGCCCCACTGATAAGCATGAGAGATAGACTTATTCAATTTAAAATCATGCACCAAACCTAAGAAACTGTATCTAATGGGTCGTTCAGAACTCCGTATGCCTTCGCTGCAGTGGACCTGAAGCCGACTTTATCCACCTACTTTGGAACTGCCCAGATATCCAAAGATTTTGGCAACAAGTCATGAGATTCTTATCAAAATTTCTTTTCCCCAAGTTCTAATTCCAATCACATGCCTCTTGGGCCTGGTGGGCTCCTTGCTACCCATAATTTCATCCAGATCACTTATGAGAGCTCAAATTGTGGCCCTACACTGGATGGGACCTTCACCGCCTACTCAGTAAATGGATAAAGCTGGTAAACTCTCAACTGGAGCTTTACAGATTAACAAACTTGGCCAGAGGATGCCCACAAAAGTTTGTAAAAAATATGGAATCCTTGGCTTGAATCTCCAGACGCAGTCACCTAGCAATCTCCAGATGCAGTCACCTAGCAATCTCCATCCTTACTCCCCCTCTTCTACTTCCAATTCAGCCCTTGTTAAATAAAATCAATAAAAAGTTGTCTATTAAAAAAAAATAAGGGTTAGGGAAAGAAGTAAAAGAAAAGTATGCAGGTAGATATGAAATTGGAATGAGGAGAGAATTATACAGGTGGCAAAGGTAACTCCACCCTCTGGACAGCCCCTCATCCCCCAGACACATCTGTTTGAATACCTTCCTCTTCGGTCAATGTCACTGTCCAAATGGTGGTGTGGGCCCAGGTTTAATCACACCCCCAATAGTCAGGTAAGAACCCTGCCTCAGAATGCAGTTCCCCACAAGTTGCTGGGGGTGGGAGCAAATATTTGGCTTCTGTAGCGCAGAGAGAGCAATTGCACTCTTTATGCTTGCAATGCAGCCTCCCTGAACCCCCCTCCGGCTGTGTAAAGGTAAGTGTGGGGGCTGGGGGGGCAGCATCGCAAGAGCTGCCTCAGACTGCTTTTTGGCAAGGATCGCCCCTGCCAGTAGTAACACCACTGATGGTAAAGAGAAAATAGGTAGTCAAAATAAAACAATGTGGGGTAAAAATGAGTATAAAGAAATGTCAGCCTGGGAGAGGCTTAAAGGAACTGTTCAGTATAAAAATTAAAACTGGGTAAATAGATAGACTGTGCAAAGTAAAAAAATGTTTTCATTATAGTTAGTTAGCCAAATATGTAATATATAAAGGTTGGAGCGACTGGATGCCTAACGTAATAGTCTGAACACTACTTTTCAGCTCTCTTGCTTTCTACTGATTTTACCAGACAGAAACCAATCAGTGTCTTGAGGGAGGTGCAAATGGGTCATAACTGTTGCTTTTGAATCTGAGCTGCATGCTAAGGATCAATTGCAAACTCACTGAATAGTCATGTCCCACCTCAAAATGCCAATGTTATTTATAGGGAAGAACCATAAAAATATAGGAATGCCGGTATCTTTTTTCCAGAAAAGGTGGCAACCCTACTTAGTATTTAAATGTTTTTCAATTATAGGCCAGTTTATTGTTCAGGTTTCATAAGGATGAAAAACGAAAAACTTTTTGCCGGAACAGGCCTAACAAAAATCAAATTGTGCTGTCAAAACCGAGCAGGTGTCAAACCTGTGGTGGATATATACTTTAGTTGGGGCTAGCTATTTAATAAAGGAGAAAAACTGTAGGTAAAGGCGTTTTATAAAAATGTGTAATCCTCTTAAAATATTTATTAACTTGGCATTAGATCAATTTTGGATGGATACAAAAGTGTAAAAAAAAAAAAACTATACAAGCAACGTCATACCACAGTGAGCGGCACACGAATGTTCTAACCCCCGATTGGTTCATCATAATAAAAATCGACGCGCCCTCTGTTAAACGATGTATTCATCCCCCATGCTGCCGGATCGTGATATAAAAGTCCCTCAGTCTTCTTCAATTCCCCGAACAGCAGCGGGACAATGCAATAAAACAGCAGACTTGTAAAACTTCCACACGAGGGGGTATGGCGTGTAAAGATTGCTAAAATATATATAGTTCTGTCTGGCAAAACTGCACACCTCAATGTATAAAAACTTATTTTCTGCTACAAAAGCTAGTACGTTGGCCTATTACAAATACGCACCGAAAAGTCAAATAACAAAGAGAGCGAAGTATTTAAGAATATCACATTTACTGGCGCTCGCGCACCCAGAAGAAAAAAAGAAAATGGCGCGGACCCTTTAAAGAATTCCGCGCCGCCACTTCCCCGGAGTTTGCCGGTTGCCTAGTCAACCACCCTTCCCCCACACTTAACCAATCACCTCCTCCCGCCACTGCTGGCGCCAAAGCGCAAGCCTAGCCCTCTTCTTCAATCCAGTACACAGCTACGGAAGGCGTGATATTATTCCACAGATCACGCCTACTGGTGGAGCGGATTCGATTAAGTGGCTGACGTCACGTAGTGGTAGCCAATAGGAATCTTGGAGGAGGAAGGCGCTGGGAGTGGAACGGCGGTTAGTGACGTCAGAGGGAGAGGGTAGCAACAGTTGCCTTGAGACCCCCGGCGCCATAGTGACTGTAGCCGTGGAGACAGTTACTTGCCAACCGGAGACACACGGAGCAGCAGTGGCCGGAGAGGTAACCCGGGGATTGCGGAGCCATCATAAGAGCAGAGCACCGCGTGCTATAACTGCCTGGGTAGCTGGACGGAGGTGAACGCTTACCCTGATAACTTTAAAATGGCACTGGGTCCGAGGGTGGTTTAGGTTTTGGGGGGCAGCGGGCAAGGTTGACAGCCGTGTTTAGTAACAAACTATGGCGGGTCATTTTCACAGATGTCGTGCAGTAAGAGTATTCTCGTACTGGTAGAACGCAAACAGACCAATGGCTTGTTCCTCTCTGGTTGCATGCAATCCCATTACCTAGTTCCGGGGCAACGCGAGCTTCCTAGTTCGACTTCTGTTGAGTTTTGGGCCCCTGCAAGTTTGCGCGTTGTCATAGTAACCGTGCTGTTGGATGCCAGATGCTCGAACCTTTTGTATATTTCTAATTTGAGTCCCAGTAAATTGGTGGTATATTCATTCCTGGGCAGCCTCCCCCTAGCTGAAAGTTAGTCCTGTACAGAGATCCACAAAATAGGATCTGGGGAACAAGACCAGCCCCACCCCCTAATTTTTATAACTTACAGCCAGTTCCATCCAGCCTGGGGGTCCAGCAGGGGGTGGGTTTCTTCTTTGTAGTACTTAGGGAGATGCATTCATGCTCTTTTTTTTAAATTGATACAGGAGACTACCACAATTCCCCCCCCCCCCATGACCAATGGCATAGTGTCATTCTATTGTCTTTTTGAACATGCAGTAAGTTGCTTTAAAAAAAATGCCTTGCAACTGTGAATGCTCATGACCAGGCAGCATATAATGGAATCAATTAACCGGGGGTGCTTAAACCTGTGACTCAAAAGCACACCAAAAGCCTGTGTGTAAGAAGCTTTTGTTTGGATGGGTTCACTAATACAACTTAAAAGTTCTGTTAACTTTTAGTGTGCTATAAAATGTTCTCCTCTTAGCAGCTTTTCATCTTCTCTTTATTGTTTAACTTCTATAGTTTTTGAATTATTTGCTTCCACTTCTGCCCCTTTCCAGCATTCCGGTAGGGGTCACTGACCCCGACATTCAAGAATATGTCTTTATTGTTCCTGAACTTTATATTCAGGCCCTCTCCGTATTTATATTATGGCCTGTCATTCAAACCACACCCTGGTTTCTAGGGGTAAGTTGGACCCCAGTAACTGGATAGCTGAGAGCTGCTGAGTTTAAAAAAGAAATCAGTCCAAAAACCACATGAAAACTAAACATGAAAAAACATAGCATAAATTTCGCTGTCTGCTTATCTAAAGTTTATGTACAAGTTGTACAGCCCCTTTAATCACAAGCTAATATTTGTAAGTTGTTACTGTTGCTGCATTGTCATGAACTAGTGTTTCACACACCTGTTCTTCTGTCCTGTTTGTATTTTTAACTAAGCTGCAATGCACTGACCTTTTGAGGGTCATGGGGTAAATAAAGATGCTTCTTTATAGATAATGCATTCTTTTTTAGTATACCACTAATATTGCATTTCTTTAAACACCAGTAATTCATTCATTATCTGGTGTTGCTGTCTTAAGTCTCCCCGTTGTGCTTACTTGGGATTTTGCAAAAGGCAGTTCCCAGGCTGATTAAAACCGTTTCTACACCTTTTCTGTACACTCAATGTTTCAGGTCCATGAGAACACGCAATATTTAATGTTTCTTGTCCGAGGCATCATAGGACAGAATAAATTGTCCTTCTCTATTAGATATCATCCATACAGTTTTCATGTCCAGAATTTTCTTAATCAACTTCGTTTTTAGCATGTACTTATTACAGTTGTAGTCCTTCTCATGAAACCCTTTAAGGTAATATTACTTAAATTTTCCATCAGCACCGTAACCCATAGCAACTAATACGTAATTATCTTTGAATGGCCTAGTGCAGCCAGACTAATGAATGGGAATATCCAATTGGTTGTTATGGGTTACTCATCTGGTGTAAAATTGCCCCTGTTTTAATACATTCCCCCCTCTCTGGGGTGTGGCCCAAGTGAATAGTTCTTGTTTTACCTTCTTTCTTTTTGGCCTTCTGAGTGCAAGAGTCACTTTGTTATAAATCGCCTTTATTTTATTCTCTGCGTCAGTCATTGTTATGGTCTAGCTGTATCTAACATGGTAGTGTAGAACGTATATTTCTGCGGATGATCCACCTGGAAAAAAAAGCAGCTGAAAACTTAATGGAGACTTAGGACGGGGTGTAAAAATGGGTGCCTGACTTTCACCCAGCCTATAGAAGGCAGGATATAAGCATACCTGTATTTGCTTTTCAAACGCATCAAGAGCCATGTACATGGTGCTTCTGTGGTTGCTTAAAACCTTTTATGCACACTACTCTAACTGTTGGAATTGCTACATCTTTTTAACATTGAAAAAATGATTCACAGTAGGGCACAGCTTTATTTTAGTGTGGCTTAGTCCCTTACAATTTTGGTGCACCTTATCTGATTTGCAATAGTTGGTCTTGTGCACCTCCATTCAAATGAAGTATTGGCATCATCTTTTTTAATTCTTTTACCATTTTTCTTCAGTCTGAAGCAAATATAGCAATCAGCATGGGGAAATCTTTGAGTCTGTTAGATCATCATGTGCTGCAGCACCTTACAAAAACAATGGGAGAAAAATTAATTTTAGTGGGAGTTGGTTGAGCAGCACTTTTTTTTGTGGCAAGGGTGGATCAGTAGCATTTGATCAGCATGGGGCAGGCAAATTATACCATTGCAGATGTCATGGCAACATTCAGGCTTATGGGATGCAAGTGAATTCCTAGATGACTTCCCCATAGTGCAACCAACAGGGAGAGGAAACCGCTCTCAAGTGTTTTTGCTCCCATCTGTGTTTTAAGGTTTTCTTTTCTGATGGGGTCATAGAAACTGCTTTTGAGCTACTTTTGTGCTCCTGTTAGGTATTCACTAAAATTTGCTTTTGCCTCATTAGGTGTGTTGAATGCTTAATGCATGTTGGAAACTAAAAATAACGTAATTCTAAATGATTCAACAAAATTGTTAACAGAATGATTGAGGCTATGCCCAGAGCCTTTGCAGTAGGAAAGCAAAAGGCAGTTTTGCATTATGCAAAGTGAACTTCTGATGGCCCTCTTTAATTATTCCCTTGGTTTTTTCACTGTTTTTATTTTAGTGTTACTCTATTAAGTCTGTTTCAGAGCATGGGGTTACTATGTGCTGATGTGTTATGGTCAGTACCTGCCGGCTCATTGCTTTCTAGAGCTTTGTCAGCAATAATTAGTGTTTTATCCCAGTTATGTAACCATCTATTTTATAACATTGACGTCTTGTTCATACTGAGATGAAGTGGGTTAAACCTTATACGTAATCTCAATAGCTGTGGGCCGTTATTTGTTTTTCCCGGAGATATAAGCTATAAACCTCCTCCACACCACCTGTATCCTCATGCCTCCAGGCGCTATTTAAAATACGCCGGCATCACTGTTTTCATATATA
>CM044431.1:109577230-109590782 GCA_024363595.1 Xenopus borealis | reverse complement strand
TCTGCTAAACAAAAAGCTAAATAATTCAAAAACCACAAAGACCAATGGCAAACTGCTCAGAATGGCACTCTCTACAAAGCGCATGATGTATAGTAAGAAATCTGCTATTGTAATTACATAGAGGAGAGGAAAGTAAAGTTAATAAAGTTTAGTGCTAACTATACCGTAATCTTTTTAAAAAGATTAGCCAAATCAAAATAGTCTCCTTATTCTGAAAAAGGGGCATGTGTTTCCTGTTCTTGTAGGAAGTCTTGTTGATCTCTTCAGATGTATATCAAGGCAAGGAAAGACCCATTTCTAGTCCAACTATGTAAGCGAAATGTTGGGGGCCTCATCTGATACGCCCAAGTTTTGGGGTGGCCAGATACTAGTGCAGCTTATCTCCTCATGTCTTCTGCTGCAAAGCTGTCCTTAAAATGTGTTCTCCCTTTCTGTGTATGGAAAGTTACATATCAAATGATGTTTTTAATGTTAAAAAATATATGCAAGAATCTTGGACTTCTAAATGCAACTAGTTGTGTTTACCTTTATCTAAAGTTTATCAGAATACACCAAACTGTTGGCCAATCTCCGACAGATTTGTCCTTTTCTGCTTTTTGTTTGCCTTGTTATTATTTGACAGAGAACCCTGTGAACACTGAGCCCAAATAAACAATGTGTACTTCCTCCCCCCATTGCAGTTGGTTATAATAGATGACACATTGCCTGGTTAATGGTAGAAAGCAGAGCAGGGTGCAATATGTGTGTGTGTGTGTGTGTGAGGGAGGGGGGAGTGCAGTGGTGTATTGTTTAGTTTGGGATGTAATCTCTGGGTTGCCGAGCGACAGGCTCATGGATACGGGAGTGGACTGCAGTCGCTCCTAGCAACCGGTGTTTGCAGAGTAACAATCTGGTGGAGAGCAAACAGAGCCAAGCATGGCAGGCTGCGTGTTACACATGGAACATCTGCATCTGTTTTTCTGCTGATTAAACACGGTCTGATCAAACTCCTTGTCCACAAAAAAAAATCTCTGCTTTGAAAAAATTAATGTCCCCACCCTGTGTATTATTTCATCCATAATTGCACTCTTTAAACTGCACAAAAAACAACAGTGCCTGTTTTAACAAATAAAGGTATATTCTTTTCATAAATGAATAACAAACTGTAATACAGATATTCGATCTGTTATCCAGAAAGTGCCAAATAATGAAAAGGATGTCTCCCGTTGACTCCATTTTATTAAAAAATAAATAAAATTCCTCTTTTTCTGTATTAATAATAAAGCAGTACCTTGTATTGATCCTATATATAATTAATCCCCATTGGAAGCAAAACCAGCATTATTTAATGTTTATATGAGTTTCTAGCAGACTTAAGGTATGAAGATCCAAATTATGGAAAGATCTGTTATCCTGAAAGCTCCAGGTCCTACGTATTCTGGATAACCAGTCCCATGCCTGTATATGAATATATATTCTACATACACACTAAATTAAGTGTTTTCTTTTAACGTTTCCTGTTTAGTATTGTTTTCTACATAATGGTATGGTCAATTAATATTTTTTTTGTTTTACCTTGAAAACTGAGGTTGTGATGCCACAACTTCTCCAGTGTCCTCTTGTTACCCATGGCTTCTTTTCTCTGAGATCTTTATACTTCTGTTTTGAGTTAAGTGAACCAGGTTCTCTAATTACTGGAGGCCAGGCTGTGCTATCTTTGCATCACCCATGTACAGAATGTCCTGGGGAAGTTAAGTATGGGTGCTCTGATTTCTCTGCACTGCTGCTCTTCCTCCAGCTGGGAAATGTATCTCCTGTCTCTGGACTTTCCGATCTCCACTTTGTGGGAGACAGACATTTGACTTCTCTTCTATTTACCAATGACTGCAGACTTGCTTTGCTGCTCGTTTCTGCTTATTGTTTTATGGCCTTTAGGCCTCCATCACAATGTATGTATAACTTTATTTTAAAGTGCTGTTAAGGTGCCGCAGAGCTGTACAATGCATAAAAGTACAAGTATAAATAAAGGCACAATATATTAAAGTACACACAGGGAGGACAAGTCAGACAATAAATACAATAAATATACATAGAGCTCATATAATGATACAGAATTTAAGTGCTATGTGGTAAGAGCTAAAGTAAAAAGGAGGTCCCTGCCCGTAGAGCTTACAGTTTAAATTTGCATGGCCAGACTTTAACCTTGTGTTATTACAAAGTTGTCCGAAAAACAATCTGAAAAAATAAAACTTGAATCCAACATTGCCCCATTTTGGGCTAATTTAAAGATTCAACTTAATGTGTCAAGCATCTTTTATAGATGAATTTGCATTTCCGTAGAGTTTTTCTCTTTGTATCATTTTATATATTTTTATTATCCTCGTATATTAATTGAGGAGCCAATTAATTTTACACAGCAAGCCAAACTGATATTTTCAACGTCAACATAATTTAATGCTTTTGTGATTCACAGAAACCAGTATGCAGAATTCAGACAGTGGATCAGACTCTGCAACATCTGTTGCTCTAAGAACATCGGCATCAGCACAAGCTCCTGTAGTGCAGCCGGTACCAGCATCTCAACAGGTATTGTCCATGTATCAATTGGTAGTGCTTCCAGCACTCTTAAAACCTTTGTTTTGAATGGGTACATGATTTACATTTGGTCAGCAAAACTGGAAAAAAAATCTGAATCCGTTCTTGATAACAATAAGGAACTTTATTAAAATACATCTGAAGAAGTGAGGTATTTCTTTGTATGCTTGAGTTTAGAGAATAGGAAAGCAAACTGTTTAAAGAGGTTGTTCACCTTTAGGCCCCGGACACACGTGGTTTGCGGGACAGTTTTTAAAAGAAGTTGACCACTGTGTAAATACGCAAGTGTATTGTGCCATTGCCTAAGCTTGAAAGATTTTTCAAGACGTTTCTGCTCGGTAAAACCACACGTCTGGGGCCTTAGACTATCACTCTCTACTACATCATACTAAAAGTTTATTTGACACAATTTGCAATTTATTTTCATTTTTTATTATTTGTGGTTTTTTGAGTTATTTAGCCTTTTATTTAGCAGCTCTGCAGTTTTCAATTTCAGCAGTCCAAATCACCCTAGCAACCATGCATTGATTTGAATAAGAGATGGGAAGATTAATAGGAGAGGGTCTGAATAGAAAGAGGGGTAATAAAACATAGCAAATTACAGAGCATTTGTTTTTAAAGGACATGTCAACCCCCCAAAAAAAAGTTTTTGCCTAATAAAAGTGTGATTCTAAGCAACTTACACTCCTTAACCATTTTCTATGGTTTTTAAGTTATTTGTGTATATATATATATATTGCTATTGAAAGTAGTGTGTCTGTCCCTTTCTATTCTCTGTACTGGTGGCTCTGGCTTTTGAAACAATGTAACATAAGCCAACCGATTAACAGACCTGTCTTGCTGGAGGAGACTGGCTTTTGCAACATTGTTTAAATTGTAACAACCAGGAAAAATGCTGCTTTCAAAAGCAATTACATTTATAAAAAAGCACCAATAATTTTAGATAAATTAATTTTGGAAAGTTGCTTTCTTGTTGTGTTTTCTTTTATTAGGCAAAAAGTCATTTTTTGGGTTGACAAGTCCATCTGAAGGTATAAGAGTCAGAAGAAGAAGGCAAATGTTTAAAAAAGCATAACACATAAATCATGAAGACCAATTGAAAAGTTGCTTGGAATTGGCCATTATATAACATACTAAAAGTTCACCTAAAGTTGAACCACCCCTTTAAAAGGTCTGAAGTATTAACAATTGAAGCTTATATATTTTGAAGCTTAAATATATGTTATGCTGGTCAATATTAGCCAAGTTTGCCCACTCCAAACTTACTGACCGGTATAAAGTAGCAAAAAACAATGGCCTCACCAGTCTCTACTTGTTCGGATCTTGGTCAATATTGACCTAGGTTAAAAATACAATTTGTAGAATATCTTTGATGCCATGCTCTGCTGGCAAGTCTGAACTAGGACATCTAACTATGCGATCTTACCATTGAACCGACCAGCCACTTGCTGGCAAATTGGGCATAGATCTACTTTACTGGCCTAATAGGCAGTACCCATTTATGACTTGCAATAATTTAGATATGATAGTATGATTATACTGCTGAGAGAACAAACAGATGTAATCTAAGATTGTACATTTAAAAAATTTTGCAATAGCAAGTATATGCTGTTTATTCATTAAAACTGATTTTAGGCTACCTTCTCAGACCCCGTATCTACTGCTGTAAGGCTACTGCAAGTACAGTAGGTTTATTACTTTTACAGCTCAAATAAAGCCATTTCTATAAAGCTAGTAAGTAAGCACAATGATATGAAATATCTGTTCTTTGTGAGAGAAAACATTCAAATAAATATTTCATGACTGTTCCTTAATACATTAACAAATGAACAGCTTGTACCTTAGCAATAGTTTTCCTTTAAAGACTCCATTGGCAGAGCAGAACATAGAATGTCCTCCATCTGTTCTCCTTTCTTTCTTTTTACGTTTCCTTTTTTTACAGAGAAGTTTGTCTCAGGCGTCTGGCTCTGCTCCCAAAGGGGGACATGGTCAGGGTATCTCTGTACCCAGAGCCCACCAGTTACAGCAGCAGGTAAAAGACCATGCAAGGGCTGAGCATGATGTCTGGCTGCTACTAATTCCAGCACTACACTGCCTATCTTTGCCCTCTGATCTCTAAATTATAGCACTCTGTCTCCAGAGGCCTTGATGTCCAATAGTTGCCTACAAAATAAAATTAATGTCCCCTACTCTCTGAAATGGTCCTATTCTGAGCAAATCTAGCATCAGCTAAAATGATTGTTGCTCTGCTCCAACTAATAATTGTATGTTTTAAATCATGTTTTTCCCCAGATTTTCATTTGCACTCTTTATGTGAAGTTTAGTGCTTCCTCTGTACCATGCATGGCAGGCTGGGCACTATCATATATATGAATACAAGTAGGTAGGAACAGAACTCACTTTCCATATGAAGGGAGGGTTTATCTGTGTGAAATGCTGCACAAATCAGTCTGTGGCATAATAAAATACTTTTCCTCTTCTCTGGCTAACTTACCCTTCAATACACCTATTTATAGGAACCTATTATTTGTGATGTGTAACATTCTAGCAGTGCTGACCATTGGTCCCATACAAATTCTTATTGCAACATCAAACCTCTCATGTAGCCAAGCCACTCTAGCAATAGAAAGTATTACAAAATTCCCTTTGAGTAGTTTTTTCTTTTTCTATTTAAATGGTCTGGAGGATTTCTTCTGTACTTTGCAATGGAGTAGCTTCCCATTTACCCTACTTAGCTGCAGAAATCTTGAAAACCATAGTATTTTTTGAGATCAGAACAATAGTAAAAAGCATGTTTAGCCTATGCCCCCACACGTGTGCACACTTGCAATGGCAGTTTTTTAACACAAATTCTGTTCATGGGTTGCATACAGAACACTTATGCCCCTATTATGCTTCTTCTTTCCCAATAACATCCTTGAATGCAACTTTTGCTTTGCTGGGTCTAACATCTCCTCTATACCTGCATGACAGCTAGCACCTTTGCTAGTTCTGTTCTTTGAAAAAACAGCAGCATCAACACAATGCTGGTAATATGACACTGGGCTATAAGGCATAGCACAAAAACTAGTTGTGCCCTATTCATTATGAATCTCATTGTTACTGACGGAAAGTTGTTGACAACAATTCTTTGCGTTTTCCTACATCTGCTCTTTTTAGGAAAATGCTTGTGATGTCTAAATGCACTTGCTTGGCGTAACATGTTCTTGGCTGTTTTAAATGGTTACTGCATATGCTATAAGTAATTCTGGGATACTGTTGTAACAGAAAAAATGTGTTTTCTGTAAATGGCAGTATACCACTTGATCAACAGGAGCTCAATGAATAGTACTTGTACCAAACATACTTTTTTCTACTTTGTGTTTGCTCCCACTCATTGCACTTTTGTTGACAAGGAGTGTACGGACCCTTTAAGAATTGTGTAAAGTCATGTACTTCTGGGAAGTATGTTTTACTTTAATACTGAGTGCAGTATTTCCTTTACAATGCTCAGTACAGAGAGTAATTCTCTTGGGAGGGGGTCAAGTGCTCCTAGAATGAACCCCAAGAAGTTCACATTCACACTTTGGCCCCCTGGGGTCAAGAATGCCCCTCTAAGGAGTCATAGCTGAGGAAAAGTAAAGAATGCCCTGAATAAGATTATGAACCCTGAGCTTCTAATATGACTACAACATATCCCTTTTGTAAAAAATTAAATGGTTGACTAATAAAATGGGGAAAGGCAATTGTGTGTTGACGGTATTCATTTTATAAGGGAAAACAAATGCACATATAGTTTTGGTAGTTTTAGATTGCATATGGAAAACATGTTTACTCAACATGCTTTATATCGTTATGCTCTGCTACTATAGTATGGGGTAAATAGGCATAACCATATCCGAATGAGCCATATGTAATCAACATCCAGACTTTTCACAATGGATAGATGGTGGAGTTGAAAGACAATTGGTAGTATACTTGTACATACTTGAGGTTAGACACAGACTAAGTTAGTAAACCCTTGTGGGGCTTAGTGTTTTAGAGTCGAGTTGTACAGATTTTAAGAATGGCTGTGTCATTGCAGGTCCAGACTGTCCAACATGTCTATCCAGCTCAAGTCCAGTATGTGGAAGGGGATACAGTGTACACCAATGGAGCCATGTAAGTGTGCTTCAGGGAATAAACTTTAGCAAACGGCTTCAGTTTTGTTTGCCAGGTTTACTGCTTTCTTATCCATGTTTCAATCTAAATTACAAAGCACTTTCTGAAACTATATATCCATTTTGATTTTAAACTGGAGCTTTAAAACCGCAAATGGATGTTGTAGAGTATTTTCTAAATGTTGCTATCAGTCTGAAGAATATTGAGTGGATTTTATAAACCGCACAAACTCGCAAATTTATTTCATAATCTGTATTTTTGACGTACCTATGTTTACAATGTAAAAATATGTTTAGCGTTTGTAAGGGTATATGATTAGCGCATAAGCTTCTTCCTTTTTACTGTGTGCAGATTGGAGAGGATAGCCTAAAACAAGCTTGCAGCCAAAGTTTTAGAATTTTAACTAGGCCAAACCATCATTTGACCAGAGCGTATAGTTCTGATGTTTTGTTTGCTCTCCTACTTGCACAGCCGTACAGCTTACTCCTATAATGCGGAAGCCCAGATCTATGCGCCCAGCAGTGGATCCTCCTACTTTGACTCTCAAGGAGGCGGTGCTCAGGTCACCACAGTGGTCTCTAGCCCTACAGCAATCCCATCCCACAGTATGGTGGGTATCGCCATGGATGTGAGTGGCAGTCAGATCATCTCTAGTTCTGGAGCATACCTTATTCATGGAGGACTGGAGAATTCTCGCCATACACCCTCTCACACGTCCCGTACCTTCCCTGCTACAGTATGTATATTTGCTTGCATTTATTACAAGTAGAGAATACTCTAAACAATACATTTTTTAGATAAGTTCAATGAGGATACTGAGTTTTTTTTTTTTTGTCTGCATTCCCACCAAATGTATACTCCTTATTTAACTCTTCCTGCATGTGTCTAACATTTGGTCTGCACTGCTAGGCTAATTTGCTTGCCTCTTGTCAGGGGCTATTTGAAAAAGAGGGGCACTAAAGTGCCAGTTCTATACAGGGTTGCTTACATTCCTTCAGTATGCTGGTTTCCTCCACATAGCTGTAAAGCAGGTGTTGTCAACTTAGTAAGGACCTCCAACTGTTCAGGTTTTAGTACAGTATTACGTTAACATTTATGAACCATTCACTATGGTAGTACTTAAACATTGGACTTTTTTTAGGTGATGTTGTAAACCCAAGTCATTTGGGATCTTTAAGGCTGTAAAGCCATTGTTCTTTTCTTAAATGGTGCATGTACAAGGAATATCATCCAAATCACTTCTGGTCCCAAAATCTGACCTTTCCTCTGTTTTGCATGCTTTCTCTGTAGCTTGAAATGGCGATTGAAAATCTCCAAAAAAATGAAGGCATCACTTCTCACAAAAGCAGCTTGCTCAACAGCCATGTAAGTTCTCTAACTCTGCTGCTTGCCCTCAACAGACATCTGCTTGTCTAGGTAGCTTTAGCATGCTATAACTCTTTGCACTGCAAAACTTTACCCAAAGCTTTGTGCATTGTGTGCAGCCAAAACATGTGCCTCTATAATGTATTACTCTGTAGATGTACAGGCATCTTCATCAGTACACTCTTATTTGGTGCCAGAGGGGATATAAAAATGTTTTTACATGTTTATGGCTTTTTTATACATGTTAATTAAAGGACATGTAAAGCCCAAATTTTTCCTCCATGTGTATACATTGGGCATATCTACATCATTTGTACTGCATATACCCCTCCATGTGCCAACACCATCACATTTTCCTAAAAGAAATACCTGCTTTCGCCTGGTGGCCCTCTGACACATCATCAGTAATATTGAGGCATGTTGGTTGTAAAGTTCATGCATGCAGAATGCAGGTTTACACAGGCACAATTCACTCTAATAAAAAGTTCTGCTGGTGTTGAGAACTTTAATGGTTAAGCTGAGCTCAGTTTCTATGGTAACCAGCAATGCTATCTTTTCATTGGCTGTTAGACTGGAAGGTGTGTTTTAGGTGTGAAGAACTGAGCATGCTCCTAAGCCAATGGCCAAAGCAAATTCTTGAGGGAGGGGCTATAGGAGGAGAAGGATTTCTATAGTGAATGATGCAGCCTTACTTAACCTTTTAACAACCAGAATAGCAGGTGTCTAAAGATACTAAAGATTATATTTTAGTCGGGGGATTAGAATAGAACTATTCTAAATGACACTTGGCATAGTGCACCATGTCTAGCACTTCTGTTTTAGTGCTAACATTTCTTTTAATGTACTCTTAAGCTTCAGTGGCTGCTGGATAATTATGAGACAGCAGAAGGTGTGAGCCTCCCTCGCAGCTCACTTTATAATCACTACCTGCGACACTGCCAGGACCACAAACTTGATCCAGTTAATGCTGCATCCTTTGGCAAACTCATTCGCTCGGTGTTCATGGGCCTGAGAACACGACGCCTTGGTACAAGGTAAGACCGTATTATGTCAACTGAAATGAAAACCATCCTATGTATATTATTTGTTTATTGATCTTATTTTAATTTTTTGCGCAGAGGTAACTCAAAATACCATTATTACGGCATTCGTCTGAAGCCAGATTCTCCTCTGAACCGCCTGCAAGAGGATACACAGTATATGGCAATAAGACAGCAACCCATCCACCAGAAGCAAAGGTGAGGGGTTTTTGTCATTCTCCATATTGTCGTATCTTTTCAACGCTTCATGACACTTTACTTTGCAAAGATTACTGCTCAGTGCACTGTTGCAATATACTAACAGAGGAAAGTCTCTTTCCTTGGGCGTGGCACCAACCTCCCTTAAATCTTATTTTACCTTGATAGATACAGGCCTGCACAGAAGATGGATGGCATGGGAGAAAATCCAGCCAACAGCAGCCAACATACCTCTCCAGAACAATCTGTTGCAGCTCAGAGTCAGCATCACCAGCAATTTATAGGTGAGAAATGAACTTCGAGTTGGGCCGAGAATAGTTGTTAACAATTACTATTATTATTAATAAGAACGCATATTGGTAAAGCACGGCACATTTCAATTAATGGGTGTATATAGACTCCACACACAAAAAACGGCAATAACCTTGTTATTCCTTAAATAAAGTACCAGTATACATTAATTGAAGCAGCTAACAACATTAACGAGATGCTTCGTGCTGCATTTGCACAATTAAAATGAGCTTTAGGGTTGCAACATTAGGCGGGTATAGGGTTGTAATTTCAGTTCTGTCCACTGTAGTCTTAAAAGGCACCAGTCCTCTAATTGTTTTCCCCCACCAGTGTTGCTGGCTTTTTGAGACTGCACTCTGATTGGGAGAAACAAATTAGCTGGAGCTCCTGGTTCAGGCTCCCATTTATAGGGTGCATGTGCATAATCAGAGAGTCTCCCCTCTTATTTTGTGCATACATCTGCTGTAGGAACCGCACAATCTGACGTTATCCACATAATAAGCGAGTTGCAACATTTGCTCATTATGCACATGCCTGTACCTCTGCATTGGCCACCCATTGTTTCCCCCAACTGGAGTGCGGGTTTTTAGCCTGTGCTTTTTGTGGGGAAAGAACATTCAGGTGACAGGTGCCCTTTTATTCACAGGCAATTGCACACACAATGGCATCTTGGAAGGTTACTAGTTTCCAGCTGTTTGGGTTCAGCACCAATTTCCAAAAAATCTCCCCCTGCTGTGGCAAAAGCCTACAAGTGCATGTTGGATAACTGAGACTTTGTAACATTCTAGTTGACTTTCTTATCTGTTTTCCTCCCTACTTTTTATTTCAAGATACATCACATGTGTTCCCAGACTTCCCAGCACCTGATTTGGGCAGTTTGCTCCTACCAGAAGGCATCACTATGACGGACATAAAAAATCTCCAGCTTATGTACCGGCGGCACTGTGAGGTGAGTCATTATTTATCTTAATAATGGAACTGAGAAGAGCACAAACTCTTTTTGCCAGTTAGGCATATGGCAAAAAATGTCTACTTGCGTTCAACTACTAATTGTGTTTACTTGAATTTTTAGGCTACGATTGATGTAGTGATGAATCTACAGTTCCAGTACATTGAGAAGCTATGGCAAGCTTTCTGGAACTCCAAGCCTTCTTCTCCTGGTGGTTCCAGCGCAATGAGCAGGTGAATGTCTTAACGTTTTATTTGGATGACTGGGCTCATTCAAAACCCATCAAATTGCTTTAGTTAAGTGTGGTATAAATTATTAGTGAAATTATAAACTGCTTTGGTGACCCATAGCAACTAATAAGCATTTAGCTTCTGGTATAGTACAGTTGGTGTATTGAGAACAAATGGTTGCTATGGACTACTGCACTGGTCAACCCTTTTGCTGTTTTTCTGCATGCTGTAAGTTTATCAGCAATTTTTGTGTTTTTATTTTTTTGCTTTACTACCTGTTCATAAAATGTAACTAGCCAAAATGGCAAGGACTTTTCACAAGGTGTTGGTTGAAAGTTCCACTTTGGGGCTTTGTACATGTAACAATATGTTCATGTTTGCTGATTCTGATCCCTTTTCGTATCTTAACAGTGAGGATGAACAGGAGCCGACTATCCCGAAAGACAAGCTGATGGTGCTTTGTAAATATGAACCCATTATGAGGTGGATGAGAAACTGTGATCACATTCTTTACCAAGCACTGGTGGAGATACTCATCCCTGATGTACTGAGACCTGTTCCCAGTGAGTAGTGAATTCCTCATTAATGTTGTTGCCCATAATCTGTTTTTATTGTGCTGTGTATTTATATGATAATGTTGGTAGGGGAATTCTACTGACTTAAACTAAAAAAACATTAGACACGTTTGGCTCAATTTAAGCTCAAGAAGTCACGGAGTAGTGAAACATTCTCACTGAGGAAGCAGTGAGATCCAGCTTTTTGAAATGCCAGTTTTTACCTTTTATATGTTATACTGGAAATGATTTATGGCTGCAAAGGTTTTGGAAATGCATGTCTAAATATTCATATAACATTTTCATATCGATGTTACTGCCCATTAATATATTAACATTGCTCCTATCCATATACAGGTACATTGACCCAGGCAATTCGGAATTTTGCCAAGAGTTTGGAGGGCTGGCTTACAAATGCTATGTGTGATTTCCCACAGCAGATAGTTCATGCCAAGGTAAAACATGCTCCGATCATTATCAGACATCTAGGACACTTGTTATGGGCTGAACAATAAAATAAAAGATGGCAATTTTGACTTGGTCATTTTGAAAAGCCTTTTATTGATAGGGTCTAGTGTTTATGGGATTTTAGGGGCCTAATTGATTATTTCAAATAAATTTGTTTACTCACTTCAGGCATTTATTTGCGCAAATTCACCAAAATCAGTACAAACAGTGTTAAATAAATTAATTTCTTACATACCACATGGCAGTGTTTCATCCCTGTCTCCATACCTCATGCAAGCCACACCCTCCTGACAAGTTTCGCACCATTGGGTGCTTCATCAGAGGAGGTATGGCTGTTACCAAACACATCCCTTGTATATCTAAAAACAAATTCTCTAATACATGTTCCCAGGTTACTAATATAATAAAATACAAATAGCAGGGTAACTTCTTGTTTTACTACCTGAACTATGCATAAAAGTAGTATATTTTTTTTTTTTTTATTAAAAACTTGTGTTCACAGGTTGGAGTAGTAAGTGCTTTTGCACAGACCCTTCGACGTTACACATCCCTAAATCATTTGGCGCAAGCTGCAAGAGCTGTTCTTCAGAATACATCACAGATTAATCAAATGCTTAGCGATCTGAACCGTGTGGACTTTGCCAATGTCCAGGTAACTATTTGGAACTTTTTACATTTACACACAATCATATTTTAACCACCAAAAGTATTATGCCAGCTGCACAGCAGTATTTTAGCTGTACTGTTTATATTCTTGTTCACAGGAACAGGCTTCATGGGTGTGCCAGTGTGAAGAAGGGATGGTGCAGAAACTGGAGCAAGATTTCAAGCTAACGCTGCAGCAGCAGAGTTCATTGGACCAGTGGGCAAATTGGTTGGATAATGTTGTCACTCAGGTGCTGAAACCACATGAAGGAAGTCCAAGCTTCCCAAAAGCAGCCAGACAGTTTCTTCTCAAATGGTCATTCTACAGGTCAGCTATAACCTATGGCTGTTGTGTGTTCTCTTTAGAAGCACCCCAAGCCTGATGACATTATTTTAAAGAGATACTGACACCAGAAAATAACCTTTTTTTTTTTTTTTATATCCGTTCTAACATTATCTTTGAATGCTATTTATAACTTTGCCATAAAGTATTTGCATGATGCTTTTACATTACCTTTCTTACCCCCATGTTCCTGTATGAGGGGGCGGCCATATTTGTGCAGCAGGAGTCTGCTAGCATTAGAAATTCTAACTGATAGACTGAGAAGGGACAGCCCGGTTGACAAAACAGTCAGGTTTAGGAACTTCAAGCCCTGTTGTCAAAAAACGATCGTGACCAATATGTAACTTTTAATGTAGATTAATATTTTGAAGAAATTTTAGTTTATCACTTTAAGGCAATAAACCTAATTGAGAAATAGATCTTCAGACCCTCCTCTTTATCTTTCAGTCTCTTCTTCAAACCATTGCCTGGTTTCTACAGGTAAAATAGACCCTAACAACCAGATATTTGCTGAGATTCTAAACCTGTGAACCACTTAATCAGGCATGTCCAGAGTCAGGCCTGGGGGACTACAGATATAATAAGAATATCAGGCTGAATGGTACCCCCCAGACATTTTCACATTGCCAAATCTGGTCCTCGTTGCAAAATGTTTGGACACCACTGCACTAAATAATGCAATGTGCAAGTGGTATCACAATGTCACTGTCTACATCATACATAAAGGGTTGCCTTTAAATTAACTTTACATAGAC
>CM044431.1:109483704-109525175 GCA_024363595.1 Xenopus borealis | reverse complement strand
ACTAATAGTTAACGGTTTTTGATGAGCAGAAACATTTAAGTGTGACAAACATGCAAAAGCTGATATAAAGCTGATTAGTAATTAACACAGTTAATTACTACATGGCAGCACAGAAACTAGTGCAACTAATATCAGCATTTAATAATCAGTCCTGTAGCATCAACTTATATTATAGAACAACCTCTGCCTGTTAATTTGTGACACCCCTAAGTTTAGCTTCTCAACAGCTGCTGATAGCCCATTGAGCACGAGTGCCGCAGACACTTTAAAAGATGGTGACCCCCTGTGACAAGTTTGAAGTCCTGAATCATTGCTGCTATTGAGGAGTATATAAAACATGGCATTTTTAGCCCTAGTAATAGTGTAAATTCAGATGGCACAAACACACAGCAAATGTGCTTAAATTACGTGGTCTATTCGGATCTCTGCACATTTTTAGCCCTATTCATTTTTTAGAGTTTAGTTCTCCTTTAATAAATTTGCCCCTTTGACTCATCTTTCATTGATTTCAATGGCATTTATTTGGACTCACAGTTCACCCACCTTGTTGTGTTTCTGAGCAAAAATAACGACCCACATTTGGATCTCTAAGCTCAGATACTTGCCACTGAAATCAATGAACAGCATTTTGTTGCCTATTTACAAAGTTATTAAAGGACAAGTCTAAAATAGACTAAGGCTAGAAATGCGGTATTTTGTATACTAAAAATAAACATGAACTTACTGCACCACAAAGCCTAATAAAACAAATTATTTATGTTTTCAAAGTTGGCCACGGGGTGCTGTCATATTGTAACTTTGTTAAACATCTTTGCAAGACCAAGATTTTGCGCATGCTCACTGTGGCCTGGGCTAAGCTTAAGGATCATCATAAATGATCAAAACAGCACAAGTCAAATAATATCTGCCAGAAGCCGATAAAGCAAGGCTGATTAATAATCAGAATATACAGACTGCAATGGGTCCTGTGTTGTCATGTAATCTAATGTAGATTTTATAGTTTTTGTATTGTTTAATACAAACTTTCTCCAACTCTGCAGAACCAGTGGTTGCAGCAAAATAATCCTCCAAATGGAATCCCAGTTTATCTGTTTAAATCTGGAACCATGATCTTTGTCCCTGCAGCTGGAGTTGGAACCCGTAAAGGGGATGTAAATTCAAAAATAAAATCCAATATAAATCTCTACACAGTCGCCAACTGCAAGATGCTGGAGTTCTGCATGGCTGGAAAGTAAGGTGGGGGCTCCGCCTGCTGTTCATAAGTATGAATGTTTCTCCGCAGAGCAGTTAGGGACCGTCTTAAAAATCCTATCCACAACAGTAAAGGAAGGGAGAATTTCACTGCATACAGTCAGGTTTCTTATAAAAATGGTATACATTTTTAAAAAAGTTTATTGGAGCAACTAAATCTCCCCGTCTGCCCCAACCCTAAACATCTGGAATCACACAGGGTGCAAATGGAAGATAAGATGAAAGAAGCACACAGAAGATAAAAAGAAGTACATATAAAATTAAAGAAGAGAATTTCAAGTAGCATGTGATTAGGTACAATATGCTACAATTTAATAACAAACATAATGACATGGTTACTAAGTACTTTTTCTCTACAATTAGATGGTCTCATGGAGATTTCCAAGTGGTTGAGCATATGGTCATGGAGGACATGAAATAAATAACAAGTCTATTTAATGTAAATTGATTATTCAAACATATTTAATTCACTGACCTGTTTGAAACAAGCTTCCACTAAATTGGGAGGGAACATATTCCTTTAAAGAAAAAATGAAAGAGCAAAAGAGATGTTAGATTTATTTTATATATATATGCTATGCTTTGATACAATACAAATATTTTTTTCACAGTAAGACCCATGGTGCTGTATTCTTTATTTTTTGATGCATATATCACCCATTACTTGCACATGGGCAGCTATGAAGTAGCTGATTGGGAAGTGGTGCTGTCCTAGCAGGAAAATATATATATATATATATTAGTGGCCCCAATATTTGCTCCAGAAGGGGTTATCCTTTGTACCGACTGTTAAGTTTGATAGGTTTCGTTGGGATGTTGATTTTTTTCGTCCGGCAACTTAATTTGAAAGATTATTTTGGAATCGAGGACAACTCTGGGACTAACACCAGTGATACATTGAGATTAAAAAGTGACTTTTGTCCCCCAACACAAAATGCTGCAATTAAATTGTTTAAGAAAGCAATGGATGTTGTAATAGATTCCATATGTGCTGGTTCAACAAACAATTTTAATAATTTAACTAAGGTTGAAATAGAGGCTATATCTACTTTACGTAATGATCCATCTTTGGTGATACTCCCCGCAGATAAAGGTGGCGGTATTGTTTTGTTGAATTATAGCTATTACCGTATGGAATTTCTTTCCCAATTGGCGGATGGTAAAGTATATTCTAAATTGGATGCTGATACTGTTTGGCGCTTTAAATCTAAAATTTATATATTTTTGAAAATGGTGCTTAGTAATCATTGGATTACAGAATCGTAATTTAACTTTTTAAAACAGGATCATCCGATTTGCCCTATTTTGTATACCCTCCCTAAGATACACAACAATTTTACATCCCCCCTGGGAGACCGATTGTATCTGCTAGGGAGTGTTTATTACATCGACGCCTGTATATTGATCAAATTTTACAACCTGTAGTAAGTTCTACAATATCATACTTACGAGACACTCCACATTTCTTACAGTGTATAAGAGAATTAACATTGACAGGTGAGGAGCCAAAAATTCTGGCTACCATTGATGTAGTAAGCTTGTATACAAGCATCCCACACCAAGAGAGTAATGATTATGATGGACCTCCAGTGAGTTTTGTAATTGATTTATTACAAATGTGCCTTATCTTTAATTATTTTAAATTCAAGGACAGTTATTATCAACAAATTGTGGCCACGGCGATGGGGGCCCCGATGGTGCTCTCATACGCCAATCTTTTCATGTATTAATTTGAAAAGACTTATATTTTCCCTAAATATGCCAAAAATATAATTTTATATAAACGCTTCATCGATGATATTATAATTTGGCGTGGAGAAGAGTCCAGTTTTTGTATATGGTGGAGGAATTGAATGTACTATCAGAAAGTATCAAATTTACTTCTAAATGTGGCCAAACTTTAGAATTTTTAGACCTACAGTTGACATTAAACAATAATGAGATTCAGTACTCCCTATATCGCAAACATACAGACCGTAATACCTTATTGTATGCTTCTAGTTGTCATGCCCCGGCTTTGAAGCATTCTTTGCCAGTGTCACAATTCTGTAGAGTTTTATGTAATAATTCTGATCATTTGACATGTGAATTACAATTAACTCAAATGAAAGAAAGATTTCTACAATGGGGCTATAAAAGTATAGCCCTGTATCAGGCATTATTTAAGGCCAGAAACCGAGTTTTAAACTCAAACAGGATGAGAATGGCAAAGCCTTTGATTTTCTCTACAGTATATAACAATGTTTCATCCACTATTATTAATGCTCTTCGAGCTAACTGGAAAATTATACAAGTATGCCCTGATCCACCAATGGTGGGATATAGAAGAGGACAAAATCTACGTGACCTTTTAGTGATAGGGGATCCTATACACTGCTATAAAGAATCAAATTTGAATTCTACATGGTTACCGGCAAATAAACCAGGATGCTATAGGGGCCCTACGTGTTTATCTTGTAGATATATGACACCAAGGCATAGCTTTGTACATCGCCCACTGAGGACAAAGGTAAAAAATTTGGCATCACATTACATGTACAACTACACATGTTATATACTTAGTTACATGTCCTTGCAGATTGTCATATGTGAGCAAAACTGATTTGATGTTAAGATTGCGAATAGATGCACATAGATCAGCTATTAATGGAGCGTATAGAGATAGGAAAACTGTTAAATTGGTAGCAAAACACTTTCTGGAAGTGGGGCATCATTTGTCCACATTTAAATATATAGCGATGGACCACGTTCCTATGCTGAAGAGAGGCGGAGATAGATCTCGCAAATTGTTGCAACGTGAGGCTTTTTGGATTAAAACATTGGATACAGTGGCCCCAAGAAGGTTGAATGAAAATTGTTACTTAAGTTGCTTTTTAGATAGGAGGTAAGGTGAGTCCCAGTTAGTATATATTTATACATTTATGTATTTATATCTTTATTTGTAACGTTTGATACAGTTATTGTGTTTATGGTGACACTTGAAGTTGTATTCGGCTACATCTAATACTCAAATTTTGTGTGTAATTAACTTAATTAGACGCACATTTGGGGGGGGATGTCATGAACTGGGTGGAGTTATGTTGGTTTTAAATATTGTGTATTTTGGTGATTTTAAATATGGTGATGCATTTTGACAAAGGCTCTAGACCATGAGCCGAAATGTTAATGCTATGAAATGTGATGAATAAAACTTTAAAGTTAAAGTTAAGTAACTGGAGTGCGAGATATTACAGCTTTATATATATATATATAATCTAATATCAGGGCCATTCCCTCTTCAGGCTGTCAGTAGCAGTGATAACATAAGGATAAGAACTTTTATAGTATATGGATTAGAAGGTTTATAGTGTTATATACAATACAAAAGCAGACGCTTGAGGGTAGGTTATGACCATTTGTATCTGAAAAATGAGTATTAGATAAACCACCAAACAGGTATAAAATGCCAGGGCAATAAAATAAAACAAGAGTTTTAATTATCTGCTGATAGATGTCCCTTGGCAGGGGAGGAACAACAGGGTGTCTGAGAGAGGACTTGATATTGATTTAAATAACATTTAGCTGCTGGAAGTGAAACTAGCCTTGTGTTACAGTGATAATTACTTAACCTTTTCATCCCTGTGTTTTGGGTATTGGTTTGTTAGCTCTCTTTGTTCACACCTTTTTATACCAACCCTCTATTTAAAGCAGGTGTGTCCAAACTTTTTGCAACGAGAGCCTGATTTGGTGAGGTGAAAATGTGTGAGGACCGACCATTCAGGGCTGAACTCCATGCACGATTTGTGTCCGATCCGACGGGCTGAGCAATAAAACATGTGTTAGCCTGACATTCTTTGAACCATTAAAGGAACAGTTCAGGGTAAAAATAAAAACTGGGTAAATAGATAGACTGTGCAAAATAAAAAATGTTTCTAATATAGTTAGTTAGCCAAAAATGTAATGTATAAAAACTGGAGTGAGTGGAACACAACATCCTGCTTTTCAGCTCTCTAAATCTGAGTAAGTCAGCGACTTGAGGGGGGGCCACATGGGACATAACTGTTCAGTGAGTTTGCAATTGAGCCTCAGCATTCAGCTCAGATTCAAAAGCAACAGTTATGACCCATCTGGCCCTCCCTCAAGTCACTGATTGGATACTGCCTGGTAACCAGGGTAACCAGTCAGTGTAAACAAAAGAGAGCTGAAAAGCAAGAAGTAGTGTTCTGTTCTATTAGGTTAGACTTGCAGTCACTCCAGTTGTCATACATTACATTTTTGCCTAACTAACTATATTGAAAACTTTTTTTATTTTGCACAGCCTATCTATTTACCCAGTTTTTACTTTTATACTGAACAATTCCTTTAACATTATTATTTAATTGGCATGCTGCTGTTAATCAGCCGTGTGGGGCTATGGAGGGTACAATATATTTGCCCTTATCACCTCGTGTATTTCCCTAATTCGTAATTAATGAGGAAAAACAATATATCTGAAACCCTGGAATCTATGTTGAGACAAATACAGTTTTAATCTGGCATTTTATCTAAAACTAAACAAAAAAATCAGGCAGCAGCATACGACAGCTATGTGCATGGAACAGCCACACAGGCAGGGAGATGGGAGGGGTTATCCCACCTACAGCAGAGCTCAGCCTGTCACCATTTCCTGTGACAGAATCAACAGACACTCACACTCTTCATTTCAGCCTAGTTTCTGAATTGAGAGGTTCTCATTGCAGCTCTGATGTAATGACACTTTTAGCAGGTAAAATGCATTCAAAATGTTTTTTTTCTACATCATTACTTTGTTTGAGGAAAAATTAATCACATATGTGAATATGAAGGTTATGCAAAATGTCCCCTTTTAATAGATTTACTATTATATTATTATTACTAACTGGGCAATGGGCAGAGTCCCCACTCCTCCAATATCCATTGTGACATGCCGTTTCCTGGAACCAAGCATTTCAAGCTGGGCCGCATTCATATCCATCCTGGGCCCCGGATTTAAAGCATATATTTCCACAGGCATATAGCCCATAGTTACCCCTTCCTTTTAAACACATCACATCTGCTCAACCAGGTGCACAACCAAACAAAGCCTCAATGTAGGTTGAAAATCTTGATAGGGTCTACCAAATTGCCAATCACAAAACTTATGTGGCACCTAAAAAACATTTTTCATTCTTTTCATTCATTTTTCATTCTTGTGTTGCTCCCCAACTCCTTTTACTTTTGAATGTTGCTCACGGATTCAAAAGGTTGGGGATCCCTGCTTTAAGTACTATATATATATACATACAGTTGTGCTTATAAGTTTACATACCCTAGCAGAATTTATGATTTCTTAACCATTTTTCAGAGAATTTGAATGTTAACATAAAAACTTTTCTTTCACTCATGATTAGTGGTTGGCTGAAGCCATTTATTGTCAAACAACGGTGTTTACTCTTTTTAAATCATAATCACTACACAAACTACCCAAATGACCCTGATCAACTGTTTGCATACCCGGGTGATTTAGCCTGATAGCATGCACACAACTTGACACTAAAGGGTTAGACTGGCTATTAAAGGTAACCATCTTCACCTCTGATCTGTTTGCTTGTAATTAGTGGGTGTTTATAAAAGGTCAATGACTTCCTGGACTCCTGACAGACTCTTGCATCTTTCATCCAGTGCCGCACTGATGTTTTTTGGAAAGCAAAAGAATAAATTCAGGTGAAATACAGGACTCTAAAAAAAATGTGGTGTGGCTGTTTCAAGATGCACAATACGGAGGCACTAGACCATTACCATTACTAAGCAAATGCCACAAAGTATCCCGCTTACAATATGCCAAACAGCACAGAGACAAGCCTCAAACCTTCTGGCACAAAGTCATTTTTTGTGATAAGACTAAAATTTTACTTTTTGGCCACAACCATAAACGCTACATTCCTACTGTGAAACCTGTCATTGGCTACAGCAAAATAAAGTGAAGTTTCTGCAGTGGCCATCTCAGTTTCCTGACCTCAATATCATTGAGCCACTCTGGGGAGACCTCAAACATGCAGTTCATGCAAGACAGCCCAAGAATTTATGGAAACTGGAGGCTCTTTGCCAGGAAGAATGAGCAGCTTTACCGTCTGAGAAGATAGAGAGCCTCATCCACAACGACCACAAAAGACTTCAAGCTGTCATTGATGTTAAAGGAGGCAATACACAGTATTAAGAACTGGGGTATGTAAACTTTTGATCAGGGTCATTTGGGTAGTGATTATGATCTAAAAAGAGTAAACACAATTGTTTAACAATAAAAGAAATCATAAATTCTGCCAGGGTATGTAAACTTATGAGCACAACTATATATATATATTATATATATATATATATATTATAGATTTGTATTGTATTTAGATCAAATCAGTTTGGGTGAGTGTGGACAGGAGTGCGTGCTAATATTGTATATATAAATATATATAATATTCTCTCTTTTAAACTGGACACATCCAAGCAGCTTGGCTCCAACCTGTTCCATTTGGACTTACAGAGAAACCTCAATTTTACATCCCCTGATTTTAAGTTTTCCCTCATATTAATTTGTTGTTTTCTGGTCCCACCTATATATTATGCATAGTACATTTCCATGCCATGGTTTTACATTTTCCTCGATTTTACACCATTTTTTTCTGGACCCTTGAAAAATGTAAAATGGGGGGGGGGTCTACTGTACTTGTCAGATAATCAATGCTGTTTTCTTATACTGTAAAGCAGGACCAAGTAATGGTGATCTGTGTCAGCCAAATGATACAGGAAGTTAACTGGTTCTTGATGAAAAATATTCTAGTTTATGTGCATGTAATTTCATAGGGATTTAGACTAGAGTTATTTAAATTTATCATAATAAAAAGCTAATAATTATGTTACCTGATTAGGTCCAGAATAGCATCTGTTGCCTGAACTCTCTCAATTTTTCCCTGGGATTTTAGGTTCTCTTTGGTGCCTTTGCCTGGGTGGATAATGATCACCATAATGATGCCAATAAAGACAGCAATGAATGTGGTTACAGTATAATATACCACAGCTCGCAGACCCATCTTGCCTGATGCCTTGCTGTCCAGGGATGCCATTCCTAGAACAGATAAGAAAATGTTTTGCCATACTACAGAGTAAAAAAAAAAAGAAAAAGAAAGAAAAACATATTCAACATACAGTCTGTAAAAGGAGGTCTGGATCAATCTTCCTCAATCACTGGAAATACCTCACTTTGCACTCTGCCATCAAACTTACATACTGATACAGAACATTAGCCACCTCATACACTGAAAAGTGTCTTCTTAAAACCTAAGAAAAAAAGATATATGCACTAGCATAGCTGTGGAAAGAGAAGAGACAGCAATTCTCCACATTCTTAATTTCTGAAAACATTGTTCACACAAAGGTATCATGTTTATAACATCAGTAGAGATTTGAAAAAAAAAATTGGTATACGTCATGTCACCCGCAAGCTATTTCAATACCACTAATTTTTCTAATCAATGATTATGGCAGTTGGGTATAAATGCTCCATTTATAGACCCACGCTGGCCCGCCGATGACGTCACAAAAGGGGCAGGCCAAGCAGGTGCAGAGTCTATAAAAGACTGGTGGTGGGCGGGGAGAGCAGGAGAACAGCTCAACCCGCCACACATGAAGAGGAATGCAAGGTCATTAAACCAATGGGTATCGGGCCAGCCAGCACAGCACTAGAGAGAGGCACGAACCGCCCAAATTGTTGAAGCCTCACCTGTCACCAAGCTGGACACAATCAGGGGCAGGACCAGCATCTGCAGCATCCGCATTAGCAGCTCACCGGGGAATGAAAAGTATTTTATCTCACGATAGGACATTTTGTAAGGTCGCAATGCAAAGGCCAATACAATACCTAAAAACACATACAAAGTTAATTGATGCAGCTGTTCAATGACTCAAAATTCTCACTAAATTCTAAACTAACTAAAATTCAATACATATGGGATTCAGTGCTATCTCTGCTCCCAAAAAGCACCATATAAGAGTACATGGTTGAGCAATACTACACTAGGGAATTTATTTTAAAGAAGAACTAAAGCTTAACTAAAGAAGCAGGGTAGAAATCTTGCACATGATATTTTAGGCTTCTGTACCAGCCTTTAACAGCCTGTTAGCAATGAAGCTCTGTCCCAGTAAAAATGCCACTGTAGCTCCCCATCTTCTTTTCTACTAATTTACTGCATTTTTTGTGCTGCTGTCAGTAATTTTAGCTTAGGGACCATCACAGAATATACTGTATATACAGATTAGAAATGTCACAATATAAGGTGGATTAGTACTTTATACAGATAATTACTACATGTCTGCTCAGAAACCAGTGCAATTACCATCAGTATTTAAAGGAGAACTAAACCCTGAAATGAATATGGCTTAAACTGCCATGTGGTATATACTGAATTTATTGCACCAGCCTAAAGTTCGAGCTTGTCAATAGCAGCAATGATCCAGGACTTCAAACTTGTCACAGGGGGTCACCATCTTAGAAAGTGTCTGTTACACTCACATGTTCAGTGGGCTCAGAGCAGCTGTTGAGAAGCATAGGGGTTGTCACAAATTATCCAGCAGAAAATGAGGTTTGTCTGTAATACAAAAAAAAGTCGATGCTACAGGGCTGATTATTAAATTCTGATGTTAATTGCACTGGTTTCTGTGCTGCCATTTAGTAATTATCTGTATTAATGACTAATCAGCCTTATACTGTGACATTTCTATTCTATTTGTACTGTATATTGTGAGTGGGTTCTTAAGCTCAGTAAGTGACAGCAGCACAGAGAATGAATCAGCAGAAAAGAAGATGGGGAGCTACTGAGGCATCCTTGGAGAAACAGATCTTTACTGCTAAAGGGCTGTGGTTGATTTGAGTTGGTACAGAAGCACAAAACATAATGTACAACATTTCTACCCTACTTCTTTAGTTAAACTTTCTTTGTCCTTTAATAATCAGCTCTGTAGCACCAGCTTATATTACATATACAACTCATGTGTGCTAGTAAGTTTAGCTCCTCACCAGCTGCTCAGAGCACCCTGAGCATGCAAGTATCACAGACACTTTCCAAGATGGTGACCTCCTGTGTCAAGTTGGAAGTCCTGTATCATTGCTGCTATTGACAAGCTGATACTTTAGATCAGTGATTTTCAACCTTGTGCCTCCAGCTGTTAAGAAACTACAAGTCCCTGGAGGCACAAGGTTGAAAATCACTGCTTTAGATAGTACAATATGTTCAGTATGTAAAATATATTTTTTTTCACATATTCGTTTTTAGGGTTTAGTTCTCACTTAAAAGTTGCAAAGTACTGAACTGAAGATTAATGTAAAGAAATGTGAGGAAAACTATCTCTGCATTTAAAACGGCAACCTGACCTACAAATGTAAAGAAATGCAGGGAACAATTCTCAGAAGTGTTACACTGCTATGTCTTACATGAAACATTCCCACCTCCCCATGTCTTACCCAGAATCACTGCTGCAATTGTGAGTATCACAAAGGCATTCCGTCGGAGGAATCCCAAGAGTTTTTTCCAGGTCATTTCCCGAATGTGCTTGCCTGTACGCGATGCTCTTTTTCTTATAGCGTGTTGCCAATTTTTAACATGTCCTTCTTGGCTTAAATTCTTGGCTGAGTCCTCTTTCAGAAAGAGGCTGTCTGCATTGCCATCTTTCTCACTCATTATTACTTTGGGTGTGTAAATAGTGAAAGTTGAGGCTGTAACAAAGAAAACTTACTCTAAATAAATTAAATGATTGGGAAACCACATAAGCTTGATATCTAATGCTTGATCTTTTCCTTTCTACCAGCCATATCATGAAAGAGTCTGAAATATTTAAGATTCAACAGCAAACAATTAATGTGAAGCCCTCTTCTGAATAGGAAACAACTAAAACAGTGGCGTTTTACTTGTCAAGTGGCCAATGCATTAAGTCTGCCAAAGGAATAACCTTACCAAATTTTTAACACTGGCTTAGTAACATAATGCCTTATGGTTCATGCTGGAAAAGAGGAAAATTCATCTGAAAAAACATTTAATCATGTTTTACTTAGAAAAATCTTTTCCTGACTCCAAATCCGATATCAATAGATCAAACCACTAGAGCAAACTAAATATATATAAAGTCATATGAAAAAGTTTGGGAACACCTCTTAAAGAAGGAAAGCTACTGAAGCAGTTTATTGTCAATAGATTAGCCACAATAGTGCAAGCTATAACACTATATTTAGTCTGCAGAATGCTTTACCTTACCTGAGTAACAGCTCTAGAAACTCCCTGTTTGTTAAGAATAACAGCTGTCATACTAGCTTGGTGTGACATCACTTCCTGCTTCTCCCTAATTACTCATAGCACTGGGCTCAGATTACAGTTGGGAGGGAAGAGGGAGGGGGAGATAGCAAACTGAGCATGCTCACGCCCAGGGCAAAGAGGTTTAAGCTGAAAACAGGTCTGATACGAACGCCTATGTGTACTCAATAGAAGGAAAGAAATGCTGTGTTTCTTTTGAGTACCCAGAGCAGCATTACTTTGAGGGTTTATTGGTGTATTTATATAGGCATTTCTGATAAAGCTTACTTAGTTTAAAGCTTTACTTCTCTTTTAATTCTGTGGAGTTTTGTTTATCATTGGCTGAGCTTTTAAAGTAGCAACTTCCTTTTAATATATAACATGCCTTATGGAAACAGGAGTATTTCAGCAGTAACATAAAGTTTATTAGATTAAAAGAAAATATGCAATATGCATCATAACAAAATCAGACAGGTGCATACATCTGGCACCCCAACAGAAATATTACATCAATACTTAGCTGAGCCTCGTTTTGCAAATATAACAGCCTCTAGATGCCTCCTATAGCCTTTGATGAGTTTGTGGATTCTGGATGGTGGTATTTTTGACCAGTCGTCCATTAATAAACTCTCCAGTTCAGTTCAATTTGATTGCTGCTGAGCATGGACAGCCTGGTTCAAATCATGCTATAGATTTTCGATGATATTCAAGTTGGGGGACTGTGATGGCCATTCCAGAATATTTTACTTCTGCCTCTGCAGATTTCAAAGTGTGTTTAGGGTTATTGCTTTGTTGGAATATCCAACCCCTGCATAACTTCAAATTTGTGACTGATGCTTGAACATTATCCTGAAGAATTTGTTGTTATTTGGTTGGATTCATCCAACCCTCAACTTTAACAAGGTCCCCAGTCCCTGAACTATACACACAGCCCCACAGCATGATGTAACCTCCATCATATTTGACAGTAGGTAGCAGGTGTTTTTCCTGCAATGCGGTTTTCTTCTTCCGCCATGCAAAGCGCTTTTTGTTATGAGCTAATAACTCAATTTTTGTCTCATCAGTCCAAAGCACTTTATGACTGTGGCTTGTCTAAATAAGCTTTTGCATACAAGCGGCTCTGTGGCATGAGTGCAGAAAGGGCTTCTTTCTTATCAACCTGCCAAACAGATGTTCTTTGTGCAAATTGCTCTGAATTGTACAGCTACAGCTACTGCAGCAAGATATTCATGCAGTTCTTTGGAGGTGATCTTTGGTTTGTCTGTAACCATTCTCACATTCCTCTACATATGCCGCTCCTGTATTTTTCTTGGCCTGCCAGACCTGGGTTTTATAGCAACTGTGCCGGTGACCTTCCATTTCCTGATTACATTCCTTACAATTGAAACAGACAGTTTAAACCTTTTTTAGCCTTCTCCTAAACCAGGGGAGCAACACTAGCATGAAAAATGTTCTTGGGGTGCCAAATAAGTGCTGTAATTGGCCCTTTGGTAGCCCCTATGTGGGTTGGCAACCTGTATTGAGGCTCTGTTTAACAGTAAACCTGGTTCTTATACAACCAAAACTTTCATCCAAGCCTGGAAATCAAAAATAAACTCCTGCATTGAGGCCACTGGGAGCAACATCCATGGGGTTGGCCAGCATCATGTTGCTCATGAGCTATTGGTTGGGGATCACTGCCCTAATCAGTGATACTGAACAAACAATCTTTGTTTTCAGACTTTTTGAGAGTTGCTTTGAGGAGCTCATGCTGTCACTCTTCATTGGAAAGTCAAACAGAAGCACAACTTGCAATTGGCCACCTTAAATACCTTTTCTCATGATTTGACATGCCTGCCTATGAAGTTCAAGGCATAATGAGCTAATCCAACAAATTTGGTGTACATGCATTCAAATTAGCAAAATTACAAGGGTACCCAATTTTTTGCACAGCCAGTTTTTCACATTTGATTTAATTTCACACAAATCAACACTGCTTCGCTAAAAATCTTTGTTCAGAAAACACCCCAGTACTCAGATGTTCCTGGGAAATGAAAGACATACCGCTGTTATCTTTTTTGTTGAAAGTGGATTTGCTGTTTTAACTATGAAAAGTATGGACCACTGATATTAGGATCTCCACAACACAATCATTAGTTGGGTTGGTGACAAAATTGCATTCACTTCATCCCCCACCCATTAGCACATAAAAAAGTCAAATTTTATGTGTTATAACAAATACTGTGCACTCTGGCATAGTATTCTGAAGTATTCATGTCCTCTGCTGAGCATATATTATGAACAGCAGACATGGGGCTACTTAAAGGGCTGTTCACCTCTACATAAACTTGTATTATGATGTAGAGAGTGATATTCTGAAAGAATTCACAATTGGTTTTCATTTTTCATTATTTGTGGTTTTTGAGATATTTAATTTTTTATTCAACAGCTCTCCAGTTCGCAATTTCAGCAATTTGGTTGCTGGGGTCCAAATAAACCTAGCAACCATGTACTGATTTGAATTAGAGATTGGAATATGAATAGGAGAGGGCCTAAATACAAAGATAAGGAATAAAAATAGTAATAACAATACATTTGTAGCCTTACAGCACATTTGTTTTTAGATGGGGTCAGTGACCCCCACTGAAAGCTGAAAAGAGTCAGAAGAGGAAGGCAAATCATTCAAAATATTAAAATTAAAAATTGAAGACCAATGAAAAAAGTTGCTTAAAATTAGCTATTCTATAACATACTAAAAGTTAACTTAAAGGTGAAAAAACCCTTTAAACTTTATTTCAGAAATTCAGAGAACCCAGTAGGTAACACAAGGTCATATACAACAATGTACACAGACTTGGTAGACAAGGGAAGAACAGCAAGCAACTTTTGAGATAACTGCATAGTACATGGAAGGAAGTGGGATTAGCACAGTATACATATATAATACACAAAAGCCGTAAATATCTTGTAAATTATATCCTTTAAATGGTGAGTTCTGATGTCATCAGTTATAAACGGTGAGTTCTGATGTCATTTCTGTCACATGACTTACTGAAACTTGTGTATTATAATAAATAAAGTACCCCCAGTTGCAAAATATGAGGATATTAGCAGTTACCTCGGAGTTCCATGACCTGTATAAAAACACTCGGCCTTCGGCCGAGGTAACTTATAATATCCTTATATTTTACAATAGGGGGTACTTTATTCACTATATAACCCTGCAAAATGGAGTTTACTGCCAGAAAATACAAAAACATTTTTCACGTCAGCTCTTTAGTGACATGCTATGAGTTTAATTGGTCAACACTACAGATATGATTATAACATAAATTGATCTGACACTTTTCTACACATATAGCAACAGAATGCCTCCCACTTAGCAACACAGTAAAGTTTCCATAGCATTGCCATGACAACACAGTGGCATCTTTATGGGATCACATACATGTAGGGACACAGATGATTAGGAGTGGGTGTATAGCTAGAGTGGGAGTTTAATATTAAGCATGCTTGTCAAACAGGATTTCCTAATCATTGTAGCTAGTCTTAAGTCCATTTTGTTGGGCTACTAGTAACCCTGGGAATTTCAGTTTGATGAGTTTTGTGTTAAATGGGTCCCTTCATGACATTAATTTGTTAAAACACCAATTTCTATTTTTAGCAAAGGGAACATATGCACAAGAAAATATTGAATAAAATAGTCTATAATATAGTGCAAAAAAGCACACAGCAATATTTCACTTTGTTTGTTACCCGTTACATAGTAGATGTGGCTGAAAAACCATGTCAGAGACAGGGACCCACCATGAACAAGGTATAGATCCTGGTAAAGAACACTCCAGGAGTGTCGCATAGATGGGACAGCTTAAAACAGCAGTCTGTGCACTAAGGGATTTAGTGTGGAATAGTGCTCCGTGTGGTTCTGGTGGTGCCAAGTATGATGACTTAAGTGGGTTGACTTAGGGAACTTTTTTGTAATCCCTTGGAGCATCCATAAGGTAGCCTGAAACACTGGGAGACAATGCACGCCATATTAGAGTAAACCCCCCACAGAACTCTCATTGCTTTAAATACTGTGTGTTATGACTTACAATTCAGCCACATGTGACCCCTATAAGCCCTGTAAGTCTGATGTATTACTGATACATATATATTTATATACCGGAAAATGCTTATACACACACATTTTATAGTAATGATGAAACTTTATTGTTCTTTTTCACAGACTCAAATTGTTTTTTGAAATTATCAGATGCATCAAAACTAATGACTAACAAAATGACTAAAGCGACTGGGGAACTTTTCCCTCCACTTACTGCTGCCTGCAATTGATTTCTTCAGTAGGAATTTTAAGACTATACGTATATCAGTACAAGTACATATTACATTTATTGAATTTTTTTTTGGGCAACTGTGGTCAAACTTTTAAATTGCAAGTCACTCTAAATCTATAAGACCTGCTGCAATATGTATGTATAACTATTTGTAATGTACAGTTAAGGAGCCTCAGTACCATACAATGCCTAAAAGTAAAATAGAAATAGAAGTACAAAATATATAAGTACATACAGGGAGGACAAGCCAATATCAGTTATCTGAATATTAAACTGAATCTCAGCATTAATTATTCTGCTAGCTATGCTGTTGATTTAAAGGTAGGGAGAAGAGAAGTTTGTATAACAGAAGGAGAATTGAGGTTACTTCTCAAGAGGAATTTGCATCCCTGCAGAGCCAAATGTTCAATAATTTAAAGACCTTGCTAGTGTCAGTTGAAGAAAACAAGACTGCACCTAGACAGGGGGCATTTTTGCCCTGGAACATTGAGCAAATAATTGTTTACAAAAAACATTTCCAGGACACCACAGAGTTGCAGACATATCTTCATTTCCAGGGTCGTTATTTAGTGGCCCAACATACCCAAAGAATGCTGCATAAATAGAAAGGGACATAGGTAGCAGATCCTGTTCCTTCCCAATGCTGTTTTATGACCAAATATTCAATTACTATAGGTTACAAAGTGAGAGCTTCATTAAGAACTACTTTTTGACAATAAGATCGCTGAAATAATTGTGTGTTTTGGCCAGTTTTTAAAATGAGGGGCATCTCCATGAAAAGTTATTAACTATGAACAGTGTTCTGTTAGCGTTTTATGTTTTTCTTTAATGAAAAGTATACAGCTGAGCTAACAATAGTTTAACTCCTCTTAAAGGATAACTAAACCCTAAAAATTAATAGGGCTAAAAATGCCATGTTTTACATTCTGAACTTATTGCACCAGCCTAAAGTTTTAGCTTGTCAATAGCAGCAATGATCCAGGACTTCAAACTTGTCCCAGGGGGTCACCATCTTGGAAAGTGTCTGCAACACTCACATGCTCAGTGGGCTCTCAGCAGCAGTTGCGAAACTAAGCTTAGGGGTTGTTGCAAATTATCAAGCAGAAAATTAGCTTGGCCTGTAATATAAGATGATCTACAGGACTGATTATTACATTCTGATGCTAGTTGCATTGTTTTCTGTGCAGTCATGTAGTAATTAACTGTATTAATTACTAATCAGCCTTATATTGTGACATTTCTATTCTATGTGTACTGTATCTTGTGAGTGGATCCCTAAGCTCAGTAAGTGACAGCAGCACAGAGCATGTGCAGTGAATCAGCAGAGAAGAAGATGGGGAGCTACTGGGGCATATTAGGAGACATAGATCTTTACTGGTAAAGGGCTGTGGTTGCCTTGGGCTGGTACAGAAGCCCAAAACATTTCTAGCTACTTTTTTAGTTAGTTTAACTTTGCTTTATGTAATTGCAATGGTGACATAAACATTAGTATTAATATAGCACTTACTCATGCCTATTAAGAGTGAGTTTTGCGGTATTAGTTTGACAAAAGGCCCAGGGGTGGGGCAGGTCAGCAGATCCTGATTTTCCATACTCATTTTCACATCAAAGTCGAAGGAGAATTGTCTTCCTTTTTTAATCTTGGAAATTAAAAATCTGTTCACGAGTGCTGAGGATGACACTCATGTGTCATGCAAGAAATGATACTACTAATCTTGTTTTTTTAACCATGAAGCGTCATTTAGTATCACAGTAGATTTATCAATTATTATTTTAAAAAATTATGAATAGCAAACACATTCAAAAAGTGAGCCAGAGCAAACATAACAATCAAACTTAGTATTACCTGTTGAATTTTACCATTCGGACAGGTGCCATTTATAGAGGATTACTACCTGAAAACACAGAAATGAAGGCAGTGTACCATGATTCCTAAAGGATTTTATCTACTGGATCTATCAGTATATTGTTGCTTCACCATATTTCAAGTGAAAACCACAACACTGGACACAGCCTTAAAGTTTATACACTGATATAAGGGCATATGACTTTGCCAGCTAACAGCAAGTAAAATAGTTTAGTCATTACTCATTAGCCCAAAATAGTTGCTTGTTCTGCAATACAAATTTGAATCTGAATTAAACAGTTCTGTGTTCCATGGACACTACCAATGGAATTTTGAGTAACTGCTGCAGAATAAGACACATATCATGACAAATGTGAAGATAAGCCATCATGTTCTGTGTTTATCGTAAATATCTCCAGCTAAATATTGATTTTATAATTGTTTAGCATTGAGAAAAGATTTAATTGCTTGATAATACAAGATTTGCTGCCCATACCCCAAGGTGTTTGGATACATTCCTCTTTAAATTCATGTTTAGAGATAACAAATGCAAGAAATACCTGACATCATTTAATAGATGCAGCATTCCAGTAGCTAAACTCCTTGTTATTAATCCCTTCCTTTTCTTGAATTTAGTGGGGTCATGTCCTAAGTAAAATGACTGCAGATGGGCAAAGTTTTTCCCGCTATAAATCCACCAATTCTAGATTTACGCCATGTGTTTAGTTTGCAGATCCATTCACCAAGACATAATCCTTGTATTGCTTCCATCTGTATTTAATGTTCATTTATAGGATAATGAAGATACAAGTCGACACAATGTAAAATGAATTTAAACTGATTCAGCAATATATCCAGATGAAATACCTCAAAGAGCTGGCACAAATGGGTGGAGGGAGTTACAGACTGGTATTACAAGGAGGCTCACACTGGTCCTTGACAGTAAATTACTGACTTACTGGGACTTATTTATCAACAGTGAGCAAATTTGCCCATTGCCAGTTACCCATAACAACCAATCAGTGACTAGCTTTTTAAAGCCAGCTGCAAGTAAAACAATGAATGCATCAATTTCATTGGTTGCCATGGGTCATTGCGCATGGGCAAATTTGCTCAGTGTTGACAAATGACCCCTACTATGGCATCAGCAAAAGGCTCATCTATCCTGCCCTCCCCAACAAGCCAGTAGCAGGCAGTATTTATGTAGCTAGCTCATATACAAGGCTAGATACACCAAACAGGTGTCACGGTATGTCCCAGATTAACAGACCTGTATTAATTTCAATAACAGAGAAATAACTTCTAAGCCAACTGAAACAAATTTATTTTGATGTAAGTCCAGCCACCCGAGGTGGCTCCTGCAATGCTGCCCCACCTCGCCTGCTTACAAGTCCGGGGGGAGGCTGCACAATTGAGCTCTCTCACTCTAGTAAAGCCAAATTTCTGGTTAAAAAAAATGGAGATCTGGCTCTTGAAGGTTCCAGGATTGGCTTTTTGATGCCCCTGGTAACCTATCTGACACTGCTGCCTGAGGTGCGTTTTTCAGCTCGACTCATTGGCAAAGCACCCCTGTGTAAGTCAAAGGGGAAAATTCACTAAAGGGCAAATTTTCACCAGCAAAGGCTTCACCACTTTGTGCCACTTTGCCAGGTGCTAATTCACTACCACTACGCTAATTATAAAGATTTGCAAAGTTGCATCTCAGCAGCCGAATGCTGGTGACTTTTTGCTAGCAGAATTCACCAGTGCAAGCATTTCATAGTGAACTTTCGCTGGCATTCATTTCTGCCTAGCAAAACCTCTTTAGTACTCTTACGTTTCGGTCAATTTGAATAGGGCGGGTACATATAGGTCTAATAGACATTTTTAGTCAAGAAATTTGTGCAAATGCTTGAAGTGGCCACTTTTTATTACAAATGTCCAAGGAAGCATAATTAATACAAAAGAAATACTCGAATGTCCTAGACATGAGCCCACCCTAAAACAAATGTGCCATGCCCCTCAAAAGGTTGGAAAAAAAATTTCAACACAAAACACAGTTAGTACTTTTGAAGGCAATCTCACTTTAAAAAATGAAAAGATGCCAGCATGTTTTACAACTTTTATGACTTTCCGGCACACAGGAAATTATGTCACTGACATAAGATTGAGGAGGATGTAAGCTCGTTTTATCAGTTCACCTAGTCTAAGGTAAATCTGCCCCAATGAAACTCTCTGGTCAGTACTTGTTGCTCTTCAGTTGTGTATAGCTAATATCCCTTTACATTAGTTGCCAGGGGCCATGAGCTTTAAAATCTTCTTTTCTTTATTGGCATTTAATTGAGAACTAAAGATTTTGAAGCCTGTGTGACCTGGTAACTACTGCAAAAGCTTTCACATCTTATATAATATAAGTATATATTTATGCAATCCTTAATAAAGTAAAGGCACATTCGTGCCTTGACTCTTGAGTATACATTTTCTAACACTAAGAATGTATTAACTAGTTACTACAATTATCAAGGTAGCCCTGCCTAATACAGGAAGTCAGATATTATACTAATCCAAAGAACATCTCTGTGGAATGATCAATAAAAATGCTATTGAAATATGGAGAACCGCTGTGTGGACTTGGACCAGTAGCTAAACTAATGTGTGCTCTATCAGTTCATTTTGGTTGTTTTCTGGCCACTCCAAGCACCAGCCCAGGGTATCAAGTAATTTATTATATTGACTGTGGGTGGGCAAAATTTTGCACAGATAGTGATTTCCCACCTTTAATATAGAAGGTAATAATTAAAAATGCAATTGGAATGGTAAATGGGACAGAAAAAACCCAAATGAGCACAATTTCTATTTTGTGTGTAGAGAATGCAGTTGTGCTCTGAGAACTGGCAATAAGGACCTTTGCCAGGCTCCAAAAGCAGGAGGTAAATGCAGAGGGGAGGGCGCCATTGGGTATTTTTCCCACATGTACGAAAGAAAATGTAGAGTAGAAAAAAAAAAAACTATACACACATTATGTCAAAGTTTTATATCATCAAACATGTTTGTGCTTGGAAAACAAATTTAAAGGCTGTTTGTAATATCAGGCTTTTTTCTGGAAATAGTTTTAAAATAAATTTTCCTATAATTGCTCTATAATGCAGATGTAATCAGATGTAAATAGTGATTTGTATAATATCAATATAAATTAATACCATGCATTAGAAGGTGAAATTGTCACAGCTACCAAAAAGGTACTGGTGAGTGTTGTGCATACCCTGGGTGTCAGGTGAATGTGAAATGTTAGTGTCCAATGCTCTATATATCAGCATACATAGTAATACATTATTACTATGTCTTCTTCATATTTTAAGACCTTGCTTAATGTTACAATTTGGAATAAACACATAATTAAGCCATAAACATAGCAGGATTTGTGACTTTGTACCTGTATTGGGAGTGAGCATTATTGTATGAGCAGCATGTGAGACCTTTTTAAGTTGAGCAAGGTGGTTTTTCCATTAGAAATAAATAAAGGAGTATGCTCAAAGCATGTGACCTTATTTCAGATATTCAATGTCAAGATTAAGGTATCAATATTCTGAAGTAAAAAAACATATTTGTTACCTTTTTGTTGATCAGCGTCGATGCTCTTGCGACTGGAGAAATCTGTGAGTTTCCAGAGCTAGGAGAGAAGAAACAGAGAAATGTGTGAAGGACTAAAAACTGTTTACGTGGGAGAAGGGGGTGTTACACAGAAGGAGAAGCCTGAAAGGGGGAGGATTATTTGTGTGGGAGACAGCAGAAAAAAAAAAGATGCAAATAATTACAGCATGAGGGTGAAGGTAACTGAATGGAAGACTGAAATCTATATAAAAGTGATGTGCAACCTGCATTCATTCATATAAAATAGGAACTACAATTCCCATCACAGTCTCCAATGTTGCATTTGTGATGTTGGGAATTGGGAATGAATGGTGCACACAAAATTCAGAAATGCTAAAATCCAAACACAGATTTCCAACCAATGGTGTTCACATTCAAGCAATTAATTATTTTGCTCCTATATTTCTTCAATGCGCTCACCCAATTACTAGGCAGGTTTGGATACTCATGCCACAAACCTTTCACTTGAAGCAACCGTTAAGTACATCCTAAAATTACAGGTCACTCCCCGCTCCAAATTGGTGGTCTGGGTGCAGCGCCCTCAACCCTCAGCAAGGGGGGCCAACCAATTCACAGAAGTATGATGCACACTACACTGACTCCCAGGCAGCGGTTAAAGTTAAAACAGCTTAATTCCACTATACATTTCCTGACACGTTTTGTGTGATCACATATGTATGTATATGATCACACATGTATGTATAGGCATATATATGCCTATATATATATGATCACAAAACGTGTCATGAAATATATTAGTGAAATAAAGCTGTCTTAACTTTCATGCTTTCTTGGAGTCTGTGGAGTGCATGTTATACAGTACTTCTCTGTATTGGTTGTGAATTGGGATTCTGGGAACATCTGGAGGGGCACAGGTACAGTTTACATGTCACCTATTAAAGCAATCACAACCTAGCAGCTGTAGTTGTTGCAGCTGAGTGTGTGTGTTTGTTCCATCAATTTGAATGGAATGCAGAAATGCATAATATATGTCACTATATAACATTTTTTTGCCAGTTACAGTATATATGTTGCTGGCAGTCAAAGTGTTAAGGCTAAATTCCACAAAAGTGGTAACAGGGACAAGTTCTACCAGAACACCAAGGAGACAAACAAAAAATTAGCATTACATACATTCTGATCATTTTAAAATGCCATTCTACATGCTAGAGCTCTCTTTCCTATCAATATCTAATAATCTCTATTTCACACTTTGATGAATATGTTCTGAAATATCCCAATGAGGAAAAAGGGTGGAGAAATGTATGCAGCAATCTATATTTCAGTCTTGGATAAATATAACTCTAAGGGGTATAGTTATCAAAGAGTATAGTTAAGAGTGAAGTTCCGCCACTAGAGTGAAATTCTGACATTTCAATGGGATTTTTAAAGGCATCATCTTTTGATAAATACGCCTTTAAAACTCCCATAGAAATTAATGGAGAGTGGCGGAATTTCACTCTAGTGGCGGAACACTCTTTTGATAAATTTACACTTATATGTCCTAAATGGCAGCATGACAACAGGGTAACTGATTATTACACTTGGCTGCAGGCTCATTTATGTGTATTTAAGTATATTTAACACAAATAGCATACACAGTGCTGTACATTTTAACAATGCAGAAAAGTACCAACTGCAAAGTTTCTATAACTTAATTTTCTTTTGGCAGAGAGCCCAGAATATATGGCAGGTGCACTTAGATATATTTGTTACAATTTAAGATAAGCAAAGATACAATTGTAACTATTTGAGATAAGCAGGTCTCTTGGGGAAATGGTGACTTCCCGCTTAAAGGCAATTCCCCTTCATTAGCAAAACACCTGACACTAAAACCCCCAGAAATGTGTTCAAACTTTCCAAAACCTGCCAAATGTTGTATTATGAACATGGAAATTAGGGGATGTGGCCATAAATGGGCATGGTAAAATATTTTGTCTCTCTTTCTATTTAAAAAATGTTAGGAGGTATGGTACCTAGGTGAATGGGATCAGGGTAATTAAAGAAACAGGAGTGTAGCCTGTTCAGAATGGGTTTGATTGAGTCATAGCAAGCTATCAGACAGAGCAGAACCATCTGCAGATCGGGGAATAACAAGTCCATGAGTCAGCCTAGAGGTCAAGACAGGCAGCATGTAAACCAAGTCAATATCCAGAGTCAAAACCAAGAGATTACAAAATAAGGAACTTCTTGAGTCCCTCAGAAGCTAGATCACAGGACAATGGCTCAATGAACCAGCAATGAGCAAGAGGAGAAGGCTAGCTCAAATGGGCCCTTGAATAAGGGACAGCTGGCCTTAATGAGGTAGGAGGCAGAAATAAGAGAAAAGAAAAATGAATATATGCATGTTAGTGAAACTGTACTCCCAATGCCTCCAGTGGATAAACATGAAAAAGCAACAGTAGTTTTACATGTATGTAGTTTGTGTGATCCAGTTGGTGAGAGGTGTTGAAGTATGTTGAATATGGAAAACAATCCTCATGGATTGAATTTGTTATTGTTTATGAGCATATTTTGAGGAGAACAATATACTGAACAGTAGTGTTGTGCGGGTTGAGAAAAACTTAACCCACACCTGACTCTTACCTGCTGCTCCTCCACCTGCACCCAACCCTAACCTAAGGTGCTCCCCTCTTTATATACCTGCGTCTGCCCCTTGTTACATTACCAAATGGATCGGGCCTGTGTGGGTATATAAAATGTCATGCGAGAGGTGGATGGAGGGCAGAAGAAGGCTGATTTCTGGCCTGCCCTACTGAACAGCACCATTCAAAGCACCGAAAAAACTGGCAACTTATTTTTTTACATCAGTTATGCTATCAAATCAGTTTACTGTCTACTCTACAAGGTAACACTTTATTAAGAAATGACCTTGACAGATTTGAGATTAAGATGTTTTGATTCAGATTTTTAGCAGCTTTGGGATATGATAAAGCTCTAAAAATTCAAGTTTGTTTTCCCTCGAAAAATGTGAGTATTCCCTTTAAAAATGTGACCACATACATTTGAGCTTTTTTAAATGGGCGCCTAAGTGTCACAGATCATAGAATAAAGTAAATTCTATGTTCTGCAACAATTCTGGCAGGGTGGCCTTCTTCTGATGGTTCCCTAAGCAACAGCAATGTGAAAACAACATATCTGTTGCTGCCTGTACTTCCTGTACCCTCCTGAGTGGCTTCCCTTCAATCATCCATATCCACATGATGGTCTTTCTTCAGATACAGGATCTTTGCTTGCTTTGCCAAGTAAATGTCACATGCACAAACACACATTCGTTACATAAACCTACATTTACCTTGCATACTTTTTTGGGGTGTGGGAGCCTTTCACAACATGTAGTACTCACACATGCTTGGACAATATGCACATACATTTTTTTTTTTACTGTATTTTGTGTTTTTTTAGGCTATTAATAGTTTACTGCAAATGAGAAGACCATAATCACTTATGGCATAATGAGATAACCTTTGTACTTTGTCTGGTTTTAATAAATTTGTATTGATTTTAGTTGCATTTTTAGCATTTTCAGTTCTGCATAGCTAAAACTAAAGGCTGAGAAAATGAGGAAACTGGAAAAGGAGGGGAGAAGGAGAAGAAAAGAGACAAAGTGAAAGTAGAGGCAAAAAACACAGCAAATGGAAGTAGAAATTAGAGAAAATATGGTGTAATGGCAATAAAATCCAGATTTAAAGAAAGTATGGAAAAGAAAATGGAAAGATAGATTAAAAATGTTATAGTCTCATTGTAGCACAATGAAACAGTACATTTTTATGTGTATAAATGTGTACAGCTTTGAAGCACTCCCTACCGCAAGCATAAATATGAAAAACCCTGCACCAGATATACACTTTATGTGGGGAAGGCTTACTGTATATTTGCACCATACAAAGTCTTTTGCTAAATTAACATTTGGACAGTTGAATATTATATCTGAACAGCCCCAAAGTTTACATATGGAAGTTACAGTATATTCAGTACATTTCACATTAATGCAACATGACCCACATTTGTAATCTTGAAAGAGTCAAAAGAAGAAGGCAACTAATTAAAATAAGACAATAACAAATAAATAATGAAAGTTAACTGGAAGGTGAATAACCCTTTTAACTCAGGTAATGGGCTGAGAGAACCATAGACTGTGAGAGCCATAGATAGTGAAGGCCTACAGTACAGAGAGGAAAAGAGCTGCAGTTTGAAGAAACCAAATATGATTCATTTGTGGAGGCTGAGGGGTATCAATGGATCAGGTGAGTTAAAGCAAGTAGTGGAGACTAAGTATGTATGTGTTGAGCTTCAGTTACACCAATGGAGACAATTGAAATTAAAGTATATTTTCATGAACAAAATATATATAGAATAGGAATTAAAGAATTAGGAAAGCCTAACTCGCTGCAAGATGACAAAACAATACACACCACAGTCTATTAAATTGCTAATTCTTTATTGCAATATATTTAGCAATATCTGTATGCATACAGATATAAAGGTCTGAAGAAACACTACACTTAAAGGGATACTGTCATGGGAAAAAATGTTTTTTTTTTCAAAATGCATCAGTTAATAGTGCTGCTCCAGCAGAATTCTGCATTGAAATCCATTTCTCAAAAGAACAAACTTAATTTTTATATTTCATTTTGAAATCTAACATGGGGCTATACATATTGTCAATTTCCCAGCTGCACCAAGTCATGTGCTCTGATAAACTTCAATCACTCTTTACTGCTGTACTGCAAGTTGTAGTGATATCACCCCTCCCTTTGTCCTCCCAGCAGCCCAACAACAGAAAAATGGGACAGTAACCAGATAACAGCTCCCTACCACAAGATAACAGTTGCCTGGTAGATCTAAAGCTGGCCATAGATGTAACAATTACTATGTCTCTCGGAAAAGATCTTTCCAAGAAAGATTGTTCATTTCAACACACACGTGTAGAGCTGAATCGCCAGATATACAAGTAAAAACAATAGAATTGTACCTGAATCTGCCAATTCAGCACTAACAATGGCCTATGTCTGGGTGCCTTCAAAGGCATCCGATCAAAATTTCCCATCCAGCCCGATCAACCAGCCGACCGATATCTAAATCTTCCGACGATATCGGTCTGCTCATTTCCCATCATACACACACAGAATGTTGTACGAAAATTAATTTCGTACGATATTATCTGTGTGTTTATGGCCACCTCAAGAACAGCACTCAATAGTAAAAACCCACTGCCTTCCATTCAGTTACATTGAGAAGGAAAAACAGCTTGCCAGAAAGCAGTTCTCTCCTAAAGTTCTGCCACAAGTAACATGACTAGGGGCAGCTGGAAATTGACAAAATGTCTAGCCCCATGTCAGATTTCAAAACTGAATATAAAAAAATCTGTTTGCTCTTTTGAGAAATGGATTTCAGTGCAGAAGTCGAGTGTAGAAGCAAATAACAATCAAGCCATGATCTGTGCTATATTCTGCTGTATTATAGGCTGTGGGTCCTAAGAGAGCTTAGAATATGTATTTTCCTTATTCTTCATTTTCAGAAGTTAAAATAGTTTTTACATGCCTATACCATATATCATTGAATGCGTCTCCAGAGCTTGTGGTCACCAGGTTGTGCAAGAAAAAATTAAATCCATACATATTTCTTAAATAAAACAATAGACAGTCAGCAGAAACTCTAGACAAATCAACTAATGTTAAAAAATGTGGTACAATGAACATTACAGTGTTCCTTCGATTATATAATTTGTTCTCAATAAAACTATCTTGTGGCTGTCAGTATGGCCATAGCCAATCTATGGTGGCCAAATAATAAATATACCAATACCACCATGGTGACTACAAGCTCTGGAGACACATTCAATGATATATGGTATAGGCATGTAAAAACTATTTTAACTTCAGAAAATTAAGAATAAGGAAAATTCATATTCTAAGCTCTCTTAAGACCCACAATTTATAATACAGCAGAATAAAGCATAGATCATGGCTTGATTGTTATTTGCTTCTACACTCGTTTTCTCAAATTTTGAGCTTTCTTTATATTTGCATGTTTATTAGGTTCTCTCTATGACTGTATTTCCCTAGTAATTAGAACTTCCCAATAATACTTCATATCACTCTTTTCTGTTTTGCTTGACACACACAATTTTTTCTCATTATGCCATTCTGTTTACCTTCTCCATTTTTTTTTCTACCCCTTTTTTTTTTAAGGCTGCCATGCATGCAAAGATATCAACAAAATGTAATGGAACAATGAAACATTAATAGAAAATATGCTAACTGCTCATAAATTTTAATATAGCAGTAAGGAACCGCTATCCTTTGCCAGCATTAATCGCTGATGTTCTTATTTTGTCATTTGACAACACAATTGTCACTACATAGAGATCTATTAGATTTTCTTTGAGCTCAACAAACCAAAAAAAGTTTTGAACACAAAACCTTGTATCTAAATACAACATCTGTACGAAAATGGTCAGCTCCCACCATATGTCCTATTTTATCCTTACCCACTCTTTTTATCTCCACCATATACCTTTTCCTCCATATTACTCTTTATCTTGGTGTGCCATTCTCTGTCTCCCCTCCCCCCCCCACACACCTCTTTTTGTTAACATAATATCATAATATCTTGGCAACTATTTGTAATAATACTGGTGGATGCATTCAAATTATTTTGGTGTCTGAGAATACCTGAGATTATTTCCCATGCAATAGGAAGGGTGCTTTGGCCAGCATGGTTCTCTTAAGATGGGACAAATGCAATAAAAAGACACTGTGTGCCATTATCAATATATCATTTTGTCAGCACTGGTCATCTGGGCATATGACATTTGAACTCTATCAAGTTAATTAATAATAATCACTGTATTCGAAAAAGCCTATACCAACTATGCAAACTGGGCCCAAACTGTACTCTACAAGGCTGCCTTACTACTGCAATGGACCTAAATGGTTTTTAAGGAAACAATTACTACAAGGGCCACATCATATTTATATGTATATGATAATGTTGCTGTTCAGATGTGGCTGGTGCACTCACTATTAACTTTTGCTAAAGGCTGATAAGAGCTATCTACTCTGTCTCCCACAGTACAGCTGCTGTGACTACACCTCTGATTGCATAACTTTAGTGGGCATTATTTGAAGTGTTTCAGTTGCTAAGAACAGGGACACGCTGACATTCTGCATTTCATCATAACCTTAGAAAACCGAACAAAGAATAAATCATGCAATGATCTCAATAAATCCTATTTTGGTGGTGTACCATAACAATAGTGATTAAGAAGAGTAGCAGTGTAATTTGCCCACTTATCTGCCCATGTGAAATGAGCTGTATAGAAAGTGGTGACATAACAATATAAACGGTGGAACGTCTATTTTCCATGGTGCAATAGAAGACATATGATATACAATAAAGCAGGAGGAGAAACTATTTTTATCTGTGAGTTAGCTGTTAATAAGAGTACAAGTGGCTTTGTGGTACCTATGCTGCAAAAAGTAAAAATGTTTTTAATGCTTACTACTGGAAATCTGGAACAGCAGGACCCCTTGCCCACCTCAATACAAAGTAAGTAAAGCTTTGGGGAACTACATATCTAGAGCACTCCAACACCATGAAGAGCAGGAAGTACCTTGCAGTAAAATGGTTAAACAGCTACATTCCTTTAAGCTTCGAGCACATGTTCATTGCTTGACGGAGGAAAATAGTAACAAATAGCTTGCCAATATATTGCAGATTGCCAGTTAGAGACAAACCTAAAATCCTTACATTTTCCCAGGAACATACTTACAGAGCAAGTGAAGTTGTGACCATATGGAAAGACAGAGCTGTGTGAATGGAAGTATACAAGAAGGGGAGTGACTCTGGGTGGGTGGTAACTCATTAACCCTTTTTAACATCAAATTTTACATATTGCATTTTGCTGTTCTTGGGCAGCAGAGCATTGATGAAGAATGAAGGCTTTCCCATGAAGTTCACAAGCACCCCAGCACAAACACAAAGATCAAATCTTGTCTCTGGATGTTTCTGCAATACTGATTTAATTAAAAAAAAACTCCTCAGACAGATGCAGCTTCATAAAAAAAAAAAAATTCCACAATCCCACTCTACAAACTCACATACAAAAGCAGAGGTTCCCCCAGACAAGTTTGACAAGGTGTGGGGCCCTTAGTGTGATATACTCCCAGAAGCCCTCCAACCGCTGGACCCTTAAGACTGCCAATCCCACCTGCAAGGAGAAAACAAGTTGATATGCTTGTATGTTAAAAATGTACTTAACAATCCAGCTGTAACCATGTATAAACACCGATGGACAACATAACCGACCTGACAAATGTATACTGTAAATGTCTATTATTATTATAATTGTTTAAAAAAAAAAAGCCAATGCCCACCCGAAATTGAAAGGGAACCTTTTACAACATTGGGAGAAGGCAGTAGCATGACAAAAAAAGGAGGAGTTGACAGTTCTTATTATAAGCACCTCTTTTCAGTACATACAGGTTCACCCAAAAAAGTTACGAAATGCCCAAAAATTTGCCACATGCATTTAAGTCCATGGGCACCACAAAATATCTTATTCTCTGCTTCCTGGTTACAATGCAAGAACTAGAGATCTATCGAATCCATAATATATGGATTTGGCGGAATACAGAATGTTTTACAAAATGTGTCTACTTTTATTCGTGGTTTAAAAAACATACTTTCATGGTAAATGCATGTTACACACAGGCATTTTGCCCTGTGTTCTCTTGGGTTGGATCTCTCTTGCGTTCCACTGCATTAAGTTGCTTTCCACCCGAGTTTGGTGCTTGGATGCTTCTGTGTGAGTACAGCTGTCACGGTCGGCACCCAACACCAGAAGGAACACCAAGCACCCTGGTCTCGGCTTGTGCTTCCCCTTTGGGCCTCGGGAGGAGCCCTTGGCTTACTTGGATGCCACCTGGACTTATACGAGAGGTGCAAGATAAGGGTTCTGGATAGGCAGAGGGGCACGACTGTATAAAGTCTTAAAGGCCACTGTACAAGCAGGTTCATAGTCAGACAGGCTGGGTCAAGGCAGGCGGATAGCAAGGATTGTGAGGCAGGCAAAGGGTCAAAACAGGTAATCAATCAGATAGGATGAGACAGAAGAGGTAGTCGGTATGCAGGCAAGGATCAGGATACAGAATGTAGAATAGTCAGGAGCAGGCTGGAGTCAAACACGGGTAATCAATCAGAAATACAAGAACAGGCAAAAGCACAAGGCTCAGGAACCACCAAGAAATAAATCCTATCACGGGCAACTTGTTACAGAGTGAACTGGCCTTTTAAGCGTTAGAATTTCGCGCCACTGAGCATCAGCACGCCTGTGACTATAAAACAAACAAGGCATGTGCGTGTGGTTATTATATTTTATCTATGTGATGACTTTTTGGATAGAAGAAAAAACTGGCATACAATCCTCTTCATGCCACTGTTCTAAATGGCAAATTCTTACCATAATCGCTGACAACAGGGAAATGAACCAGTTAATTGTTGTGAGTGTTGAAGCTGAAGTACATACTATATACAGTCTGTTTGTTTAAACATCCTGAAAACAAGTTGACAGGGCTGCCATTGTCCAATCACACACTTGCAAACAGGAACCCACCCACTGTACAAAATATTTTTGTAGCAAATTAAGCAAATGTATTTCATGTGTATATTTCAATTGTGTTTCACCGTTACTAATCAAAATCAATATCCTGTGGCTGACAAATAATACTCATAAGCACAATGTCACAAAAATGTACTTTAAATGTGGGCTTTTAGAACCAATATTTTAATATTTTGAGTATCTTTATGATGTACAGCATTGACTTAAAATAATGTTCCTAATAAGCCTACAAGTACAAATCTACATGAACACAGGTATGGGATACATCAGTCAGAACAATTGGGACCAGGGGTTTTCCACATAAGGGAATTTGTCTTAATTTAACATTCAGTAAACCCAACAGGATTGTTTTGACACCAATATGGATTCATACATCTTACCAGCAAGTAAAAGCTACTGTTTTATTATTACAGAAAAAAATAATTTTACAAAATTAGAATTCTTTGCTTGAAATGGACTCTATTGGAAATGTCCTTTCCATAATTCAAACTTTCAGAATAACTGGTTTCTGCAAACTTTGGCAGAGCGAGCAAATCAAAGCAAAGATGCGTTAGTGTTCAATTCTGGGTAGTGCAACTTCGCTAGAGTTCTTGCACTCAGACTAATTTGCATACGGTGGAATGGAGCTATTTATGTTACATGGTGCATCTAATACATTACATTTACACGGATAACTACACATGCCAAAAGAACCTTAAAGGAACAGTTCAGGGTAAAAATAAAAACTGGGTAAATAGATGGGCTGTGTAAAATAAAAAATGATTCTAATATAGTTAGTTAGCCAAAAATGTAATGTATAAAGGCTGACTGCATGTCTAACATGAGTTAGTCAGTGACTTGAAGGGGGGGCCACATGGGACATAACTGTTCAGTGAGTTTGCCAATGATCCTCAGCATTCAGCTCAGATTCAAAAGAAACAGTTATGACCAATGTGATCCTCCCTCAAGTTACTGATTGGATAATGCCTGGTAACCGGTCAGTGTAAACCAAAACAGCTGAAAAGGAAGGAAGTAGTGGCTATACATTACAACTATATTAGAAACATTTTTTATTTTGCACAGCCTATCTATTTACCCAGTTTTTACTTTTATTTTTGTTGTTTTAATACCCTACACATAAGCCCACAGTTAAATAATGTGCCATATGGTAGAAAATGTATGGGGGGAAACTGGGTGCCCGAAAAAAAAATTTTATGCCTTTTGCAGCCTAATCACCAGAAAAAAGTGAATATGTAAGTAACTGAAGCTTGAGGATGTTCTATGCAGTCCAATGCAATTCGCGGCGAAGGCAAGTCTGGTCGAGAGACGCAACGTTCAGTAAAACCCACATCTTAGTAAATTTGAGGCGTTACTTCCATTTGCCAGAGCGAAAATTTGTCTGGCGTTAGAGTGCAAAGCAACATTAGCCTTTATCTCCTTCACTAAATCTGCAAAGTCCCTGCGGGCGGTAACACTAGCAAATTGATGCTAGCATTAGCCATTTCGACCTTTAGGGAATATGCCCTTTGGAGTCCTTGTAGATAATAAACTTGCCTGTAGCAAGCAATGTCAGTCAGCAGCTGCTCAGATGAGATATTATTGAATTGGAGAGGGCCCAGAGAAGGCCAACTAAGATGGTAAAGTATGTAAAGTATAAAGAAAGACTGGCCAAATTGGAGTTGCTTAAACTGGAGGAGTAACTATTGCAGAATATCCAACTCCTGCCTGAGTGAAAATTCCCTTGGCGAAATGGTGCAAAACTTTAGTGCTGAGCTTTTTTCACTAATGAATTGTCTGCTTCACCTTTTACAAAGTAAGAAAGGAGGTTCTGCCCAAAGATTTGGAAAGGGTTTTTTGAGTAGGCTGTGGAATTCTCTCCCTGAATCAGTCATACAGGCTGATACATTAGATAGCTTTAAGAAGGTGTTGGATAGTTTTTTAGCAAGTGAGGAAATACAGGGTTATGAAAGACAGCTCATAGTACAAGATGATCCAGGGACTGATCGGATTGCCATCTTGATGCTGTAATTTTTCCATTTTGCTCTCACTCTTCCCCCTCCTGTCGGCCTGTACATTTATTTCAATTTGATGCATCGGCATAGCACATACACGGTGGCTACCCATGACATCACATTATCAGTTGCCTGCGGGACTCCAGATGCTTGTGCTAGTTGGCTCTTTCTCACTCGCACTAAAGAAGCATTGCAGAATGATTGGAGACTTGCTAGCTGCTGGCACATGTACACAAGGGCAGGTAGTGGGGCTAATAATGAAATATTTACTGATTTACTTATAATTTACACTGATTCTGGGGATACTGTTCAGGGGATCCTGGTGTGGCTCTGGCTCACTCACACTGGAAAAGGTTTAGAGAAAGTTTGGAGAGAGTTGTTGGACCAGTTTTTTGTGGCACTGGTTGGCTGCTGGCAGAGGTAGTGGGGGCTAAAAGAAATATAAATATTTAATGTAGCTGCAAGGATTCTGGCACAGGTTCTAGGAGGACAATCACAAAGGGGGCTGGCTAAATATTTTATGTGGCTGCACGGATGCTGGCACAGGTTCAGGGAGCCCTGGTTACATATTTATTGGCTGGATGCTGGCACAGGTGCACAGGGCTTTAAGTGGGACTAAATAAATTTAGCTGCAGATACTGGCCCAGGTGTTTGGGAGAGGGGGCTGGTAACAAGTTTTGGGGGGCAATCAGGAAAGGAGACTAGCTAAATATTTTATTTGGTTGCATTGGATGCCAGCATATGTTTGGGGGCAATCAGGAAAAGGGAGTAATTTTCTGTGACTGGCTGCTGGCACAGATTGGAAAGAGGGAACTGTGTTTTTTTTTTTTTTAAATCTAGGCAGCACATTATTTGTTCTGAGGCTTAAAAGATATGTGATACGTGTGAATGTGTTAGGGGGGTTCTGAGCTGGAACGTTTAAGTGTGCTATGATTAGGGGGTGCCTCCTTTGGATCAACTAGCTGTTTGCTAGGTTCTATATAGACAAAGAGTTTGAACTCAATGGATGTATTTCTTTTTTCAACCAATGTTACTATGTATGTGTGTTGTGACTGGGGTTTGGGGAACTACTGTGTCATGTGTGCTATGATTATTTGGTTGCAATATTGATATTTACATTTATATTTCATAAAGTACAAATTACATTAATGTTTTGCAATAGTAAAATTGCATGGTAGAAAATTGTAATGTGGGACTACTTTTGGGGGGGGGGGGTTGGAGGGGCAGCAACTGAAACACTTGCCTAAGATGCCTAAATACCTTGGCCTGGCCTTAGCCCTAAGATTCCCTAAGTGTACATAGATCCACAGAAAACCATATATTTTTAGAAAGTACACATCCTGGCAAAATCAACATGGATAAATATGTCTTTCTACACCAGATCTTTTCTAAACATAGAGGATTTTATGAAATTTCTGAAAATCATCTAAAATTATTGGAATTTGCTGCATCCATCTCACACAATGCTTTATGTACATAGGAAAATCACAGAGGCCTATTGAACAGAACGATTACCAATATGTATAGATTTACCAAAGTATGTGATTAGTTTAGCCCTTTCATTTTGAGCCGGTGGACAGTGCTTTTTTTTTATACCATTAGCCTAAACTGCCGTTGGCTAAAAGAGAACAAGTAATATTGGCATGTTCCTATCTGATGTGTTAGTATCACTTTAACTTGTTTTTTGTACTGCAAATATGTTAAGTATTAAATATTGTGTTTCATTTTAATCTGTTTAATAGGCACTTCAATGACCATTAACTTTGTTTTTACTATTAATACTACATCCCGGTTTACTTTTTTAGATTTGGAAATCGACCACAAGGTGGCAGTGATGCATTCTCACAGTGCTCATACTTCATACCTTGTATTGTACCTGTTGGATCTAAAGCTAGCCATAGACACAAAGATAAAGTCATATGAATTTTAGTTTCGTACAATTCGTACAATTTCGTACAATTTTGGGAAGGTGTGGATTGTTCTGACAATTTTCATATCATGGTGATCGGTCATGTAGTTGATAGGTCAGGTTGGAAGATTTCTGTTGGCTTACGATAATATCTTTGCATGCAGGGCAACCATCATGGGGACACAGGGGAGTTGAATTTGAAGTCCCAAAGCCAAGAAAAACCCAGAGTCACGAAAGGAGCCGAACTTGAAGTCTCAAAACCGAGAAAAGACACAAAGTCTCGAAAGGAGCTGAACGCGAAGTCCTGAAGCTACGAGTTCAGTTCTACTGAACATCAATGTGTTTTTTATTTTATTAAAACTCCTGGCCGCCAATGTATTATTTTAATACTCTATAGGCCCCTGCCACCAATGTTTTCTTAAAAAAATATTCACTGGGCCCCAACATTTCTTTTTATCTTGTATGGGGGGGTCCTGGTGCCAATGTTTTTTTTTTTTTACCTATGGGGGACCTGGTCACCAATAATTTTTTTTACTTGTAGGGGGATCCTACGCTGATGTCTGTGTGGTCTTTTAACTGTGGTGTGGATCTGGGGTGGGGCTAGGGGTCTGGGGTGGGACAGGGCCAATGGGGCCCCGAAATTATGTTGTATGGGGCCCTGTAATTTCTAATGGCGGGCCCTGTTTGCATGTATTGCCAATAAGATGATATTGGTGGGTGACTGGCGCTACTGTTTGTTGGACATAACTTTTGTACAATTGCTGTCATGGCCAGAACATCATTTGATTTGTTCTTTTACTACTTCATTTAATATGAATGGTTAGTTACAGGTGGGAAGAAAGCACCATATGTTCGATCATTCAATATGAGGCTAGAATCTGCACATCTATGGCCAGCGTTACAATCTTTTTTTTACCTGTCTGTATTTTTTGGAGTGCGAAACTCACTCAAACTCTATGAAAAATTGATCCCAGCAAGGCAACCAGTGTGCCTACACACATGATATTGTTAATTTGTTGGGCCTGAAAATGAAATGTTATATGACTGTTGGCCATGAGAAGTGGAACATCAGCTGTATGCCTTAAAGGAACAGTAACACCAAAAAATACAAGCAGTTTAAAATAATTCAAATATAATTTACAGTTGCTATTAATTGGTAAAAGTGATGTATTTGTTTTAGTAAGACTACTATAGTTTATATAAATAGGCTACTGTGTAGCCATGGGGGCAGCTATTCAAGCGAAAAAAGGCACAGTCTACTTAATAGATAAACTATGTGATAGAATACAATGGGATTCTACAGTGTTTCTGTTATCTTCTATGTAACCTGTGCTTTGAATTACTGTCCCAATGGCTACACAGCAACTTGTTTATATAAACTATAGTAGTCTTTCTAAAGCAAACATCAACTGAATCAGTGCAGGGAAACAGTACGTTATAGTTTAAAGGGCAATCCAACCCCCCACAGACGCTAACCCCTCCCCCCACCCGGACTATTGCCCCTAAGTTGCTACTTACCCCTCTGTGTAAGTCCCCTCCAGCGAAGTTCACAGGGGCCATCTTCTCTTCCAACTGCTTCTTCCTGGCTGCTGCTCTGTCAGTGGCGCATGCGCAGTAGGACGTTGGTACTACTGCGCATGCACACAAAGTTCATGAAGTTCAATTGGCGAACTTTGTGCGCATGAGCAGTAGTGCCAGCGTCCTACTGCGCATGCACAACCGAGCGGCGATGGATCAAGGAAGAAGTGGTTGGAAGGGAAGATGGCTTTGCTGGAGGGGAATTACACAGAGGGGTAAGTAGCAACTTAGGGGAAATAGCCCGGGGGGGGGGGGAGAGGTAGGCCGAGGGGGAGGGATTAGCGCCTGGGGGGGTTGGATTCCCCTTTAACACAAGGGTCAAGAACCACTAAGCAGCACTGAACTGGGCCACCTCTGGTCCCAGCTGCACTCTAGAATAGCTGCAAAAACAATGAAAAAGGCCCTAAGTACCATTAATCCCAGCTCCCTGATGCTCCATGACAACAGCTGTGCGAAGCCCAGGAAGCTTTCTACTGTTTGTGGTAAGGACCAAACTACTGTTTGGACAGTTTTTTGGTAAACTGAAATTCACCCATGCATCTATACCCCCCACCAGTCCTCGTAAAAATTGTCTTTCTTAAAACTGGTCTGTGGTGAAAAAAAGGTTGGGGACAGCTGGTTTAACAATTAAATTTTTAGTGTTCCTGTTCCTTTAAAGGACTTTATGCTTAACATGAGTTCAATGAATAAGGCTTGTGCTAAACATACTTTTTGCCAACTGTTTTGATCTTCAAAGATCAACTTTTTTAAATAAACAGGGAAACTGAAGCTATTTCATGTTTAGTCCTTGTAAAGTAGATAACTAGATTACAGCTACACAGATAATTACTTTGCATAATGGGTTCCTAGTAAGAAACCAGGTGCACAGGAGGGGTTGCATACAGGTAATCAAGCCCTCTACATTGAACAAAGGAAGTATACTGCAGGTATGGGATCCATTATCCAGAAAGCTCTGTATTATGAGATGGTGGCTCCAATAGACCACATTTTATGCAAATGTAATTTTTTATTTAATTTCCTTTTTTGCTGTAATAATAATATAGTACCTGGAGCTTGAGCCAAACTAAGATATAGTTAATCCTTATTGGAAGCAAAAGCAGCATATTGGGTTTGTTTAATGTGTAAACAATATTTTAGTAGACTTAAGGTACAAATATCCAAAATTATCCAGAAAGCCCCAGTCCTGAGCATTCTGGATAACAGGTCCCATACCTGTACTGTACTACAATAAAACCAATAAATGAAAAACATTTTCTAGATGTCGATTACACGCATACATGTACCGAATAGCATACGAAAATTAATTTCATGCAATATTATCTGTGCGTCTATGGCAGTGGTTCTCAACCTGGGGGTCGGGACCCCTTTGGGGGTCGAACATCCCTTTCACAGGGGTCACTTAAGGGGTTCCAGGAGTAGGTTCATCTCTCTCCCCACTAGCCCTGGGGCAAGGTTGTAGCTCTCCTGGTGTTGGTGCTGGAAGTTGTAGTTCAGTAACCTGTGTAGGGAAGCCAGTTGCACTACAGCTTTCTATATCCCCTTAGTAGGGACTGCCATACAGCTCTTCCTGCCCATTTAAAATTTGTAAAATCAACATGGTAATTGGGGTGTGACCACAAAATGGGTGTGGCAAAAAATTTTTGCCGCACTACGCACGGCAAACAAATCTTTATGCAGCCACGCTGTCTCTTGTAACTTCCTAACAATCCGCCCTGGGCTGGCAACGAAAATATTTTAATAGTTTATGGTTGAGGGTCACCACAACATGAGGAACTGTATTAAAGGGTCGAAGCATTAGGAAGGTTTTGAACCACTGGTCTATGGCCACCTTTACTGCTGTACTGCAAACTGGAGTGATATCACCCCTTCCCCCCCGCAGCCTAAAGGTGGCCATACATGGAGAGATCCACTCGTTTGGCCCCGATATGCCCGCCTCAAGGTGAGCGATATCGTGTTGATCCGATCGTGGGCCCTAATGCCCAACGATCGGATCATAACAATGGGTAATGGGCGGTCGGATCGTGGGACTGCATCAACGAACATATGCGCCCGCTATCCGACAGGATTTTTTGTCCCGTCCGATCTACATCTGGCTGATATCGATCGGGGGAGCCCGTCGGAGGGCCCCATACACAGGCTAATAAGCTGCTGACTCTGTCGGCAGTTTTTATCGGCCCTTGTATGTCCACTTTAACAACAAAATAATGGGAAGGTAACCAGATAGCAGCTCCTTAACACAAGATAATAGCTGCCTGGTAGATAAAAGAACAGCACTCAGTAGTAAAATCCAGGTCCCACTGTGACACATTTAGTTACATTGAGTAGGAGAAACAACAGCCTGCCAGAAATCAGTTCCATTCTAAAGTGCTGGCTCTTTGTTAAAGCACATGACCAGGCAAAATGACCTGAGAATGACCAATGTTATAAATGAGTGACATTTTACACTGTAGGGGTGAATTATTTGCAGTGTAAACAGTGTAATTTACAAATAAAAACTACACAATAAAAATCATGACAGAAGCCATACCTCCCAACATTTCCGAAGTAAAAAGAGGGACAAAAACAATTTTCACATGTATGGCGGCAAAATTGTTTGACTATGCCCCATTTTGTGGCCACAACCCCTAATTACCATGTTCATTTTACAAAATTTGGCAGGTTATGAAAGTTTGAAAATATTTCTCCTTATCTAAACTGTTACAATTACTTATTTTCTTATCTCAAAATTGTTAAAAAGTAATGTTAGCTGTGCTGGGCTCTCTGCCAATAGCCAATTAAGTAAGAACCTTTGTTTCTTTTTCTGGCTGTTCAGTGCAGAGAAAATAGGGACTTTCTAGTGCAAAGGAGGGACTGCAGGTTGAGCTTTCAAAAGAGGGACTGTCCCTCCGAAAAAGGGACAGTTGGGGGGGAGGTATGCAGAATCCCTTTAATATTTCAAAATATTTATTCTTGATCATTAACCAATGCGCAGTGAAAAATGCTTTATTTTGGCCGCACAGCAAGATAAAGCCTCCATAATCATTTTCAGTGTGCTGCAGCAACGGAGTTGGAGACTGTAAACTTATAAGAACCATTATATCTGTGGGCTTACCTTTCGATATTAAAGGGGTGGTTCACCTTCAGGTTAACTTTTAGTATATTGTAGATGGGCCAATTCTAAGAAACGTTTCAATTGGTCTTCATTATTTATTTTTCATAGTTTTTTAATGATTTGCAATTTTCTTCTGTTTTGTTGCAGCTTTCAAATGGGGGTCACTGACACCATCTAAAAACAAATGCTTTGTAAGGCTACAAATGTATTGTTATTGCCACTTTTTATTACTTATCATTCTATTCAGTCCATCCCCTATTCATATTCCAGTCTCTTATTCAAATCAATGCAGGGTTGCTAGGGTAATTTGTACCCTACAAACCAAATTGCTGACATTGCAAAATAGAGAGCTGCTGAATAAAAAGCTAAATAACTATAAAACCACAAATAATAAAAAATGAAAACCAATTGCAAATTGTCTCAGAATATCACTCTCTACATTATACTAAAAGTTACCTCAAATGTGAACAACCCCTTTAATGCGGCAGCGTATCTACAAAGCAAATGGTAATTTATTATTGAAACTACACAACACTGAATATTATTACAAGCCATTTTTACTCATGTCAAACTCCTCCTCCGCCTTACTCTTAATAAAAGTAAAGAAGGTAGCTGCGTCCTACTCTGTGTTTGTCAGTAAATAGCGTAACGTTTATATACAGAATACTATACATGCGCAGTTGCAGTTCCAGGTTTCTAAAACGCCTGCAACCTCCTGTCACAAGCGCATGCGCATTACCTAAGGCCTGTATTGACAAAGCCCACGCAACGTGGTATTATTGCGGCCCAGTGGAGACCAGTGCAGGCACTCAGACTTCGCAGATTGAAGATTGTAGTTCCCGCCCAGAAGACTCCGCCCCTTGGCTGTGAAAGCGTCCGCGAAGGATTGTGGGAGCGGCTGAGGCGGTAAAATGGCGGATTTGGCAAACGAAGGTAAGTGGCGGAGTTTGGAGGGCTGGGGTGACAGACTAAGAGATGTTTCGTGTTTAATTGAAGTATATTAAGTTATAGCAGAGGGAATGGTAGTAGTTTCGCAGGACCGTGTCTGTCTCTTATATACTGCAGCAGGGGGGCGCGGTTCAGAAGAGACCTAGGCTTCATAGCGGCCTGGATGGTTTTCATCCTACCACGCCGGTTCGAGAACAGATACCCCCCACTGTCAAGTTTTGCCAAGACTCGTCTGAAGGCTGTTCTTTCACTTTCGTTAGAAGTGAGCCAGCCACAGAGAAGAGGCAGTTGTTTTATAATGCGTTTAATATGCCTTGACTGCGGGAATACACTTGATTATTAAACATCACTATGTGCCATACAGAGACCATCTGTTTACTTGTTAAAAAAAAACTTATATCATGATCTACATTGTCTGGTGCGAGCGCCAAGCTCGGGCTTGTACAGATATGTACAATTTCAGTGCCTTTTTAAGACTTTACATGTTCGATATATATTACAAAGGCATTTTTATATGCACGCTGTCCTGATATGCTAGTTTATAATGCTAGTTTATAATGCTCCAAATTGCCTCGCCAGGCAATTTGGAGCAATTTTAAAAAGCGCGCCGCTCCGTGTGGATACGTGCCGGCGTTTTCAAGCAACGCCGGTGCGCTTAGTGAAGTGGCTGTTCGGGGAGGTTCGGGGGCTACAAGTCGCGGCGAGAAGTCGCCTGGCGATAAAATGCCCCCGAATCTCCCCGTCTGGCCTTAGCCTAAGGCTACAAATGTATTGTTATTGCCACTTTTTATTACTTATCATTCTATTCAATGCCTCTCCTATTCATATTCCAGTCTCTTATTCAAATGAATGCAGAGTTGCTAGGGTAATTTGTACCCTAGAAACCAAATTGCTGACACTGTAAACTAGAGAGCTGCAGAATAAAAAGCTAAATAACTATAAGGGTAGGGACAGACAGGAAGATTCGGGGAGATTTTGT
>CM044431.1:109464960-109479773 GCA_024363595.1 Xenopus borealis | reverse complement strand
ATCGTTGCGTCTATGGGGAGCTTAAATCTCACCAAATCTTCCATGTGTCACAGACTGTACATTTTGATGGCAGTGTCTTATTTAGAAAGTTGTATTCTGCATAGAGAATTTGCTAGGGAAAGAATCCTTCATTACTACAAATTGCTTATTTCTGTGAAGGCTATCAGAGCAGTAAATTAAAATAATAAAGGAAGATGAACGCCAGCATAATCTCTGCAGAGCTTACATGACATGTTTCAGGTAGATACCCTTTATCAAGTGTACAGAATAGTGATGGGTGGTTCGGGTTAGATCCGCTCCTTTGGCAATGTTGCCAAACGAGGGGATCTCTCCCCGATAAGCCCACCTTGAGGTAGGCGATATCGGGCTGATCTGATCGTGGGTCCTAGGGCCAATGATTGGATCAGAATGGTGCAGATATGGGTGGTCGGATCGCGGGACCGCATCAACGAACAGATGTGGCCGACGGGATTTTTAATCCTGCCCGATCGACATCTGGCCGACTTTCGCCCAGATGTTGATCGGGGAGGCCCATCAAAAGCCCCATGTATAGGCTGATAAGCTGCTGACTCGGTCTGTCGGCAGCTTTTATCGTCCCGTGTACGGCCACCTTAACCCGCCCTTGCGCACCTGCGCTTCTGGGTTTCTTAAATAGATCTGCGGCGACCTGCCGATGACTTCACAAAATGGGCGGGTTGAGCCAGCACACAGCTATAAAACCGGAAGCTGGCATTTGAGGGTGGCAGGCTGGGAAAATAGAAGTGCTCAACCTGCACTTACCCATGAACAGCAGTGCGGGGTCGGCCCGCACATCACTAGTACCGAAGGCTATTGGAGCTGCAGATGGCTGTATAACTAGGAAGAGTGTCGTTTGTTTACTTAGCATAAAAAAAACCCCTTGACAGATAATTGACAGCTACAAGCTGATGGGAAAGGCACATTTTGTTTTCTGAATGAAACCAGGTTCGCAGAAGAACCTCCTGGACACCACTGCTGACATTCTACTTGAGATCACTGTGTTTGTGCTACTAGCTAAATTGGTCCTGAGATTCAGAACAGGCTTGATATTAGCTGCTGACTCAGCCCTTCCAAACTGACTGGGTAGCTTATTGGCCTTTGTATGGGGCTTGTCTCTGGAAAAGCTGTAGAAACAAAATACATTGTTTCGTTTCTAACCTTACCATTGCTAGATGTGTTTTTGGATTTGCTGACAAGGACCCCAATGTAAACCATGTAAAGAGCACATGATGTCTGGGAAGAGATCGAAATGTAAAATGGTTGGGGGTGCCAAGCTGTTGGTACCCCAGTGATTATAATAACTTGCAGCCTACCCTGGGCTGGCACCCCTCTGTGTTAGAGTATTTTCTGCTGAGCTCCACAATGATATTTTGGTTCTCTCCCTGAGCAAGCATATGCACAGTACTGGAAATTGCGATCTCTGGGGTTGCTTTTAGAAAGAAAAATGCAACATCCTAGAGGGCGAAAAAAAACACAGCTCTGCATTGCCATCTTACATAACTTTTGCCATTTGTCCCTCTTCAGACTGTTTGGAGTTTACTCTGCTGTACACGTGCAAGTTTTATCTGCACTGGGGGTCATTTTGGAAAGTTAAGTAAAGGGATGGTAGTGCACTACTTTTTTCCCCCCACAATGGTTCATTTTTTTTTCTAAATGGGGCACAAAAAGTCGTGCAATTTCCCTCCCTGATCCTAATTTGCATATGCAAATTAGGTTTTGGGTTTGGTTCTGCCTGGAAGAAGGATTCGGTGCATCCCTAGATTTTTGTCCATGTTTAGCAGCATTTATGCACAATACTCGGAGAATCAAGTAAATGCCAGGTCCTAAGCTTCTGTATCGATTCTATTATCACTCCCAATGAAAACCATTCTCTATTTATATCCAGCTACAAGTTGTGGCAGCTCAATTCTACCCTGTCTAATGTGCAAAAATTCCAAATAATATATTGCATATTACATACCTTTTGCACACAAACACCCTTTTCACAAATCAGTAGCTGAGTTTAAAAGGAATAATATTCAACTTGTATCAGTTGTGCTGTTCAAAGATTCACTTCATTTTTTACTTTTCTGTATTGATTGTGTAAGGGCAGACCTATTAATAACAGTTATTCCTGAAAATTAAATATTCCATGATGGGTCTTGTTAAAGCATTTTTCTCTTCTTTCAGAAAAGCCTGCTATAGCGCCTCCTGTCTTTGTATTTCAGAAGGACAAGGGACAGAAGGTAAGGATGAGTAACTGCTGTGAGACTGCAAATAGTGTATCTATACCTAAATAAGTAGGCATTTAGAGACTACATATTTAATTGGCTTGACCCAGCCAGGACTCTTTTCAGTTAAGCTTCTAAAGCTGTCATATGACTGCACATTAACTGACACTACAGTTGTTTATGTTTATGCTTAGACTGAAATCTAACAAGCCATTTCTTACAAAAATCAACAAGGTGGGTATGTTTTACCCAAACAATTTCCTATTGGCCTAGTTATAAACCTTCTGCATTGCTGAAATAGCAACATTGTTTAAATTCTTTTATGTAACCTTTTTCTCAAAACTTGTAGAACATTTTGAATTTGCAGGATGCCAGAGAATTTTAGCAAACTTTTAGTTTGGTATTTTTATGCAGAAAGACTTGTTTACCCAAGCTGAATTTTTCAGACACTCTTTTTAGACTCATATTTTTTATTTTTTGTTGTCTCTAGAAGCACTCAAGACCTGGAGTTTTCTGGGTAATAGATCTTTGTTTATTACAAAATCATTTAGGGGAAGATTTACTGATGGTCGAATTTCGAAGTGAAAATACTGCGAAATTCGACCATCAAATTTTTTCGGGGTGGCATTTTCGATCGAATGAAAAATTACGATTTTACCAGAATCCTTCTATTTCTCAGAAAAAATTACAGGATAAGCTCTGTGAGGTCGAGCCATGGGCTAAAATGGCTATTTGGCCCAAAATTACATTTAACTTCAAATTTTATTTGAATTTTCACTTCAACCTTTAGTAAATGTGCCCCTTAAACTCAATAGGATTGTTTTGGCTCCAATCAGGATTAATATCTTAGTTTGGATCAAGTACAAGGTACTGTTTTATGATTATTCTCATTATTATAGCGAAAAAGGAAATCATTTTTAAGTGCATTTGATTAAAATGGAGTCTATGGTAGATGGGCTTCCTGTAATCTGGAGCATTCTGGATAATGTATCCCATATCTGTATCTGGATTTCATGGAGTATTTAGTAAATCCCTATTTTAGAGCAAATTTCTGAAACGGTTTGTGGTTTTTCTAACAGTGCCGACAAACTTGTACATTCTGAATTCTCAAAGATCTCTGACTTCCAACTATAGGAAGACAATATGGGGTTACTTTAGTGTCATTGACAGTCTGAAAGGGTTCAAATTTTAAATGGAAAAATATGTTTCTGCAGTGTATATCATAAGGTCTCTAAGACCTACAAATCTTATGTTAGGTATTATGTGAATGTGGAGTATTTGTTTAATCAGGAGAGAGGTGAAATTCATGTTTTGGGTGCTCTGTGGCTTGTCGTAGCAAAGATGATAGATTTATACGATCTGAAACATTTCATAAAAACTTAAAGGGATCCTGTCATGGGAAAACATTTTTTTTCAAAATGCATCGGTTAATATTGCTGTTCCAGAAGAATTCTGCACTGAAATCCATTTATCAAAAGAGCAAACAGATTTTTTATATTTCATTTTGAAATCTGACATAGGGCTAGACATTTTGTCAATTTCCCAGCTGCCCCAAGTCATGTCACTTGTGCTCTGATAAACTTCAATCACTCTTTATTGCTGTACTGCAAGTTGGAGTGATATCACCCCCACCCAGCAGCCTAACAAAAGAACAATGAGAAGGTAACCAGATAACCGCTCCCTAACACAAGATAACAGCTGCCTGGTACCTCTAAGAACAGCACTCAATAGTAAAAACCCATGTCCCACTGCATACTATTCAGTTACATTGAGAAGGAAAAACAACACCCTGCCAGAAAGCAGTTCCCTCCTAAAGTGCTGGCACAAGTCCTTCCACAGTAAATGAGTCCACATGGACACAAAATGTATGTCTGCCTATGTTTTAGCCAGTGTATCTGTCCATGACTTTTGTCCAATAATTAATGTATTGCACATTACATACTTGTCACACTGAGACTCCATGAACATTCCACATATATGCTTACTGGGTCTGTAGGTGTCAGAATTTCTGTATACAAATGATTTTCCACCTGTTGTAAATCTTGGAACTTTCTGCAACAGTACAAATAAGTATGTTCTGCAAAAGTTTTTTTTTTTAGTTAAAGGGGTATTGGGGTCAGAAGTAGCCATTTATAATTATTTACAATTTTTATTTGTTTGAAACTTGGAAAAGTAACTAGGATCCTTGTATAGTGTAAAGCAGACTCACCACTGCACACAATGGGTCTAGATGCCCATGCCCCAGACCAGGGAGGATCACTTATTCAACTTTGCATAGCTAGTCCAGCACAGATTGGACCACCATCAATAACTGTTTAAAGGGGAATTCAACCCCCTTGGGGCAACTGGTCGGTCAGGTGAAAATCAATCCTTCCCGATAGACATTGTGGCCAGATATCTACCAGGAAGACCCGTCAGAAGCCCCCACACACGGGCAGATAAGCTGTCAAATTGGTCTAATCGACCGATATCTGCAACTTTCTGCCAGTGTATGGCCACCTTAAGTTTTACAGGTAATATTTCAATATATGGACAAACTATCCCTGTTTTGTTTAAAGTTTGTTTGTGTCCTTAAAGAGAGAACTAAACCTTAAAAATGAATACTATGATTTATATAATGAACCTATTGCACCAGCCTAAAGTTTCAGCTTCTTTGTAACAGCAATGATCCAGGACTTCAAACTTCTCACAGGGAGTCACCATCTTGGAAAGTGTCTGTGACACACACATGCTCAGTGGGCTCTGAGCAACTGATGAGAAGCTAAGCTTAGGGTTTGTCACAAATATTCAAGCAGAAAATGAGATTGGCCTGTTGTATAAGCTGATGCTACAGAGCTGATTATTCTGACTTTCTGATGCTAGTTGCACTGGTTCTATGCTGCCATGTAGAAATTGATCAGCCTTATATTGTGCCATTTCTATCCGATCTGTATTGTATTTTGTGAGAAGATGGGCAGCTACTGGGGCATCTTTAAAGGGCTACTGTTGCCTTGGGCTGGTACAGAAACCCAAAACATAATGTACAACATTTCTAGTTACTACTTTAGTTTAATTTTCTTGTCATTTAATATATTAATAATGGGCTGAGTGCAGAGGACCTCTTGCATTTGTCTGTCGATTTTGTGGTCACAACCTCATTGCAGGCCCTCTTGATGTTTTTAAAAAATTAGTGGTGAGCACAACTTTCCCTTGTTTGTTAGAGGTCATATAGAAGTCAATGGCAGATGTTTTTTGTTTTTTGACATTGTGATGTGCTCTATGCCTTAGGCAGGCAATATATGATTTACATTTGAGATTTTAAATTCTTCTTATAATGGGTATGGATTTGTTAATTAATAAAAATTAATTTGGGTTTCATGTTAAATTTGAAATGCATTTTTATACAGCTTTTTATGCCCGAGTGACAGGTCCCCTTTCAGGTAAAATATCAATTTGGCCTCCTTTCTCAACAGGATTGACATCATATCATCCCTTCTTGCATTAGTTGCTCAGAAATAACTGAAAAAAGAGCAATGATCTATCGGAATAATCCTGCAAATACTTCGCTTAGCTACAACAGTTAAACATTTCTCATTACTTATGTGTTTTGGAATCTACTCCTTTTAACATGCTTTTGGTTTGTCCATCATATTGCTTACCACATTCTGTACAGTTTTTCTACAAATTATATCTTAGTTGGACTAAAGTACATGGTACTCTTTTAATAATACAAACAAAAAGGAATTTTTAAAAAATGTAAATTAAAACGAAGTCTATGGGAGATGGCCTTCCTGAAATTCTGAACTTTCTTGATAACTGATCCACACCTGTACACACAACCCTTAACATCTGGTGGTGTTATATAGATAGGAGTTCAGGAGTTGTTGGTGACTGCTATGATAATGTAACAGGTTATTCCTGTCTGTACTTGTGTATTTTTGTGTGCAGCTGTAGGCCCTCCATGTATACAATCACATCTAAGAATTTATTGTGCCCAATCATGATGCAAGGTGAAGTAGATGGTATATTTTGCAAATCATTTTGGAAAATAGGGATGCACCGAATCCGGGATTCGGCCAGGATTCGCCCTTTTTCATCAGGATTCGGATTCGACCGAATCCTTCTGCCTGGTCAAACCAAATCCGAATCCTAATTTGCATATGCAAATTAGGGTCAGGGAGGGAAATCGTGACTTTTTGGCACAAAACAAGGAAGTAAAAACTGGTTTCCCCTTCCCACCCATAATTTGCACATGCAAATTAGGATTCGGAATCCGTTCAGTATTCGGCCGATGCTTTTAATATCCCCCATGTATGGGACCTGTTATCCAGAATGCATGGGACCTGGGGTTTTCCACACAATGGATATTTCCATCTTCATACCTCAAGTCTGCTACAAAATCATGTAAACCTTAAAACAGGGCTGTGGAGTTGGTACATCAAATTTCACTCCACATCTCTGCGTTAAATAAACACAATAGACTGGTTTTGCTTCCAAATTGGATTCATTCTGTCTTAGTTTGCATCAAGTACAATGTACTGTTTTATAAATACATGGAAAAAGGAAATCCATTTAAAAAATTTGGATTATTTGGATAAAATGGAATCTATGGTTGCCATCCTTTCTTGTAATTTGGAGCTTTCAGGTTAACTGATCTCATGCCTGTGTTTATGCACTAGTCGTGTCTGGGTAATATCTATATTCACTATATTCTTCTTCAGTGATACTTCACTATACATACATATGCTATTGGTAATGTTATCTATTGGATTTAAGACTGAGGGCTTTTTCCACATGGGTAATCTTTATACGTTCATCTTGTCCTTTATTCTTTTTTTTATATATTGCACTGGTCACTTTTAAATGAAGTGCATGAGCTATCATTTCCTGCATTATCTCTTATAATGTAGGTTTATATACTATCAGAGGGATTACCCGGTAAATGAGTCCTTTCTGGGTTCCTTAGTATCCCCAACACCTTGCTTCCATCGAAAAGCCAGTCTAATCAGGTTCAAGAGTAGGTGTGGATACAAATGCTCAGACTGAAGTCTGCTGCAAAGGTGCCTTTATTCACTCATCAGCACGACATGTTTTGAGCATACGCTCTTTATCAAGTGCATATAATTAACATGGTGTCCATACTATGGTCACTATATGTATGTCCCCAAAACACTCGTTTGTACTCACAATATTAATCCACAGTGAAAAGAGAATTCCTGGTATTGCTGTTCTTATTTTGGAATTAGCCATGTGTTTTGTACAATAAAATCAAAAGCATGTTGATCTGTAGGTCTTCGATTGTGTCCTTTCTTGTGCTTCTGTTGGGGTTTTTTTGTGCGGCAGAAAACTGTAGTACAAAAATAATACATAAAACATAAATTCTTTCTTAAAAATTATTTGACTTTTTTTTTTTTTTAGAGATCAGCTGATGATTCCAGTCCAGAGCAAGAAGGTAAAAATGAGCCCATGTAGACTAAAATGACACCTTTTATAGAATTAACATATTGCACTAATGGCATACTAAAGTCACCTACTTACTGTTGTCTGAAGCACTCTCTGTGAAAATGGTTAGGGTTGATGTGAAGAGCATCATGGAAATGCTCCTTACCACAGGCTGCTCCCCAAGTATTACTGAGCATTGGTGAGGTTGGGCATTGACTTTTGGGATCAGGCTGGGTTCGTAGTCCACATTCTGATTCATTCCATGGGTGTTCAGTTAGGTTGAGGTCAGGGCACTCTGTAGGACAGTAGTGCTCTTTCACTGCCATCTCGGCAAACCCATTCAGTACAAAACATTATGCATAGGGCATTTTAGTGCTGGTCATTGTAGCTGTTATTCATATAGTGGCAGCACATTTATGCAGTGCTTTACAGAGAACATGCTATTGTTCCTATCGCATGCACATTATCAGGAGCCAGTTACCTGCTTATATGTTTTGGGGAGGTGAGGAATGCCAGGGAGACACTGGGATAACATGCAAGCTCTGTATCCAAGCTGCAATTGCACTTGGTAAGCGAAAAGAATTCAGATACACTCACTATACTTTATGAAAATTTGTAAACTTGCAGGCCAGTGTTGCTTCCACAAACTCCAAGACGAGTTATTCCTGTGACACAATCCACATGAGAATATGGTATTGTGTGGATGTTCTCATATTATCATGTGGATATTCCATATTCTATAATCTATTCTCATGTGAATTGTGCAACATGAATCAATCTTCTTGGAGTTTTTCTTGTGGACAAATACATTTCTAATTACTGGAGTTGTCAGCACATTCACATCTCTTGCCTGGGAGGAAGGAGCTGATAATAAAAATAAATTATTACAATAACATTTGTGATGTTAGGTCTGTTTGCCATTGATCACCAATAAAAACATTACTAGTTCTTGAGGCAGATTGGAACACTGCATTTAATGTTTTGAATAAGTATTTTTTTAGATACCATGTCTGGATACATTTGTATGTCCCACAGTTATTTTACAAATATCACTGGGATGAATCTTATAATTATCCACTGTTCATTTTGCAGCAGAATTTTTATTTTTCTTGTTTGCTTCAGATTCTGACAGAGAAGATAGCGGTTACTGTCCACCTGTTAAACGTGAGCGAACCTCATCCTTTTCACAGTTTCCTCCGTCTGGTAAGTGATTGTACCAATAAAATTCTTTAACTTATTTCTTATGATTTATTTTTTTAAACTATTATGTACACTTGTAGTGAAAGTCTTAAGCTAGCCATGTATTAATCCCACTGATAGCATTGGAAATTTACATTTGGAAGTGGCCACAAAAAAGCTTAATGCTTTCAGCCGTAGAGCCTTAAGTTTATTCATAGCCAATACAGAGTGCAGTTTTTCAGTTGTCATCTTTGGGGAAGAATGCATTTTGCTGTGTACTCCTACAAGCCCAGTGTTCAGGTTTGACCAGATGAAAGATTGGTTGCATATTTGAAATCCTATATATCCTTCAAGCACTTGGTGAATGGCTCTCTCAAATACAGTATCGGATACCTTGGTATGGACATAGAATGGGTCTGAACACATTTTTAGACCATAAACGGGAGGCTTCAGCTAACAAATTGAAAATCATCCAAGACCTCTTATAACTTGTTAAATCCACCACAGGCATTGGTTGGGTAAAATGCACGCCTTTGGCAACCTAGTGAAATTATATGGCCAGCTTTACCTGATGTCTTATATGTAATAATATTGGCAAAACGGTATGAGAATACTGGATTAACTATCGCTGAGCATCGCTGTTAGATTATTTATCACAGTTTTTTAAATTGTTTAGTGTTTGCAGTAAGTCATACCTCTTTTGTATGCAGTGACAAAGAACAATGTCTTCATGCCATCAAGCTTCTGTCAACCTTCCACTGGTAATTCAGACTCAGAGCCAGGTGAGTTGCTTTAAGTGTAAGTCCAGTAGTTTCAAAATGTGGTGTTTTTTTTTTTTTTCTGTGCACGTAGGTACAATTTTTTGAGAATTACAATATATATGACATACATCGGCAACAGTCCATATTTTCAAAGGCATTGTTCACTGTTAGCTTTTGGTATGGCCTAGAGAGTAATATTCAGAGACTTTTTTTTTTTTTTTAAGTTATTTAGCTTTTTGTTCATCAGCTCTACTCTATTTCAGCAATCTGGTTGCTAGAGTCCAAATTACCCTAGCAACATTGCACTGATTTGAAAAAGACTGGAATAAGAATGAGGGTCTGAATCAAAAGAAAAGCAATTAAAAGTAGCAGTAACAGAACATTTTTATCCTAACATGCATGTTTTTTATATGTGGTCAGTGCCATGACCCCCATTTGAAAGCTGAAAGAGAATGTAAAAAATTCCAAGCTTTTAAGAAAAAAAGGACAATTGAAAAGTTGCTTAGACTTAACTATTCTGTAACATATAACTATAAAATATAACTTAAAGAACCAGTGACATTCTCTTTTGTGTGTTCGTGCTCTTTCTTTAAAGTTGTAATTTAGTGGCTTCTGCTTCACAAAGGATTTGCATTATTATTGTCGTATTGTATGAAACCATTTGTATCAGGGAGAGTGTGTGTGGCAGCACTATCCTTAGCCTGATTTATTTCTAAGAGGGTTAGATATTGAAGAAAAGAGTGGGTTGTCTGCACTCGCTGCCTGGGTTTCCGGTCCTCCGGAAGATTTAGGGTAGAACTAGACAAGCGTTTTCCACGTTATTGTGCCAGATCCGACGTGCTGCACCAAAACTCAGGCGTCCAATCTGATGCGAAACAAGGTAAGTAATGGTAATGTCAGATGGTGTTGCAGCATTCATCCGACACGATTATCTGATACAGACACAGCTTGCAGGGTTTGCATCTGACAGTCGTGTTTCATGCACACTGCACCACCATCCGACATTTGTACTGCTTACCTTGTTTCCTGTCGCATCTGACTTGACGCCTGCGTTTTGGTGCAGCGCGTCTGATCCGGCACAATTAGTTTGGTTCTACACTTAGGGCTGCCTTACATCTTGCAGCTGGTACAGAAGTAAATCACACTGTTTAAAGATACAGAGTGGCTGAAAACCCTTTGTGAAGCAGGATCCAACAGTTTTAACAAGAAAGTTTGGCTAGTAGCAGACTGGAAGTGGGATTTTATTTATGTATAAAGCAATAAAAATAGTTAATTTTGTCCAAGATACATTAATTATTTGTGGGGTTGAATTAAGTTGTTGCTTGAAAAATGTTAGTTTTTAAAGGTGAGCCTCCCCTTTATTGCAGTGAATATCCGAAACCTCCAAGAAAACAAAATGCAAAGGAAACCTGTTCCTTACTGTACTCTGACCACTGCCTGCTCTGACCTTGTACTTCTCTTATTTGTCAGGACATGCTGCCGAAAATTTTTTTTCTTCATGACAAGCTTTGTACATTAGAATTTCCTGCATGAAGCATTGCAACTTTTTTGTTTTTTACTACTTTTCAGTGCTCCAGATATGGTCTTTTCATTTTTCAGTGTTAGAGGACTGAGTACACTGTGCTCTTGCATATCTTAAATCCATTTTAACAAGGCCATTATGATTATTCTTCTTATTTTCTCATGTGCATTGGAGAAAGCTGATGTAATGGCAAAAATCCTTTACAGTCTAGGCCAATTAATTATATAGATGTAAGGTTTATTTTCTTTTAATGTATTTAAATGTCTAGTCTAATGAGCAACTCCGGTCATCAGCATGGTTTTATGAAGAATATATAGTGTTGTTAAATCATAAATAAAGAACTGGATGTGGTTTACTTAATTTTTACAAGACCGAGATAGTGAACCAAAATCACAAACTGACTACCTATTCGATGAGGGGATGGCCCCTAAAATGTTTTCTTGTGTTTGTTTATACCAACTTTAAATACAAACACCCAAAAAAACTTTAGGTAACCATGCATCTTGGCACTTTTAAAAGAATTATGCAATTTACCCTTTATAGATTGGCCTATCCGTTCTCTCCCAAACTGCTATATTTCTGAAAAATCTTTACTCTAGCTTTCTGTAACAGTTTATCTAAAGAACACACATGCATAGACCTTGCGTTTACAGCCAAGGATTATACCAAATAATTTGAGACCACAGTGATGTTGTCCATGTAGAAAGAAAAACGAGACTTAATTGCATTTATTAAATAGGGAGGACATCATTAGTGATGCAATGAGGTGTATGTAGTTTTTTATAGTGGCCTTGCTTATGAAATTGTCTATATTGATATGTGGGCTGGGCCAATCTGTGGGTTTGCGTCAAGCTCTTGTCCTGTTCTCCCTACCCGCGACCTCGCACCTAACCGTGACCAGCACCTAAATGTATCGACTCACGCCCGCCCCTTTTGTGATGTCACAATGGGCATTGGTCTATAAAGAGGGGCTGCTGTCTATATAGAGGGGCAGCTGCGGGCTAAGCTGGGTGCGTTTTGGGAGGGGGCAGGTTAGGGTCAGGTGCGGGTAGAGAAATTCTTGATCCGCACATCACTAGTTGTCTGACCTTACACATTTCATTGTGCTTTAGTAGATATTTTTCAATTAGAGACTGAAAAGATGTTTCATGTTTTTGTGTAGGTGTGAAGTCTGTCCCAGATATATTTTTCTTTTTTGTGATAAAATACAAGGTTACCCAAAGACTGATCTACCTGCTTGGTGTCCGGGTACTTCCCTTGCTTATTAAGCATATTGGTCACCACTTCGGATTGTGTGTGTGTTTCATTTTATGAGGGGGTTTCCTTCTCCTCAATATATGATTTAACAGTTGAGATTTTTAAATTTAGTTTATAACGGGTATGGAATGTCGAATAAAAAAAGGAATTTGAGTTTCATGCTTTATATGAAAAGTAATATTTATTATATAGTGTTTTATGTCCGGGGAAATGTTATTTCCTTTTGTTAGGGTGACTAACAAAATCACCTTTATTACTGAATAGCAGCGCATGCAGTGTAAGTACGGACTCTTATAGCAAAATCATGGGGGCTCTATAAACAAATCTTGGAAAGTGATTTAACTCCCTGTAGTATTGTCCAGACTCCTGGCAACTTTTCAACCTGGTTGCTATTGCGATAGTACTGACTTGCAAAGAGGGTTCTTGAACTATTAGTCGCTGCTTTAGAATAATTAAGCAACGATGTTTGTGAGTTTTGTTGTTGTGACACTTGAGAAAGGGCTATGCCCAAAACATGTCATGATTAAATAATTGCAGTTTAAAATAGTAGAGCTGTAAAATGGGCATTTCAAGCTTGGTGATTACAGGCAAAAAGTAGCAAACAAAAGTTATCTCTGAAGCTTAGCAATGTAAACTTTCAAGCAAATCTCCAACTAGTCTTCAAACCTCGCCTTATGTTATGTACAATTTGTAAATTACAAGGCAACTCCAAATATTGGCAGGAAATTCAAAGACATCAAGCTAAACCGTAAAGATAAATGTAGTAATTGTCTCTGCTTTTATTTGCAATTTTCTTTTTTCTTTTTTTTTTTAGCCAAATCTATATACAGTTTTTCTTTCTTTTCCTTTCAGAGGAGAAATGCAGTGGATTCAGGTTAAAACCCCCCACCCTTATTCATGGACAAGCACCTAGTGCAGGTATGGCTGGCTTTTCTTCTCGGTCAGTGACCTAAAGTTGGTATACTGTATCTATATTTTTCCAGTCACATTATTAAAAACCTTACTGTAAAGCCTTTATTGCATATTTCTATGCAATGGCACACCATCTGTATATACACCTCTCGTTCAGCTTATAGGGAATACAGGTGATCATCACAGTAGGTTTTTGTGTCCTGGTAAAATTGCATCATGTATTCCTTAATTTCTGAGAAAAAACAGGTGAAATACCAAAAAATTGGTTCTCATTGTGTGACTTACACAAGGGCTGAATAAAGTAAGGGTTGTTGGACTGTTGAAGGCTAATGGTACCTAGTACACCTATTTTTTTTTTCTTTTTTTTTTTTTGAGAGCATCCACTGCGGAAGATCTGTGGCTATAAAAATTCACTTGTTGAAAGAAGCTCCATTCTCTCATTTCAGTGCAAAACCTTACCATTGGGACCTCCTGGAAAACAATCAACCATAATATAAGCAGTGTTTTGCGCACATTGACACTGAAGCGCTGCTTATGTGATGCCATATATTATGTGGACAGTTATTGCAGCTACTTTGCCCAGTTGCATGAAGCTTTTAATGTAAAGGAAGCAATGGCACACAATGCCTGTGTGCCTTGACTTATCCTTTGTGTTACTACTCGATTGTGAGGTTGGGGGGGGGGGATTCTGTACCAATGTATATTTATTGTCTTGTACTTTGTTACAGCATGATTTTGAGCTTTTTGTACTTTTTATAGTGGTTTTATTTTCACTCAATGTTTTGTTGAGGAGTTGGCTAATGGCTTAATTTGGCTAAAACCACACTGCACTATATATTCCATAGAACTGAATAGTTTATTTGGCATTTCTTTGGATTATGAAATTTTTTTATATTACTGTGTTTCAATGAGGCCACTTTGGTTTTTTTCAGGGGTGAATTTTTGACATTTGGAGTGGTTAATATTGCACTTTGTATGGATTGATTGGCCATTATGGGGGTTCTTCTTTTTCTTTTCTATTAACATAGTTCAGGTATCCCTACCTCTAGCCATAATTCTACGCACATTTGGTACAGGTATGGTACCTATCATCCAGTAAGCTTGGGACATTGGATTTTCCAGATAAAGGGTGTTTTGTGTAGAAGTATGGTCTGCAACCCATTTTTACCAGGCTTTTTAAATTTGTAATGAGATTTCAGAGACCTGTAATAGGTATAACTGTGAGCTCAAACTTTCGAAGATTAATAATTGATTAATAATACATATTGAACAGTTGCAGAACCCCTGCCTACCATGCTCTATTCCAGGCACTCTGGTTCTAATTGTATACTCTCAGTGGTGACAAGGTCTCTAAAAAGTATGCTGGATTATTTGTAAACAGATGTGACTTCTTGGGTATACCCAGTAGTTTGCTTTCAAAAACCTATTTTGTATTTATTGGAGTATATCATCCTAAAAAGTGAAGTGGGTCATGTTTTTTTTTCTCAAGTGTATTAATAATGTTGCATTATGTGTTTTTTTTTTTTTTTTTTT
>CM044431.1:109453506-109463615 GCA_024363595.1 Xenopus borealis | reverse complement strand
CTCTCTGGAGGCCTGCAGTGTTGCCATACACCCTACCCGGGTGTATACCTCCTACACAGGTTTTCATATATGTGGGCAACCATATGTTTATTTATCTGTGTGGGCTATAGACATTTCTTCAAAAGAGGGCTGGCAACTTAGGTAAGTACTCAACAGATGTTTCTCCTTTCTAGAAATATGACTATTCCAGTGGCGGATGCAGCAGCATTCAAAGACCCAATAGACAAACGCCTAGAAGGGTTCTGCAAGTCAACTTTCACGCAACAGGCTCCGTATTCAGACCCATTTTCGCTATCGCATGGGTGGCAAAGGCCATGGAGGTCTGGGTGGAACAAGCAGCACAAATTATTGGCTCAGATGACCCGACTACGGACACCCTCCTGTCCCAGATAACGGATGCTACCAACTACATTGGAGACGCAGCATTTGACGCAGCAAAAATGGCGGCAAGGCGTTTTCTCTGGCTGAAGACTTGGTCAGCTGACCTAACATCTAAACGCTCCCTAGTTAGCCTGCCATTCCAAGGGAAGCTACTCTTCGGACCAGAGCTTGATAAGATAATGGCCCAGGCAACGGGAGGCAAAAACACCCTTCTCCCACAGGCCAGAACCAGGAAACCAATCTTTAAGAGACGTCCCTTTTTTCGGACCTTTCAGCAGGGTCAAGGGGCTAAGACTCGGCCCGACAAATGTAGCTCAAATTTCCGGTCAAGATACCAAGGCAAACAGAGGTCAAGTTGGTCATCCAACAAGGCACCGACAAAGCCCCCACAGGACAAGTCCAATACAGCTTGAGGGCGTGCCCACCCCCGAAGGGATTATCTAGGAGGACGCCTAAAATCCTTTTGGGATGTGTGGGAACTAAAGGTTCAAGACCATTGGGTTCTACTGGTAGTCTCTCAGGGCCTACTCATAGACTTTACTCAACACCCACCCCAGAGACTATTCATATCCAGACTACCCATCCAAATACACAAAAAAGAAAAGCAGTCATCCAAGACCTCGCCAAGTCAGGAACTATACAACCAGTCACAGTGTGGAAGGGGGTACTACTCAAACCTCTTTATGGTTCTCAAGAAAGACGGATCCCTGAGGCCTGTGTTGGATCTCAAAGATCTCAACCGTTATATCCGAAGGTGTCACTTAAAAATGAAATCAATCCCATCAGTTTTGGCATCTATGGAAGGATAGTATATGACCTCAAAGACGCCTATCTCCATATACCCATTCACCCTTCGCATCACAGGTTTCTAAGGTTCCTGATAAAAGACACCACTGGCAATTCGTAGCCCTCCCCTTCAGACTATCGTCAGCCCCCCGCACTTTCACCAAGGTGATGGCGGCAGCATTAGAGGAACTGAGATTCAAAGGCATACCGGTTATCCCTTATTTGGGTCAATCCATAGGGACAACTCATGTCCACACTTCTCTAGTATTACGAACCTTGACAGACCTGGGATGGATGATCAATATCAACAAGTCCAATCTCAATCCTTCCCAGACGATAGAATACCTAGGCCTGATATTGGACTCCGGGAAGGGGAGAGCCTTTCTCCCTGCAGACAAGATCAGCACATTACAGCTGAGGGTTCAAAGGCTACAGAGCTCTCTCACAGTGCCCCTACAAATTGCCATGCAAACCCTCGGTACGATGGTAGCATCCTTCCCAGCAATCCCCTATGCACAAAGCCACAACAGGCCATTTTGCGACATCAACGCAAAGACCGAAACGATCTGGATAGCCAGATAATTCTTCAAGCACAAGCGAGACTCTCCCTCAGCTGGTGGACAGAACATCACAGGACAGAAGGGGGAAAGCCCTTTCCTCCCCACCACTGGACAGTGATCACAACAGACGCCAGCCTGCGGGGATGGGGAGCCGTATTAGAGTGAGTAGCAGTCCAGGGCATCTGGGATCGGAAAGAGAAATCTCTACCCATCAATCTCCTAGAGCTAAGGGCGGTTCGGTACGCTCTAGAGAGACTGACAAGGTTACTCCAGGGTCAAGCAATACGCATACAGTCCGACAATGTAACCGTGGTCGCGTACATAAACCACCAAGGAGGCACCAGAAGCCCAGCAGCAGTCAGGGAAGCCCAATTCATTCTACAGTGGGCAGAAAACAATGTACCGACGATCCTGGTGTCGCCATACTGGCCCAGGAGAGAGTGGTTTACGGACATAGTGACCCTATCGAGAGAAGACCCGTTGAACCAACCTCCTAACTCAGGGGCCAGTTGCCCACCCAAATTCACAACAGTGGGCTTTAATGGCTTGGCTCATGAGGCCCTAGTACTATCTAAAGCAGGAGCTCCAGAGGAAGCATTACCCACCATGCTCAGAGCACGCAAGCCAGTCTCTGCTAGGGCATATCACAGGGTGTGGAAAACCTTCATTAAGTGGTGCGAGGATAGACACACAAACCCACAGTTGGCGAAAGAGAGAGACATTCTATCCTTTCTCCAAGATGGAATCCAGAAGGGTTTGGCACTGAGTTCGCTGAAGGTACAAGTTTCAGCTCTGTCTATACTGTTTCAGGAAAGCTTAGCCCTGCGGAGCAACATCAAAAGCTTCCTACAGGGAGCAACCCGGTTGCTGCCACCCTATCGTTGTCCAGTACCATCGTGGGACCTTAATTTGTTGCTCGCAGTCCTTCAGGAGGATCCATACGAGCCAATAGACAAAATCCCACTCTCTCCACTGACCGAGAAGGTGGCCTTCCCTCTAGCCATTACATCAGCCAGTCGAGTCTCGGAATTGGCGGCGCTCTCAAGCAAGTCAGTTTACCATAATTCTCAAGGACAAGGTGGTTCTCAGACCGACTCCAGACTTTTTACCAAAGGTTGTTTCGGAATTCCATCTCAACCAGGATATTGTAGTGCCTTCCTTGTGCCCAGAGCCTAAACATCCTACAGAGCACAGACTACATAACCTAGATGTTGTAAGAGCCATAAAAGCTTACCATCAAGCTACCACGGAGGTACGGAAGACAGACTCCCTATTCATCATTCCCAATGGAAACAAACGCGGCTCCAAGGCAGCTAAGAGTATGTTAGCCAAGTGGATCAGGGCGACCATCATTAGAGCGTATGCTGTTAGGGGGAAAAAAAGCCACCACTTAAGGTGAGGGCTCACTCCACTAGATCAATCAGTACATCTTGAGCAGTTTGGCACCAAGCAGCGGCAGAACAAGTTTGTATAGCGGCAACTTGGGCATCTCCACATACCTTCACACACGTTTACAGGCTACACACAGTCTTCAGCCGAGGCCAGCTTCTGGAGGAAGGTGTTACAGACTGTCTTAAGTTAAAACACCAACTGGGGTATCTGTGTCCCACTCTCGGGTGCTTTGGGACATCCCCATGGTGCCTGTGTCCCCCAATTAGGCAAGAGAGAGATTTTTGTACTCACTGTTAAATCTTTTTCTCTTGTCCTATATTGAGGGACACAGGCCTTCCCTCCCTGTATCTACACTGATTTTCTTATATCTGTTGAGTACAGTTACTCCATAGTTTAATGGTTTATAGAGGTTTTTATAAGGTTGAGGTACTCCTCGTCTGGTTTGGGTTTTGTTGCTCCTTCAGTCGAAACTGGAAAACGTAGGAGGAGGCAGGGGATGAAGCCCAGAGCAGGAGGAGGAGTCCAGTTTAACTTTTTAGTGTCCAATCTCCAGCTGCAGGATCTTCATCTCCCATGGTGCCTGTGTCCACCAATATAGGACGAGAGAAAAAGATTTAATGGTGAGTACAAAAATCTCTCAAATGCAGTTGGCTGTCGGTAGTTGAGTTTACGCAGGACATGTAATTAAACAAACAAGTGTGCACTCTAGCTCATACTAGCTTAAACCCCCCTTGGTTTGCCATGATTTTTAGCTATAAATCCAGTAGACACTCCACACTCCAAAAAAAAAAAATCTCTTCCCACTGTACCGCCCCCTGGATCCTACTGCCCTAGACACAGGCCCTTGAGTCCCTTATGGTATAGCCCTGTCAGTATGGTCAGCTATGAAGATTAAACACTATCTATTGCCCACAACAATCAATGTGTACACCAATATCTATACTTTTATCTATGCTTTTATTTTTTAAAGGGGTACCTTTCAACAAAAAGCTATCCCCTCTGTTGCTGTGGACTAATAAGGCGCATGCTCTGTTTGGGGGGAAACAGTAGTTGGGGTTTTGTTATGCCCTATGCAAATGGTATGCTGCCTGACCAGTGTTGTGACACTTAACATAGTGCAACAGCGTGTGATGTCACCATATAATGTTTAAACTAGTAAACATAGTTACGTCTAACAAGTCCAACCCCTCCACATGAAACCCAACGTCCATACATACACACTCACTTGCACCGAACCCTCCATACACTCACATAAGCTATATATACACACCAATATCTATACTGATTGTACATTGTAGTAACACAATAGCCTGTGAGATCATGCTTGTTAAGAAAACATCCAAGCCCCTCTTAAAAACATTAACAGAATCAGCCATTGCAACAACACCCGGCAGTGCATTCCACAACCTCACTGTCCTTGCTGTGAAGAACCACCTACACTGATTCACTCTAGCTTGTGTGCATGCATGTGTCAGAACATGACAGGAGCTCCATCCTGGTGCAGGCAGCATAGCCTGGCTTTTGGTGTGCATCATTGCCCAAACTGTCACTTTCTATGGATGACAAAATTGTCTTAAAAAAAATGAGAACTAGTGAGATAAGGCAGAAGCTGAAATTGACACACAACTTCTTGGTTCGTTTGTTCAGTGGTTCACTCTGAGACTTAATTGGATAAGTCAGAGGGCCCATTTTGAAAGAGCTTGCAGTTTTTAGAAGGTGGACAATGGTTATGACCTTATATTGCATTGCCTTGGTGTTTCATGTATAACTAATACATTATTTTATTTGGACCCCCCATTACTATAAAAATTTTGTAGACACCAGTCCTATTTCTCTTGTAGACTTCAGTAGTGGAACAAATGGCATCAGTCTCTCCTCCGAGTCCTCCGCTTTCTGCCCAGATGCTTCAGCAGGAAACTCATCCACACATCAGATTAACGCTGATGGTGATAGAAAAGTAGGTAAAACAAGTCTTTTATACTGTCCAGATTGTGTATACAAAATATAAATTTTTTACTTCAGAACACCTTCAGTCTATTTCTTTGCTAATGCTCTGGTGATTTAGCATGCGGGTAATAATGGCAATATTTTAACTTGCTCTTGTGAGCTTCTTTGATATTGACAGAACTACCAAATTCGGGTCAGCTACCTTTCGACTCTCAAAATGGACACCACTGTGAAGGTCTACAGATGGATTCATTTATTTCAAGTTGTGGTGCTGTATAACATATAAGGAACCATGTCAGTTATAGATAACTTAGGATTTCTCCAATTTCCCCTCTGAAACAATGCTTTAACTGCGCATTTAGTAATACATGTAATATTTTCATTTAAAATTCTTTCAAATCAGTTAGAGACCTTTGGCGAAGATCAAAGAACTGTTTTGTAAGGATGTGTGTGGCAGAGAAATGTGACACTTTATACAAAGACCTTTTTTTTATATACTTCAGGACAGCAATGCTCTATCAGAATCTTGTATTGTGAAAGATATCCATGAAGACTCAGAAAAGAGTGATCAGAATACACAACAATCCTTTGTCTTTGGGCAGAATCTGCAGGACCGAGTAAAAGTGAGTCATATGAGGTTTATGACCTATGTAATTTTTAAACTTTTGGTTCCACTTGATGTTTTTGGCATGTTGCACCAATTCTTGGCCTGTGTTTAAATGGTCCCTACACTAACTGAAGAGCATACTTGTTGATTGGGTATTGCATCCGTTTTTCTTTCATGTAATGGGCAGATGTTTATTTCACATTTTGCATCTAGATTATGGGGCAAATTCACTAAAGCATGAAGTGTCTAATGCTATCGCTTATTTGCCAGCATGACGTCATTTTGCAACTTTGCCAATTCACTAACAGTGTCCCTGGTGAAAATTCGAAGTAGATAGACTAGCGCAACTTCGCACCTTTACGCCAGGCGAAGTTTTGCACTGATGAAAGGACATAACTACGCTAATTCACTAAGATGACCATTTTACTGGACGTTACCTCTTGTTCTAGCAGCTAGACTTTACTTTGCCAGGTCAGACCTGTGAAGTTCAAAACCATATTGGATTGCAGTTTGAAAAAAAAAAAACCTTGAAATTTTTTCTAAGTCGCAAAAAAAGGCCAGGGGGATAGTCTTAAAAATAGCGTAATTTTTGTTGGGGGGTTACCCTCCTTCCCTCGCCTACATTTCCTAACATATGGCAACTCAACTATACAGGGGGCACATGTTTAGGGCAATAGGACAACTTTATTTTATTAATTAAAGGTTTCCTGGCCTTGTGTAGTGGCTGTAAGATATACTTCTATTATACTTTCAAATTCGTGCCGTATGCAAATTGGGCATCGCTAGCGTAAATGCGCTTTGCATGGCGAAGTAACGGTAGCACAAATTCGCATTTTTAGTGAATTTTGCGTAACGCTTCACAGATTAATTAAATTGCCCCTATATTACGGTATGCCTTCCAAAAAACTGAGCGTGTTTTCAAGCAGTATGGGGGGGGGTCAAAATTTCTATTAGGGCATATTTCTTGAATAAACAAATTAACCCCTTTCACTTTACACTCTAGGGATTTTTTTTTTATTTTATCAATATTTAGGGTTGTTCCAGTGGCTGTGTAAAGAACCCCAGTCAAACTTTTCATAGGTGTATAAAATGTTTAAACAAACCTTTTAAAAGTTGTTTGCAAAATTCAGTAATGCAATATCTACAGTTATATTTGCACATATTCTATTATGTGATGGACACCTTGTTAGTATGGCCTAATGTCTGTTCGGTAGAATCGCTGGCACACAAAGGGCAGATACACGCAGGGACAAGCCCGTGCGTATTTATATAGCAAGAAAAAGCATTCGCCTTTTCTGCTAAATAAATACGCATGGGCTTGTATCTGCCCTTTGTGTGCCAGTGATTCTACCTACCAGTTGCTGTAGTAGGGTGCCGATCCCTCCATCACCGAGCACCGGGCGTTCTACATGTAGGCCAGGGTGTGCAAGCTGTTTCTCCAATTTGACTGTCTGTTCACCATTTGCAGCTTGAAGTACAAAATGAAGATTCTCCTAATGATGAGAAAGTGGGATCCCAAGGTATGGATGCCCCAGCACAGACCAACTACTTTCTAGAGTATATCAGCTCAAGGTGAGGTTATCAAATCATTTTCTTAAGTGAGGCATACACTATCTGCACATTTTGTGTGGTTGTCAAATGTGCAAATGGTTACTTGATTTTCCTAGCAATGCACTCCAGCGGCATGGGATGGCACAACTGTTTGGCGCCTCAACCAACCTCCCCAATAGGTATTTTAGTCTGGAGGGCCCTGTGCATGAGCAGTTTGGGCAGGAGTCTGCAGATTTTATTAACCCCTGTATGGTCACCTTAAAAATCTTTTTATAATGAAATAACTGCACATTTTATATTTGAACTAAACATTAGGAAAGAGACTCTTCACATGAACAATCTGATTTTTAGTCAGATTTCTCGAATGCATAAAAATCAGTGTATATGTTCTCTGTATGCTATTGATCTAGACTCGAAGTGTTAAATGGGCTTGTAAATCCAACTCCCTAGGACCTGGTCTATACATTTTTTAATCTTGTTGGCACCCTGTTGCAGTTAATTTAACCGGGCCTTTTTTCTTTGCAGTCTAGAGAATTCCACACACACAACTGAAGCAGCCACAAGCAAGTTTGTATTTGGGCAGAATATGATTGAGCGAGTTCTGGTATGTAATGTTTACCTGTAAAACTGAAAATGCCATAAGGCTTAGAAAGAGCACCTCTATTTAATGTTTGCTTTATTTTTGTCATTGTTCACCGAGGTGTATTATTTCTATCAAGCTTGGTAGAGTTATGAAAAAAATGGAGGTTGCAAACACTGGAGCAGAGCAAATGTGATAAATGGAGTTTCATTATTTGGCAGATACCAGTAGATCCTTGTCTGTCTGCATATGCCACCCCAGCTCTAAAGTTTGGAGGAGGAATAATGGTTTAGGCAATTGCCCCTGTCTTAATTGAAGAAAAACTGTAAAAGGGAGCTGTTGTGGAAATGAAATATACGCTTCATCTCACCAAACTAAGAAACTTTCTAAATATAATCAATTAAAAATTCTGATTGGTCTCTGAAATCGGGTTAATCTTCACTATTTTCCTCTTGGCATTCCTCTCTCTTCATTCTCTCTTCAGGCAAGAGTCAGGAGTCTGATTTTGATTGACAGGTCTAATCTATCTTTGGGGGGGGGCTCTCTTTACAGATGTATTAGGGCTCACTCAAATAACTGGCTTCTCTTTGAACAAAATCTAACAAAATAACTGACCACAGCACAAATATTGTGTGTAGAGACAGGATTTCTGTTGATTTTAAGTGCTTTTTAATACATCTAGGCAAAAGGAGCCGCCCCAAGTTTATATTAAACCTGTCCATAAATCCTGCATCAAGAGAGGCCGATGATGAGTGGGTTATAGTGAAGAGTAACTTTTATTATATTTAGAAAGCTTTGCATTTGTTCCTATTTTAATGCTACAGCATACAGTGGCATTTTTGTCAATTTTTATGCTGTTTAATTTGTCATAGAAAATTGCAGAAGTCCCTTTCCTGCTAAAGTATTTTAATGCCCCTGTTTCTGTAGAAACTGAGTTAGAAAGATGACTACCCTGGACAAAGCCCTGGTCTCAAATGGAACACTGACTGTAAGCCAAGCCTAACTGACCATTGTGGCTACATTAAAGCCTAATTTGTCACGAATGTTAGTAAGATTTCTTGGTACCGTAAAAATGTGAAAGTCACATGCAGCCGAACACCTCAACTGCACATTGGGGCCAGATTGTAATGAATTCATGATGCCATTTAAACATGGAGCATCTTTTTGTTGATACCCTTGGTCTCGGAATTACCTCTTGAGTGGTGTTTAAACAATATTGTATAGGGTTTTTTGGGACTGCTGTTGTTCACAGAGCCACAGTTTGTTCTTAAAAGTACTATTAATGGTGCTGGGCCTACATTAAATTCACAACAATTTAATGATTATATGGGATTGTCTGCAAACTGGTGGTGTGTTGGTAGAAAATCTTACAATTTATGTGTCTTTAGTGTCTTATTTACTTTTTAGATTGAGTTGCCAGAATAAGCAGCTGCCATTTAGTAGCAAAGTGTGTGCTGAAAATGGTTACATAGTTAAATGAGGTTCATAAAAGTTCAACCCCTCCAAATGGAAACCCAGCATCCATACATACACCCCTCCATACTTTCACATAAATTACATAAACCCATATCTATACTAATTATAGAGTTTAGCATCACAATAGTCTTTGATATTATGACTGTCCAAGAAATCACCCAAGCCACTCTTAAAGGCATTAGCAAAATCCACCATCACATCAACCGGCAGTGCATTCCACAAACCCACTGTGTAGAACCACCTAAGTTGCTTCAAATGAAAGTTCTTTTCTTCTAGTCTGAAGTGGTGGCCCTTGGTGCAGTGATCCTCTTTATGGGTAAAAAGGTTCCCTGCTATTTGTCTATAATGTCCTCTAATGTACTTGTAAAGTGTAATCATGTCCCCTCTCAAGCCTTTTTACAGAGAAAACAACCCCAACCTTGACGGTCTATCCTCATAATTTAAGTCTTCCATCCCTCTAACTAGTTTAGTTGCACTTCTCTGCACTCTCTTCAGCTCATTTATATCCCTATTAAGGACTGGAGTCCATAACAACATTGCATCCACACAGGAGTCCTTACCAGGGACCAATAAAGAGGTATAATTATTTTTTCGTCTCTTGAGTTAATGCCCTTTTTTATGCAAGACAGAATTGTATTTGCTTTAGTAGCCACAGAATGACACTGCCCAGAATTAGACAACTTGTATACAAAAACCCCAAGATCCTTCTCTGTTACGGAAACCCCCAACCCACTGCCATTTAGTGTATAACTTGCATTTATATTATTTTTGCCAAAGTACCTTGCCTTTATCAACATTGAGCCTCATTTTCCAGTTTTACTGCCCAGTT
>CM044431.1:109398273-109417103 GCA_024363595.1 Xenopus borealis | reverse complement strand
GTATATTGGAGATAAAAGCACTGACAGAGCCTGAAGCGTCTCTGATTAAAAGCAAATCACCTTGTGTAGTCCTGGAATGACATAGAATACCTGCATCTTCAAAACCTTTTGCAGGTAATACATGTATTAACTGTGTTAGCAAATAGTGGTACCAACCAATGCCACTATGTCCGTGTTGACACCAGTGCAGATTAAAGATGCAAATGCCCACCTGGCTGCACTTCACCACAGAGTTGTAGAGCTGGAAAGTACAGTGAGGGAGCAAGCAGAGAGTCTAATTCGTAAACAGTACCAAGCAGCTGTTCAAGAAATCGTAGAAAGCAGAGACAGATGAGTAGCACACCCAGCATCAACTACTCCCAAAATGAAGAGTTATTATTATCAATCCCCTAACAAATTCATTGTCATGTTGTAGCAGATAAGTCAAAAAAGAAATAAAAACAAAAATCAAATGTTTCTTTTAATACCTTTGTTAGGTGACAAAAAAGGCCACTGATATTTTGTTAAATAGCCAGAGCATTGATATTTAAAGTTATAGGAGTTACACAATATTCAAGTACTGTATGCTCCTGTAATACAGTTTTACTATGGAATTCTACATATTAAAGAACTATCTTGAAAATGCTAATGTAATATAAACTTCCTCATACTGAAATAAGAAATTTTCTAAACACAATAATGAAATATTCGGTATAGTTTATGAAATAATCAAATTTATGTTCACTATCCCTCTCTCAGCATCTGTTTCTCTTCATTCTGTCTTCATGCAGCAGTTGGGTGTCTGATATTCATTGACTGTTAGATCCAATATATCTTCCTTCTTTCCTAGCAGATGCATTAGAGCTCACTCAAATAACTGATTTCAGTACAAACAAAATCTAGGAAAATAACTGCCTTTTGCACAAATTCTGCATGCAGAGCAGAGTGAACTCTAATACATCTTCCCCCCAAAAGTCGGCCAGATGTCGATCGGGTGGAACTAAAAATCCTGTCGGATCGCGGCCGCATCTGTTCGTTGATGCAGTTCCGCAATCTGACCGCCCATATGGCCTCCATTATGATCCGATCGTTGGGCCCTAGGGCCCACGATCGGATCAGCCCGATATTGCCCACCTCAAGGTGGGCATATTGTGGAGAGATCAGTTCGTTTGGCAACATCGCCAAACAAACGGATCTCTCAGTGTATGTAATGTAAAAAGAATGTAATGGCCTTCCAAAAGTCCCTGACTACCCACAAAGTGAGGATGAAGTGGAAGTTGATCTCTATCGGTACATCATTATAATGAAATAATCTTATGTGCTATGATTTTTTTTTTATTTCTTTTTTTTATATATATTTTATATATTTTGTTTGTGGACTTTACAGCATATGTTTGTATACTCTATGCCTTTCTTTCATAGCAATATTGAGCACTTTTGAGATGAACTTGACTTCTCAGGGATGTAGAATATCAGTGTCTCATTCAGATGCTTATAAATCGCATCTCACATAAAAAGGAGAATGTCTTTAAGCTTATGAGTTGTCAAGGTTTCCACTTACAATACATGGTTCTATCAGCTAAAATCAAAGGGAGTAACTAGATGTTACTGGACCCACCCACACAGCAAATTCATTAAGGGCACCACATAGGGTTGCCACCTTTTCTTAAAAAAAATACCGGCCTTCCTATATATTTAGCTTTCCTATTAATAACATTGGGATCAGCCATCAAAAATATCGGTCAGGCCTGTAAAAAAAAACGGCCAGGTGGCAACCCTAGCACCACCAGATTCGGAAATACCAATATATTTAAAATTCCTCATTAATTAGGTCCCCACTTCCCTGATTCTCTGATAGTTAATGGGTCCTACATAAAAACCTGTTGCATTTCTGACATAAAAATTGCCTATTTGTGAGGTTATTTAGAAACTAAGGAAAAACTATGCAATAAGTAAAGCTTTAATTGACAAAATATTTTTGGCTGCTGAATCCTAATCCGAATCCTATTTTGCATATGCAAATTAGGGTCAGGGGGGGAAATCATGTGACTTTTTGGCACAAAACAAGGAAGTTAAAAATGTTTTCCCCTTCCCACCCTTAATTTGCATATGAAAATTAGGGTTCGGATTCTGTTCGGTATTCTGCCAAATAATTTGGGAGGATTTGGGGGTTCGGCCGAATCCCAAATTGTGGATTCGGTGCATCAATACCCAAAATATCTACGAAATTCGAATTATAAAAATTCAAAATAAATTTGAATATTCACTTCGACCCTTAGTAAATATGCCCCTAAGTGAAAATGGGGTACAGTTAAAAAACAGCTACTAGTTCTATAAAATAACAAAGTAACAAGCCTACCGGCTATTTAGTTTTCAACTTAAGTAGAAAAATGGCTTGACAATTGTATTCTTAGTCTCTGAGGAAAATAAATTATACATATCAAGTAGTTGTGTACCCTGATAGTATGAAACTGTAGAATATTTATTTTCCTTGTTAAGCTATAAATTGACCAAGACTATCCCCCTCTTAAAAAACTCCTTACCTGATATTGACAGGACTTTTCAACTGTATCCTTGTTGCTTATAAAGAAAAATGGTCTACTAAGTTCTGTAGTCTGCTAATTACTGACTTAAATTTAACTATCTACTATTCAAAGTTCAATAGAATAATGATGTTGGTTTTGTTTCTATAGGTGTGACACAAAGAAGACTGTTGATTGGTCTGTGTGTCTGTTAATGAATTTGCTATCACAAGGTTTCCTGTTGTAAAAAATAATTACAGAATTCACACAGATGCTATTTGGTACAGTCCCAGGGTTTTGAATCTCTTTGTAGACACCTTGGTTTTAGCCTCACACATACATTTCTGTGATCTTACCAACAGAATGAAATCAGTCCTTAGTGTTTAATCAAACTGTAAAATCTGTTGAAAAGCTTCCCACCATTGTTATAACCGTAATGCAATGGCACATAGGATAGTATGGGCGCTCTCCGTTTAAAATAAACCAAAAACATAAAGCTGAAGAGTCCAAAATTTATTATCATAAACTTGAATATGTTTTTTCCATTCAAGTCTATGGAAGACAGTTTCTGTCTTTTTTGATGAGTTCTCTGGTTGCTTTATTAAACAAGACTCAAGATAACACAAACAGCCCTCACATGCCATTTCTGGAAGGCATATTGTTATGGCTAACAAAAGAACATCGTGCCCTTTTTATGCCACCAACTTCCTAGCAACAGCATGTACTGAGTTACTTTAAAATGCTGAATTAACAACAGAAAGAAGTGATTGTGTTTAAATTCTAAGGGCCACGCTTTGCACATGACACTTATCAATCATGCAGCTGCTCAAGTGGTACTAAGCATGCGCCAAAAAATCTTACACGTACGTGACGTATAATGTTAACGACTGTGCCATTCAAATGATGGTCGCCGGGCAGTTCCGGGCTTAGCGTGTCCAAACAAGGAAGTGAGCGTGCGCGATTACATCACAAGCAAGTCAGTGTCCTTGTCGCACTGGAAAGATGGGGTATTGGGATATACCCGATGGGACAGAATGTGTGCAGAAGACATGGCTGACTACGAAGCTGGGAGCAGCGCTAGGTGCGTGTATAGAAAATGAGTATGGTTGGGTTTGGGTGCCTCTCGTAAAGGTATCGGAAATGTACGTGTGTATGCGGCTTTTTATGTAGAGGAAAGGGTCAGAAGGGTAATACAAAGTGGGTTCCAACTCCAAAAAGCAGTTTGAGTGATATGCATTCCTCGCTGAAGTGGAATTTAATCATTAGCGTTTTTAATAGTGTCGTATTGGGCACTTTACATTGGTAGGTACACTTTCGCCCCTCAGAGACTGATGCATTGTGTGTGCAGTATAAATGTGCTGCAGACTGCACTGGTGAATCTCTGCAGTATACCACTAGTTACATGCTTTCTATCAGTCTTCTAAGAAAAACAATGGGGTATGTTTAGCAAAGAGTGAAGTTAGAGATCTCCACAGTCTTTTAGAGTGAAATTCCACCACTCTCCATTCATTTCTATGGGATTTCAAAAGGGTTTTAATCAATGGGTGAAGTGAAAGTTCATTATTTGATCAATACACCTTTCAAAATCCCATAGAAATGAATGGAGAGTGGCGGCATTTCACTCTAAAGGACTGTGGTGATCAGTCTTTGATCAATATACCCCGATGTGAGAATATACAGATCAGAATGCCTTTTTATAATGCCAGCCAAAGGAAGGTAAACTGATAACCATGCCTGGACTGAGATTAAAATAGGCCCTGGCCTTTCAAATACACCAAGGTCCTATCAGCCCCACCAGAGCCAATAAAAAGTGCTGGATATTTGGCAGATTTCAGTCCAGGCTTTGCATGGCATAGTTACTGCCAGGGGAACAGGAACATGTCTGCACTGCAAGGTTACTGACTAAGGAACATAAGACAAACAGGGCAGTTCTTCGCTACTTACTGAAGGGACACCAGCAAAGAGATTGTACATTCTCCCTGTGGTTGTATGGATTTCATCCAGGTATTCCTGTTTGCTCCCACATTCCAAACACGCACATGCAAATAAATCAGTTCCTGATAAAAGTGAACAGTGTTGGTAAATGTGATTGTAAGCTCCATTGCAGCAGGGATTGATGTAAATGATGAACAATGTCAGTAAAGTGCTGCATAAATCTGTCAGTACTATATAAATAAAAGATGACAATAATCTGTTAAATTTAACAATTTCCTTTCTTCTCTATCCTCTAGGCTTGGTTGGCTCAGCATATCATATTGTTGCATTTCAGCCCAAGACAGCACTGGAAGGAATTCAGCGGGCAACAATGGGGACTGTCACAATGGGTAGTTCATCTAGGTTTTTACTGAGTGTATTTTTTTTGTATTGCTCTGGTATTGACATTGCACACTTGTGAGATCTAACTTTGGGGGGGGAGGGGGGTACAGCAAACTACAATTGTGGCTGCATGATTTGATCAAGAATAGTTTTATCTTTACATATTTGTCCCTTTTAAAATTAAATGCACTCCAGCTACATGGCACTTGAATCCAGTAGTAGTAGAGGGAGCATAAATTATGCATCTGCACAGGGAATGGTAGTTTAGCTAAGGTTAATGTAAGCAAATGTTCTTTTACTAGCTCTGCACATTCTAGCAATATACATTTTTAAAGTATACACGTTAAGTAGACATCTGTAGCCTCTGCATCATGTAGGTCATAGAAGTCAGTCTGACTGTTCTATTCGATTACCCTGGCAGCAAATTCTAATTCATATACAGTATTAAATAAAATGGAATAAGTCACAGCATTTATATTTTCCATATTAGAGTACCATTTGGTAGTAGTAGACACTGATTCGATAACATAATGTCTGGGGACCCTTGGCCTAGGCAGTAAGTCTGTGCTGTTAACGCTGGTGATACAATTTTAAGTTATACACACTTTGAACAGTGTCTTAAATCTTAAAAGATAAACCTTTAAAATAATTTTATGTAAAATTCATGGGAGTGCTTTTCTAAGTACTTTTGCAGTGTACATTCATAATTTATTTTTTTAATTCCAAGATATTAAAGGGGTTGTTGCCCTTCCAACACTTTTTTCAGGTCAGTTGGTTCCAGATAGTTTACCAGAAATAATGACTTCCAAAAGTTTAGTTAAATGCCCCTTTCTCTGGTGTTTGTCTGGCAGCTCAGTAATTCAGGTGCAGACTTTAAACTATTGCTTTTAAACATGTGACTGCTATAATCTACTGCTGATTGGTTGCTATGGGTTATTGCTCCTGGGCAAATTTAGTGCCTTTTATTACATAACCCCATAAGAATTTTGCAACATTTAGTTGTTTTATTTCTCAGCAGCATCTCTGGAGTATTAGCAACTATTGCATCAATTATAAGCTAGTTGCCTGTAATGAAGCTCATGGATTCTGCTCAGCAGGGACAAAGATAACAAATGTATCCCCTAACCTAAAGGTATCTATTTAGAACAGTTTACAGGGTCGGTGACCCCCCTACCAGAGCTGCTATAGAAGTTTAAAAATGGCACTTTATACTTCAATATTAGAAAAACAGTCACACATAGAAAATAACTGGAGAAAGTCTTTAATTTTGGTGAACTATCTGAAATCAACTGAACTGATAAAAGTGTTGGAAGTTGAACAACCCCTTTAAAGGAGAATTCAACCCCAAACTTAAAAAAAAAAAACTAACCCCCCTACCCTACATAGACCTTCCTCCCCCAGCCTAAGTGTTACCCTGGGCAAATGCCCCTAACGTTTTACTGACCCCACGGTGCAGATCCAGACGTCTGAGTTCACAGGCACCATCTTCAGCCACTACGGTGGAATGAGACCGGCGCGTTGCAATTTTCGTGAGTCTCATCACATGCGCAGTTGTTGTGAAACAGAAAATTGCTCCAACTGCGCATGCACCGATACACCGTTTACTTCCAGAAGAGAAGATGGTGCCCATTAACTTGCCGGAACCTGCTCCGAGGGGTAAATAAAACATTAGGGGCATTTTGCTGGGGTAACACTTAGGTTGGGGGGGGGGGTAGGGTTTTTTTTAAAAAATTTTTGTACTGTTAATATGAATTAATTTTGTTATGTCACCTGCTATTCATTTTCTGACCACCAAGTAGTCAAGGAAGTCAGTCAAAACAAAGAGGGCTGCTCTGATGCTCTTCTGGTTAGGAAAGTTTGGAGAATGGTTTTCTATTTTTTACCAAGCCAGAAGAATATCAGAGCAGCCCTCTTTATTTCTTCTGACAACTTTCTTGACTACTTGGTGTTCAGAATTGTCATAAAATGACCGGCATGTGGCGCTTTTGTAATAAAATTTATTTATTCATTTTAACAGTATACTGTATTCTTTAATATCTTGGAATTTAAAAAAAATGAATGTGCATTGCAAAAGTGGTAAAAATAACACCCTCATCAAATTTATATACACTTATTTTAAAGGTCTACTTATCCTTTAACATCTTAATCAAATATATCTGGCACCTTCCACCTGTGGAATTTTTAGTTCAGTCATATTTGGAGGGCTTCATGGAAACTATAGAAGTGCTAGTCAGTTCTAATGTTTTTTTCTTTTTGCGTTTCTCCATATTTTTTAGCGTCCTTGGGTGCAATCTTTGGCATTTCTACCTGCCTTAGTGCTCAGATTCGTGACAAGCCAGAGGACCCCCTCAATTACTTTATAGGAGGGTGTGCATCGGGTATCTTTCTGGGTGTTAAAAGTAAGTTAATTCATTTAGGATTAACATAATGCATCATGTTGATAAACTGCATTTTAATTTCACAGATCTATAAGGGATCAGTATAATCTCTAACTTTGTAAGATATATAAGAAATGGACTGAAAGGATTCTCATTTTCTAAAGACTTTGTGCAAAGTATAATATTTGATGCACATTACTAATTTTTTACCAACAAAGCAGTGTTTTTCCCCGGAATTCTAATATTCCTTTGTATTAGCATGCAATAGATGATCAATTTTTGGAAGACTTGTGCCGACTAAAGTCAGGATTAGCCCTTGTTCTAAAATGATGTACAAGAAAGCTCTATATTGCACTCACAGTTTTCATATGTTTCACTTTTCAGCTCATAATTATATGACTGGGACTACTGCATGTCTTGCTCTTGGAACCATTGCTACTTTAACCAAGGTTGGGAAGAAGGAAGGTTGGGTGTTCATACCCTCTAAGCCTAAACTGTAACCACTATACCGTGGCATCTTGTATAATAACTGTTTTGATTCATGTGAATAAATATATATTCTAAATCAAATGACCAGTTTTCATCGTTTTACTGTGTTGAATTTGTCTAGTCATGCTTACAAACATATACATCAAACCATTCATAAAGTCAATGAAAGGAGTCTGAATATTCTAGCTTGATATAAATTTGGAGATAGATGGCCCTTTTGCTAACACTGTTTTTTTCTGTAGAAGAAAGTTGCACACATTCATAATGGAGGCCTCCATCAGAAATTCTAGTGGACCTTTTGTGGTTCAAAATAAAAAGGAAGTTAAAATAAAAAGTATTGTTTAATTCTGCTTGGATACCTGAATTGATGCAACCACTAGTCATTGGAAGATTTTAAGCAGGGGTTACATACTAGATAACAGATAAGCTGTATAGAATGCAATGGGTTTAGTCCTTCTACAGGAAGATAAAGTGTCAAATGACTTTCATGGCTCTCTACTGAACTGAATGAAAACATAAAATGAGATTTTTGCCAATAAATAATTTAATTGTAAAGTGATCAGTCAGCAAATGCACACTTTATATCTAAAAGAAAATACTGTTACTTTTTGATGTTACTGGTTCTGTAAGGATTGCAATATCCAAACATGTTGTATTGCCTCTGTGATAGAATTCAATATGCAGTATCTTACTGCGGACCTAAAGGGGTTGTTCACCTTTGAGTTAACTTTTAGTATGATGTAGAGCAGTGGTCCCCAACCAGTAGCTCGTGAGCAACATGTTGCTCACCAACCCCTTGGATGTTGCTCCCAGTGACCTCAAAGCACGTGCTTTTTTTTTTAATTCCTGGATTGGAGGCAAGTTTTAGCTCAATAAAAACCAGGTGCACTGCCAAACAGAGTCTCCTGTAAGCTGCCAGTCCATATAGGGGCTACCAAACAGCCAATCACAGCTCTTAATTGACATCCCCAAGGACTTTTTCATGCTTGTGTTGCTCCCCAACTCTTTTTTTACATTTAAATGTGGCTCACGAGTAAAAAAGGTTGGGGACCCCTGATGTAGAGAGTGATATTCTGAGACAATTTGCAATTGGTTTTTATTGTTTGTAGTTTTATAGTTATTTGGCTTTTTATTCAGCAACTCTATAGTTTGCAGTTTCAGCAATTTGGTTTCTAAGGTACAAATTACCCTAGCAACCCTGCATTGATTTGAATAAGACTGGAATATGAATGGGAGATGGACTGAATAGAATAAGTAATAAAAAGTGACAATAACAATACATTTGTAGCCTTACAGAGCATTTTTAGATGGTGTCAGTGACCCCCATTTGAAAGCTGCAAAGTAACAGAAGAAAATTGCAAATCATTACAAAACTATGAAAAATAAATAATGAAGACTAATTGAAAACCTTCTTAGAATTAGCCCTTCTACAACATACTAAAAGTTAATTTGAAGGTGAACAACCCCTTTAATGGTGGGTGAAAAAAAACACAAAACCTTTTTGTAGCATGGCTTCAATTTCTTTTCATCTTCAACTCAAAACTACCAATCTGTGCCAGTGCCCAGCAAGATCTTTGAACTTACCCATTTCCAGACAGATATTGGTTGGTCAGGCCTTCAGGAGTGCCCCATACATGCCCCAATAAGACTTAGTTATTTGTCTTGTTAAAGGAACATTAACAAAAAATGAATGTTTATAGTAATGAAAATATCATTCAATGTTGCCTTGCACTGGATAAACTAATGTGTCTGCTTCAGAAACACTACTATAGTTTATGAAAACAAGCTGCTTTGTAGCAATGGTGGAAATTGAAAAAAGGCGATATGGCACAGCTTAAATAGTGGATAACACTATTATCATAACATGTTGTACATCTATCTGCTGTATAACTTGAGCTTTTTTTTGAATTCGAAGGATTTTACTGCTATTCGATTGGTCGAACGATATTAAAAATTTGATCGTTCGTTCCGAACTATTTTAAACCTTCGATCTAATTTGTACTATTCAATCAAAATTCGACTAAACAACTTCAGCAGATTGAAACTGGCGAACTAGGCAGTCGAATAAAATTTTAAAGGGGAAGTAATTAGTCGAGTATTCGAATAGATTTTTATTCAAATCATTCGATTCGATCTAATTTAGTTAATTCACTGGTAAAATTTACCTAATTTGCATATTCAAATCTATTTGAAAATATGATTGAATTTCGAATCATTCATGTGAATTTAGTAAATCTGCCCCTAAGAGTGTTTCTGAAGCAAACCGCAGTTTTACCAGTGCAGGGCAACACTTATTACTTTAAAACACTTTTTTTAATGTTACTGTTCCTTTAATGAATGCAAAAAGTATAGGCATTTTCTAAACAAAATAGTCTGACACAGATACTTAACCGGCAGGTGAAAACATTTACTATTTTAATAACACTGACATATTACATCTGATTAAATTTAACAATGCAGTACAGTAAAACTACAGTCCTGGAAAAAAAATTCCCTCCTGAAAACTGCTCATCTTGAAATTACGGCATCATCAAGGCAGGGTGGAAACAGTGTATAGGGTGATCATTTTGTCAATAGTGTTTTTACTTTTGGTGTCCAATATAGGAGGTGATAAACAGTATGCCTAAACTGATGTAGGATGTGAAAGATGCATGTGGGAAGCTGATTTACACCTAAATTTAGAGCATTTCATACTGTACTAATTTCAGTGACAACTAAATATGTATATCCAGGGGGGAGGGCCTAGGGTACAGTGCATCACTAGCAGAGACAAGAGTAATGCAATAATAAGTTACTTTGATGTAAGTTTATTTGACCTGCTAGTTTTATTGAGATTAGAATGGGAGCTAACAGATACAAGACGACTCTGTGTAGGGCGTTCTCTTTTTCGATACAGTATTTCTCTCAGTTGTCGATACCTATGGAAATAAAAAGGCAATTATAGTTTCAATGGAAAACACAGGGCACTGGGAACCAATAGTCATTACTGAAAAGAAGGCCTCAAATATCTAATCCGTCTTTGGTATATGAAAAGCAGTTTGTTTTATTTACAATGGCAGCTTTGTACGTGATAATTAGTATAACCCAAATAGCAACTGGGGTTTGAATTGTTTCAAGGTCACTGATAAATCAGAGGACATACTGAAAGCCAAGTTTCTATAGTAGGAAAATTAGACTGTAAGCTCGAGTGTGATTGATATACCAGAAGTTCATTGCAATTAGCTTTTTTTATTTACGCATTTACTGGCACACTAATTCACTCACCTCTCCTCAACTTCATTACTCTGGTTAACTCTCTCTGCCTCTTTCTGCTTTTCCTCTATCAGTGAGGTTAGAAGGTGTTCCCTTTCCCTCTCCATCCAACTGATTTGCTTCAGCAACAAGTCGTTTTGTTCTTTTAAGCTCTTCAGATCATGGCACTGGTTACTGCAACGTGACAGAGAATACCAAATTTATAATACAATAATAAGTAGTTAAATGAAAATATATGGGAAACTGAAATGAGTGGAATAGCTATATCTACTGGGCCCCATGGCAAATGAATCAGAAGGTGAACTATTGTACCAGTGTGCACTAAACTTATTAATTATATCCCTACTGGGTCCTTTCTTGGGCCCCTGTGCAGGCAGAGAGTTAGCTTCCTCTATAGTGATTTCCCTAAATAGAACTATGGCTCTGGAACATGAAAACTCACCAGTTTGAGGTTGATTGAATCATAATGTAGCTGTTGGACATGTTAGGGGTAAGGGGCTCATCCAAATAATCCTGCAAAAAAATATCAATAGCTGGAAGCACATAAACCACAATACTATCTGCACAAATACAATGGTACAAAACTTGTGGCTTTGAGACCCACACCATATGTGTATACTCTATAATTTACCCTATCACATTGTGAACAGTACATAATCACTCAATGTGTATACATCACCTTTTGTCATTGGGGTTCCAAAGGCAAAATTAACACTGAGCGTTACCTTAAATCTGTGCTTTCAACTGACTGGTGGTGGCTTGTGGACACACTGGTAAGCCTTCTGTAGACCTCAACTCCTTAGCCAGAATAAACTGCTAATAAAGATCACTTTTTGAGCACTATTACCAGGAAGGCAAACAGTAGAATTTAAAGTTTAGGAATAGAGCAGAAGGGTCAAATAACAGCCAAACACAATCAATCGGTAACAGCACTATTTGAGTGATCGCTATTAGGCAGTTCAGTCCTTATTGACAAGAAAATGAGAGCTGTTTTCAGTGACTACTATTAAAAGGCAATCATAAACCTCAAAAATTAACTGATGAATCTTGTTCTAATAACACAGAAGTGAGTAGTAAACGGAAAAGGTTTAGAAGAATATAACAATGGACTGAAGCAGGCACTTCCAACTATACCATTTCCCCACCCAGGATAGGGTAGGCTATACTCTATCCAATTTTGCTAAATGAAAAGCCCCCACAAACATTTAACAATACATGCAGATGTAGCTAATAAAGTGTAGTTGCAGTTGAAATCAGTGTTTGCCTGTTCCTATTCTCTACTCGTGGCTGGCCATGATTACTGAAACAATGTAGCAGAAGACAGTTTTTCTCTATTCCCACAATGGCTTGCATGCAAATTCATAAGTCTGGTAATCAGCTTGCTTCTTCAACATTGATTTAGTTTATTGAGGAGAAATGACAGATTACTTTCGTTAGCAAATTAATTTACAAATCATTGAAATCTTTAATGACTATTTTGGAAAGATGCTTAGAAATCCATTTTCTTTCAATAGGACCCCCCCGAAATACAGTGCAAAGTTTAGTCAAGGTAACATTTTATTTGAGGGTAAAGGGTACTTTCAAGCAATACTCTTCTTGTTAACCAATAGGCACTGCATCTGTTTCCTCTATGCACTTAAAGACATTTTACTTTTTTAAGCAATGTCCTGTTTACTCACCTCTGTCTCTTTATTCCAATTTCTTCTGTCCTCTAGTTGTTCCAGTAACTGAGCATCTACGGGAAGTACAATTTATCATGAGTTTGGTGACCTTCAGTTGTGCTAACCAATACTTCATATAATTATGCCACAAAAAAAGTGTGTAAGAAAACAATACATCCATATATCCAAATTACTCTAGCAACCATGCACTGATTTGAGTAAGAGACTGGAATATGAATAAGAAAGGGCCTAAATAGAAAGATGAGTAATAAAAAGTATGGGGTCAGTGACCCCTATTTGAAAGCGGGAAAGGGTCAGAAGAAGAAGAAGACAAATAATTAAAAAATTACAAAAAAAGTTGAATGGAAAAGTTTCTTAGAATTAGCCATACTATAACATACTTAATGTTAACTTAAAGGGATACCATCTCAGTTAATAGTGCTGCTCCAGCAGAATACTGCACTGAAATTTGTTTTTCAACAACATGTTTTTTTTAAATTTAATTTAGAAATTTGGCATGTGCTAGACATCATGTCTATTTCCCAGGTGTCCCCAACCATGTGACTTGCGCTCTGATAAACTTCAGTTACTCTTTAGATAGAAGCTCCCTGACACCTCTGCTAAAGGATTTATTTGCATTGCTAAAAGTGAGCCCTAACTTTTTCCTGCTTGGGTTCTATTCTATTTTCTAAAACTTTGAGTTACATTGAAGTACAATGAGAAGGGGTAAACAAAAGTGGTCTTAAAGCGGTTCCATCCTGAAATTCTGGCTCCTTCTCAAAGTTCAGGATCAGGCACAATGCACCAAGATGGCTGCCTCCATGCCAATATTACAGCTAAATAAAAATAAATTTGTTTGTTCAAGAGTACAATTTTAAATGGTAGAATTAATTATTTGCAATAGAAGCAGTGTAAAAATGGTGTAAAATGTTTGTTTACTCCAGAAAACCAAACAGTTATAATATTCTGAATGCTACCAAATAGTTGGAGGAAAATGGCACCCATATTTGAATGTTTCATGTGCCAGTTGCTGTTAGGGTTGCCACCTGGCCGGTATTTTTGATGGTTGATCCCAATTTTATTAATAGGAAAAAAAGATAAATAAATAGGAAGGCTGGTATTTTTTTCAGGAAAAGGTGGCAACCCTAGTTGCTGTCTAGTTGTTCAGACATGTGCAGCCCAACAACCAAAATGCAAATGGCAGCAAAGTTAGACTTATTATTATTGATTGCTAAACTTTACTTTCAGGCCTTCTCATATCCATCCTTTAATTTGACATCTAAATGACTGTTCGCCTGTCAGGGCAAATGAGTAGTGCGAATGCTATCAAGTGAACTGTGGCTAAACAGACAGCTGCTGAAAAACTAAATAGGATTAGAGAACCCTGTGTTCTTTACACTCTGAAGGTGCAGATAGCCTACAACTTCTTGATCAATTGCCAGCTAGTGAACCCAAAATATTAGCATCCAAGTACTTGATGAAGGATTTGAATTTAATTCAAACTGTAGGATGAATACATTGGGGCTCATTTATAAACACTGGGCAATTTGCACTGAGACAGTAACCCATAGCAAACAAGCTGTGATTAGATTTTTTTTCAGTAAACAGCATGTAGAAAAGTGAAAGTAAATATGTAATTGGTTGCCATGACTTGCTGGACTGATGCATATGTGCTCATTGTTAATAAAGTACCCTGGCTAACTTTAAATTTCCACAAATTTATTGCGACGCTTTACATGATTCCACCAAGCTTCCGTAGTTCCCCAGCTGCAAAAGGTCCCTTCGCCTCAGTTCGCGTCTGATTTGCTGCTTCCAAGGTAGCTCCATGCCGCATAAAATCTACTAAGCGCGAAAAGAAGTATCGTAGATATTTGGTGGGGGAAAGTGTTTAATACTGGTATTATCTGAGCTGCTGATATAGCTGCAAACTTTGCCCTTCCATTTATGAGTCTCTCATCCAATATTAATAATATGGGGCGGCTGAGTAGTAGGCGTGCATCTCCATTGCTGTGTGTATTTCATACGCTTGGATGGCGGAAATGCTCTGGCAGCCATTTTTGTTTTGGCTGAGTGAGACGCTGGGAAGGTAAAACATTTTTTTGTGTACTTTGGATTTAGAGGGCAAACCTGTAATTAAAAAAAAAAAGTTGATTTTGAATGGTTGAATTTCGCAGTTTACCGGAGCAACGTGGCGTGTATGGCTGTGTGCAAGTTTTTATAATACCATTGTGTAACGAGCTTACGTGTGTGAATGTGTTTGTTATTGTAGTATGGGTTCTGATTACATTTCTGTCTTTAAATTAACGAGTGAATAACAGAATTAATATAATCCTTTTGTGTATGCATTTGTAACTTATTCTTCGCTTAAATGTGGCAGTATCAAATCTGACCAGTAAACATTTTTCCTAGTTACCCTGTTGCTTTTTATTTTCAATTTTTATTATACCATAGAGAACGTTTCTCTATATAGATTTCTTCTTTTGTTGTTGCTGCATCCCTATCAGGCTTAGAAGTGTAACTGATGTCTGGTTTGCTAGTGCTTAACCCTAGTAACCACTAGGGTTGCCACCCAGCCAGTTTTTTTTGATGGTTGATCCCAATGTTCTTAATAGGAAAAAAGTACAAATATATAGGAAGGCCGGTATTTTTTTCAAGAAAAGGTGGCGACCCTGGCAACCACACTAATTTTGTCTGAGGGCCGGATCTTCTATGATATTTTTCATATGCTGTCACCACTAGGGTTGCCACCTTTTTCTTGAAAAAAATACCGGCCTTCCTATATATTTACCTTTTTTTCCTATTAATAACAATGGGATCATCCATCAAAAATACCGGCCAGGCCGGTAAAATACCGGCCAGGTGGCAACCCTAGTCACCACCCTGCTTGGTTGTGTTATCTTAGGAAAAAGTATCTGAACATTCAGTGTCGGACTGGCCCACCAGAATACCAGGAAAACTCCCGTTGGGCCAAGGTGTCAGTGGGCCCTCATGCTGCTAAACTTTTGGCCTATTTCATGGACATTCGATATTTCTATGAGAACAAAGAGACTAAATCGATGGACTAATTGATTATAGTATGTAAAGAAAACAAACTAGGAGAATAGAGTTTGTTTGAGGAGATGAAGAATAATAGTACCAAGAGTGGGCCCCTGTTCTACGGTTTTATGGTGGGCCCCTGTTCTAAGGTTTTATGGTGGGCCCCTGGTCTAAGGTTTTTGGGTGGACAAATGGTGTCCCAGTTAGAGTTGCCACCTGGCTGGTATTTTACCGGCCTGTCCGGTAAAATTAATGGCTAATCCCAATGTTAGAAATAGGGAAACAAGCTAAATATATAGGAAGGCCGGTATGTCTTCCCAGAAAAGGTGGCAACCCTAGTCCCAGTCCGACACTGTGAACATTGTATGGGGCTCACAGGGAGATGGTCTCCAGTTGAAGATTTACATAAGAAAGATTACAAGGACCAGCACCTATTTTTAAAGGTAGCATTTTCAAATGCATTTCAGTGGCTGATAAGAATGGCAAATAATGCATAAACAATAGCAAATCAGATGCTTTCACAGGAAAATAATTTTTTTTCAAAGAAATAGTGCAGCTCCAGCAGACTTCTGCACCAAAATCCATTTCATAAAAGAGCAAACTTTTTTTTAATTTCATTTTGATATCTGACACAGGGCTAGACATATTGTCAATTTCCCAGCTGGCCCAAGTCATTTGACTTCAATCACTCTCTACTGATGTACTGCAAATTGGAGTGATATCACTACCTGTAATTATTTCCTATTTCATTGCGCAGCATGCAGTTGAAATAATGACTTATCCCTTCCTTTAAATTTGCAATTAAAGCAAAATAAATTAAACCTAGACACCAAAGGATAAGGAAGAAGTTTGTAGAATAGGCATGCGAGTCATGAGGGAGTCCTTTATTTTTCATAGATGCTAATTGTCGCAACATTGCCCTACTTCAGATCCAGGTATGGTGCTCAAAATATTCAGAGCAACCCCAGGCAAGATAGGTAAGCAATAATAGTATGTTATCAGTGTGATCAAACTCACCTTTTTTTGTATGCTTTTTAGGTTTGTTTATGTAACTAGCAGGATTTATAAAATACCTGTGCCCATTTCTATAGCAGTGGTGTTATGGCCACGTTTGGCATGGCAAACGAGAGACTACGTGCTTTGGAGGAAATCGAGCGTGAAATAGCAGCCATATTGCTCAATGCAGGTATTAAACCTTGGGTAATAATGTTTGCATCAAACAAAAATTTATTGTGATTCTGATTTATTTTCTTTGATCTTTAACAGGAAATGTAATTTTAGAGCTTTCAAAAGAGAAGCCAAACGAACGCATGTTAGACAAACAGGCAGCCCAGTTCACATCCTCAGTGCAGAGAGTAGAGTCTGAACTCTCAGGGCAGATCCGCTATCTCACCCAGGTAAGTAAAATATTTTGTGTCAAACATAATAGGTTAGAGCAGCGTTTCCCACTGTTGGGTTTGCCCTTGGGTAACTTGGAGCCTGAGGTAATGGGGGGAAATTTCTCTAAATGGCAAATAATGGTGGAGTGGAAGCACTGTTTGGATATTTATCAGGATGACATTGGGAAAAAAATCTGATATAAAATAATATTAAAATACTTGGACTGACAGGAGCCTTTTGCAATAGCATTATGGCTTTTAAAGGCATGATTCAATCTATATGCAATTAGGAACACCTTTATATAATCAAGGGAAAGCCCCTCAACATGACTATGCTCATACCTGAGTTTTCCTACAAAGCGAAAATGGGAAAAACTAAGAATAACATTACCTTTCACAGCACTATAAAAAGGAACTAAATTCTGCAGATCTCATTCTCTGTTTTTTACTGTATTTAGGTGGCCACTGGACAGCCACATGAAGGCTCAAGTTACAGTGCTCGGAAAGATGGCACAATGGCTCTAAACAGAATTGACTATTCTCGAGTCAAGTTAGCAGAACTCGGTAAGACGTGTGAGCAGATGCTAGAACAGCCTTGATATGTGAAATGGAAGAGTCTTGTAAGATCCATGTGTTCATCAAAAGGAAAATAGTGTGGCGAGAGAACCATCCATAATGAATTAAAGAATTTGGTGCGTCATGTAAATGATCTTAGCTGCTGGTCAGCAATCCGTGGAGGAAAAGCATGTTGGGACATTGAAAAATGGATAGACACATTAAACATTGATTTATATGACATTCTTGGTCATGTTTTTTTTTTTTTCCCCCAAATCAGCCCTTGTTCTGAATGTTCTAAGCAACCTTGTTCCTTAACTTTGCTTGGAACCAACTGTGTGTTAAAGCAGCTGTTGCACAATTTATTTTGACGGGGGAATGCTCACTCTATGACAATTACATTTACTGTGAAAAGAAACGAGGATATTTTGAGTTTCCTAATCCTTTCACTAGCTTGAAACTTTTACCATTGTTTCTACAGTTGTTTAGAAGAGAAATCTCTTGCTCTCGTTAATGATCGTTTAGCTCCTGAAAATTTTATAAGGCTCTGAGCACAATACTTTCTCCCTTTAAAAATGTTTATATTGTCCCAATAAAGTTGACACATATTGAAGACATCTCTGAAAATACAATTATTGATCCCTCTCCATTGTAGTTGCCAGTTATACCAAGTCTTGAGGATTAAAGGAGAAGGAAAGGTTAAAACTAAGTAAGCTTTATCATAAAGGTCTATGTAAACATACCAGTAACCCCTCAAAGTAATGATGTCAAAAGAAACACAGCATTTCTTTCCTTCTATTGTGTACACATGGGCTTCTGTATCAGACTTCCTGCATTTAGCTTAAACCTCTTGGGCGTGAGCATGCTCCGTTTGCTCCTCTCTCACCCTCCCTTTTCCCTCTTTCTTCCCAACTGTAATCTGAGCCCAGAGCTATGAGTGCGCAGGGAGAGGCAAGAAGGGATGTCACACCAAGCTAATATGACAGCTGCTATCCTAAACAGAGAGAAAGCTTCTAGAGCTGTTTACTCGGGTATGGTAAAGCATTCTACATAATAAATATAGTGTTCTAGCTTGTACTATTATGGATAATCTGTTGGTAATAGACTGCCTCAGTAGTTTTCTTTCTATTTTAAAGGCTAAGTGTGCACAAATTATAATGTTGAATTGTGGCAGGGTACATGTGTCTCTGTAGTTGCATGAACAACATGACTTCGAAGGGGGTATTGTGTTATCCACAGGGGAGGAGGCATATGGATTTAAAG
>CM044431.1:109381240-109392937 GCA_024363595.1 Xenopus borealis | reverse complement strand
AGTGGTCATTCCATAGTTCTCAGGAGAAGGGAGGATGGTAGGGAGGGAAATATGGGATGTGTTTTAAGTTGTTGTTTCCTTTTTTGGAGGTGGAATTGTAGAGTAGGGTGTGTGAACTGGAGCAAAGTGCTTACAGAGTTCATAGCTGAATTTCTGTGTGTTTTCATGTATGCTAAACATATACATCCATTTATTGTATAACGCTGTGGAATATGTTGGTTTGTTTCAGAATTACATGATAAAAACGCTGCAGTGACTCTGAGCTCCCTAGCTTTGCAATTATTCAGGTGTCTCCAGACATCGATGTGAATTACTAATTAAAACTCTGAGTTTATATAAAGAGGCTGCTTTATTATTTGATCAAATATTTTTCTTTTTCCTGGATAGTACTTTATAATGCTTACATTTGTTTATTTTATTTAATTATGTTATGAAAAGCATCTAACAGCTGACAAGTTCATGCAGAAGTCAGGGGTAGCTATCCATGGAGATTTAAAATCTTTCTTTGTGGTTTTAGTGTTTTTTTTAACATTTTTTCTATTAGAGTATTAATCAGGTACAGTTCTTACATCTCTGGATATTTACATATCTTCACATTTCAACATTGTTTACCAGTTGGATGTATATCTTATTATTATTGTTTGGTAGGTACAGACCAGTTGTGTAACTTGAAATTCACCTGCTGGGTGCTTGAGTTACGGAGAATCGCGTGGCTGCATGTATGAGTAACAGCTCCTCATGGCAGCGGCCATTCCACTCTGGTCACGTGGTCTTGAGTACAAAAACATCACATAAGGCACTAGTCGGCTTGCCGAGGAAGCATTGCTGGATTCGAGTATCACATTTAAAAGATCAAAAACTTTATTTTCAAAAAAGTGGTTAAAATAACATCACCATAAATCCAATTTGTAGGAACAAGGGCAGGGGCGAGCACGGCTTAACACGTTTCGTGACTAATCTTGTCACTTCATCAGAAGCCACAACAGACCAGTTGTGTATTATACATTTTCATTGCTGTTTATTCCTATTCTATACATCCTAAATTCCCATTTTGTTGGGTATATTTCAAGATGCAGGTTTAAATGTATATTGTTACATCATACAAATAATTTTTTCATCTATAACTTTAACATTTATAACATCGTAACCTTTATTATAACCAAGATACAAGTGATAATCATTCTGTTTTCTCTTTGTCTATTTGCAGGTCTTATTCTGTCTCCAACGCTGCAATGCCGGAGGATTTAGCTACAGTTCGTGAATTTCCAGTCATAGATTAATAGGAGGATCTCAACGTACTGTTCTTGTGGTATACCATTCTGTATATTGGAAGCATTCATGTAATTGTATCTTTACTGTTTGTGGGATGATTTCAATAAATGTCTCCCAAGTATCGAAAAACTTTTGGACAATTGCGTTTTTATTTAAAGATGTTTCTACCCAGTCCATATAGAAAACTCTTACTAGTTTTTCCAGGAAGAGTTTAATAGTGGGAGGGGTATTTGATATCCAGACTTGTAATATTGTCTTTTTTGCCACTGCTGTTATAATCAATAGGAGCCTTTTTGCACCTCGCATGGTTTTGATAGGGATGTTTGGGGTTGTGCCCCATAGTGCCCAGGCTACCGATATATAGTTAACCAGGTGTCTTGTTGCACAATCTCGTACCTGATTCCAGAACCTGCGTATCAGTGGACAGGCCCAGAGGCAATGAATTAGATTAGCTTTGGTTTGTCCACACTTTGGGCAATCACTGCTTTCCCATCTATTCATTTTAAAAAGTATTTCTGGGGTTAGATAAGTTCTATGTAAGAGATTGAGGAACATTTCCCTGTATATACTTGAAGGTATGGTGTACCACAGTTGTCTGTACATTTTGAATATATCTTCCATTGTTAGTTCTGGTATATCTACTGTCCATTGTTTGGGTCCTGTGGGTAAGCTGTCATAGTCAATATTGTCTTGTAGAAATTTGTAATTTTGTGATATAGCTCATTTAGTAGAATTGGTTTTTAAAAGGAATCTATCCATGGAATTATTCCGGTCTTTGTCTGCTCAAAGTTTTATGGCCTTGCTGGTATACATCTGGGCTTGTAAGAAAGCAAATATGTTTTGTTGTATAAAAGGGAATTTAGTTTGAAACTGTGCCACTGTTAAGGGTTTGTGACTCTCATCATTGATCAATTGGCGTATCGTTGTTATCCCCTCTTGTCTCCAGTTTTGATATACTGGAGACATACTGATACCTCCCCACAGGGTTCAGCAGAAGAAGTAGGTGTAGAGAGTGATTGCTAGTTAAGTTGTTTTGTTTCCTTAATTCCTTCCATGTTTGCCATGTGGAGTATAATAGGGGGTTTTCTATAATATTATTGGGAAGTTCCTCTTTATGCATATGTAGGATATATAGTAGATTTGTTTGAGGGATAAACTGTTGTTCTTGGTATGTATTCGTGTAAATGTCTGACTTGTGGATCCAGTCTTTTAAGTGTCTTATTGTTGCTGCCAAGTTATATTGTTTAATGGTAGGAGGTTTTAGTGTTTTATCGTTTGAAACCTTGAGGTTTTCCTATTCTTGTTTAGATTTGTTCTCCTTTTTATTTTTTTTGTGCTTTTTTATTCTGATATTTTAGTAAGTAATAAACATTCATCTTTTTTTTTATATATTTTTGGCTGAAAAAACCTCCATAACAAAATCATTTCACATTTTGATAAATAGGCCTCTAAAATAACATTGGATCCCGCTTATGAAATATGGCTCATAAAAATGCATACAGAGATTAGAATTCAATCATATTTCATACTTTTAAATAGATATGAACATGAACACCGTACAGAATATTTACTGAAGACATGATCAGTACATGAAAAATAGTGCATGAGAAATGTTTGATACAGTTCTTCTAGTAGCATTCCACATACAAGGGCTTTTACTAACCTTGTAACTATTACCATGTAAGAATATTGTCATTCATTTTCAAGGCCATATTTAGGTTTACTGATTTATCACTACTATGTGAAGTTTTATAGCGACCTATCACCCAGACACAGACACAAAAAGCTGTATTGTAAAATTCCTTTTCAAATTAAACATGAAATCCAAACTCTTTTTTATTAATGCATTTATAGCAGTTTTAAACTCATTTAAAAATCTCATCTGTCAGTCAAATATTGCCTGCCCCTCCTCTATGCCTTAGGCATAGAAACGGGTTGACAATTACTTTCACTTTCCATTCAGCACTTACCAAATGTAACTGCACTCTCCACATTCCCCCCAGTTCTCTTTACCATTTAAATGTGTAACCAGTGCATGGGGATAGACATCAGGTCCCCCATTCTGGTGCACAAACAAGATTTTGAAATGATACAAGGCTTGCCTTAATAACAGTGTCCACAAAAGGACTCCTGCCTGCTTGCTATAATCATTTATTCCCAGACCAAAGGAAACAAGATTCAAATAATTTATATAGTGTTATTAAAGTTTATTTTGCTTAACGAACGTGATAAAATAGGATTTGGAATATTTTTTTTCAGGTGAACGGTCCCCTTTAATGTTGTTATGGGAATTATTAGGGGAATTATTTCATTATAGGGGACATACCACTAGTGCATGAGCATCTTACTCAATTCTGCCCTACATTAGACTACTGTGATTCCTTGCCATATTCCCCATGTGTTCCTTGCTAGGGATGGCGCGAACTGTTCGCGCGCGAACTTGTTCGCGCGAACATCCGCCGTTCGTGCTCGCAAAATATTCGCGAACGTCGCACGACGTTCGCCATTTTGGGTTCACGCATAGTCACCGCTTTTTTTTTTTTTTTTTCACCTCTCACCCCAGACCAGCAGATACATGGCAGCCAATCAGGAAGCTCTCCCTCCTGGACCACCCGAACACCCCCTGGACCACTCCCCTTCCCTATAAAAACTGAAGCCCTGCAGCTTTTTTTCAATCTGTCTGTGTGTGCTTGGAAGAGATAGTGTAGGGAGAGAGCTGTTAGTGATTTCAGGGACAGTTTGCTGGCTAGTAATCTGCTTGATACTGCTCTGTATTGGAGGGACAGAAGTCTGCAGGGATTTCAGGGACATTTTAGGTTAGGTAGCTTTGCTGGCTAGTAGTAAATAAATCTACTGTTCTTCAAACAACTGCCATACATTGACCTGTATTTTTTCTGTGCTTCAGTGGCTGCGACTATTTTCAGCATTTATATGGCATATTTTTTCTGTGTTTCAGTGGCTGCGACTATTTTCAGCATTTATATGTCGTATTTTTTCTGTGCTTGAGTGGCTGCGACTATTTTCAGCATTTATATGGCGTATTTTTTCTGTGCTTGAGTGGCTGCGACTATTTTCAGCATTTATATGGCGTATTTTTTCTGTGCTTCAGTGGCTGCGACTATTTGATTTTTCAGATACATTTGTGCCCTTGATCCCCCTCTGGCATGCCACTGTCCAGGTCGTTGCACCCTTTAAACAACTTTAAAATCATTTTTCTGGCCAGAAATGTCTTTTTTAGCTTTTAAAGTTCGCCTTCCCATTGAAGTCTATGGGGTTCGCGAACGTCGCGAACCGTTCGCGCGTTTTGTCGCAAGTTCGCGAATATGTTCGCGAACATTTTTGCCGCGGTTCGCGCCATCCCTATTCCTTGCTTGTGCCAGGACCTAGTGCCTAGCAGGCTGTTTATTTTGGGTACTTGGACATTTGAGCTGGGAAAACCTTTCAAAGGTGTGTGTTAGTTCCAGTATTTAACAATATGTCATTTATGTGCCCATAAAGCTGTTGGTATTCTTTACAAAAAAACATTCCAAATATTTCTCTTTTATTGCAAGCCATCACAAACCAAGTGGTCATGGGCCACATGGAACATTTCACTGTCTGTGACAGTCCTAATAACCAACAGTGATAGAACTGCAAGTATCTTTGTATATTCAAGCTCCAGCATGTATTACACAATGAAAACAGTCACTGTATCCATGTATATCATCACTGTATTCAGACGGACATCTAAAATAAACCTGCTTTAGGATATCATTAGAAGTGGATGCAATTCACTGTACTCTACTGCACATGTTGACCATTGCTCACTTGCTGCCAAACTCCTAGCACTGCTGTGCTTTTCCTCCCTGTCAGGTCCCAGACTTCCTAAACTGTTAAAATATAATACATTAGTTGGTACATTTTCAGCAGCATCATATTCCAGCAACTAATGTATCAACTGTAACAGTTATTTGGCACAGATTTTAGTACAGCTCAGTAGTGGTGGAAGATTTCATTTCAGCCAATGGATTAAACTGTAACAGTTTTGAAAGTCAGCGATCTTGCTCATTAAAGGGGTGGTTCACCTTTAGGGTAACTTTTAGCATGTTTTACCATGGCCAATTCTAAGCAACATTTCAATGGGCCTTTGCTATTATTTATTTATTTTTAATTATTTGCCTTCTTTGTTTGACTCTTCCCAATTTTCAAATGGAGGTCACTGACCCCATTTAAAAAACAAATGCCCTGTAAGGCTTCACATTTATTGCTACTCTATTAGTTATTTATTCAGTGCCTCTCCTATTCAAATTAGCAAGCAGATTACGGAAATTGCAAACTTGAGAGATGCTGAATAAAAAGTAATGCAAAAACCACCAATGAAAAAAATAAAAACAAATTGCAAATTGCCTCAGAACATCACTTTCCACATCATGCTAACATTAAACTCAAAGTGGAACTACCCCTTTCAGGCGCTACTGTCAAAAGTGAGAAGGTGAACCTTAAAGGGACCCTGTCATGAGAAAACATGTTCAAAACGCTTCAGTTAATAGTGCTGCTCCAGTAGAATTCTGCACTGAAATCCGTTTTCTAAAGTTTTTTTATATTCAGTTTTGAAATCTGACATGGGGCTAGACATTTTGTCAATTTCCCAGCTGCCCCGGTCATGTGACTTGTGCCAGCACTTTAAGAGGGAACCTGCTTTCTGGCAGGCTGTTGTTTTTCCTTCTCAATGTAACTGAATAGTACACAGTGGGACATGGGTTTTACTACAGTGCTGTTCTTAGATCTACCAGTCAGCTGTTATCTTGTGTAAGGGAGCTGTTAACTGGTTACCTTCCAAATTGTTCTTTTGTTAGGCTGCTGGGTGGGGGAAAGGGAGGGGGTGATATCACTCCAACTTACAGTACAACAGTAAAGATTGATTGAAGTTTATCAGAGCACAAGTCACATGACTTGGGGCAGCTGGGAAATTGACAATATGTCTAGCCCCATGTCAGATTTAAAAATTAAATATAAAAAATCTTTTGAGAAATGGATTTCAGTGCAGAATTCTTCTGGAACAGAACTATTAACTGATGCATTTTGAAAAAAAAATTTTTTTCCCATGACAGGATCCCTTTAAGCAAAAATCAGTTTTAAAAGGCAATTGAAAATATTTTTTGTTGTGAAACATTTAAAAAGCTTAAAAGCTGAATTTAAATACATTACAAATCCATGCAGTGATGAATGGGTCAAATGACACCAGTCATTTTCTTGGCAGAAGACCTTAGACAGAAAAAGAGCCAGATAACAAATCTCTTGACAGAGAGTACTTGACACTTGATTATAACACAGATTTCTAGTTTCCATATTTTAATCTCTTCCAATAAAACTATCTTCTTTTCTTGAGCCCAGGCAGTTCCAGATCTGCCAGATCACCATTCAGTCCACCCACACAGTAATCTGAAACATCTCACAGAGTCAAGAATGGGTCAGTACTTCCCACGTGTAAAGCACTCTAATGTCATTGCTATGTTTACAAGAAGCAAGACAATATTAAGTATCTATTTAAGGGGTGGTTCACCATTAAGTTAAGTTTTAGTATGTTACAGAATGGCCAGTTCTAAGCAACTTTTCAATTGGTCTTCATTTTTTCTTTTTATAGTTTTTGAATTATTTGCACCTTCTTCTGATTCTTTTCAGCATTCAAATGACTCCTTGCTACTTTTTATTACTCATCTTTCTATTCAGGCCTCTCCTATTCATATTCCATTCATTCATTTAGATCCTAGCAACCAGGTTGCTGAAATTGCAAACTGGAGAGCTGCTAAATAAAAAGCTAAATAACTCAAAAATCACATATGATAAAAAATGAAAGCCAATTGCAAATTGTCAATTTCTACATGATATTAAAAGTTGAACAACCCCTTTAACCATGGCAATCAATTGCTTATTTCATTTAATATTACCAAGATATGGCCATCAGTGCCAAATGCTCTTCAATGCCATCTTCAGATTGTCAGCACTGAATCAATACAGGGGTCTAGGAAGCAGGCGTGAGGGCTGACAAAACAAAGATTAAAACAAAGTATATCTTAATATTCTGCATTTGTTTTGTTTTCAGAAGCTCCATAATATCACAATCACATGTTAAGGTGCCATTGAGGACTAGTTGCTGCAGAAGTGCAGGGAAATTTTCAAGACATGGGAAGGATAGCCCAGATAGAGGGTACAATCATAAGGCGTGTTCCAACCACCAACACCGCCTGAGGCGGCTCTTGAAATGACACCCCCTCATCACGAAATTGCACTCTCTACCCTAGAGAATGCTAATTTCTGGTTTAATAACCGGAAATTCTTTTTGCCACCCCTGGTAACTTCTGGGGAGATGCTGTCTGAGGAAAGGTACTCGCCTTGCCTCATGGCAGAAACACCCCTGCCAATAACAGAGCTTTGGTTTTGCTGACTTTTTTCAAATTTTTATTTATTTTCTGTTGCGTTTGGCAGAATCCTTTGTGAAGGATTCTATAGTAAAAAAATGCGTACCACAGGGGATTTATTTTTTAGGTTTACTCACAGGCAAGATATTTATTTAAAATACATGCATCCAACTCTCCGAATAGTATCTCTAAATAAAAGACTGGAATATGAATAGGAGAGAACCTGAATAGGAAGATGTGCAATAACAACTAATTTGTATATTTACAGAGCATTTGTTTTTTCAACAGGGTCAGTGACCCCACTTTGAAAGCTGGAAAGAGTTAGAAGAAAAAAGCAAATAATTAAAAAAAAACTATAATATCATAAATATAATACTAAAAGTTAACTTAAAGGTGAGCCACCCAAGTCATCTCTCGACAACTAGATTCTAAAACATTTTGTTCACAAATGAATCCATTTTAGTTTTCTCACTGTTAAACAAAGAAATTAGATTAGGATGGATGTCTTTCAGTATTAAGTAGACTCATTTGTGGAGGATTGACAATTTTTTCTGAATCCAAAAGCAATGAATTTCATGCATCCCTAAATCAGAACTTTCATTCAATATTCAACATTACTCAATAATTGCACTCAGCACTGAATGGGAGTGGGTAAATTTGGGAGTACTTATTGCCATATCAGATTGGCATGCAAAAAGAAACATTTCAAGCATAGTTCCCTAACCTGGGTAAGTATATATTCTTCAGCCACATATTCTCAGAAACACTTTCCTTATGCTGAATGTTTTGGGGTGCTATGACCTAAAGCATCCCCTGAGATCCCAAGGCAATGTCAGCTTAGCTTGTGACACAAAGGACCTTGGTTCTCATGTAATTCTAAATATTAATCTGAATCCATAATTTATGGATTTGTTGCACCAAATCTTTTCTACACATTTAACAGTGCTAAATATTAACCAGTTCAAATGAAGAATACAGGTGTTTATACTGGTTTCAGATAACCAATAGCAGCTTTGAATCAGCAAAAACTAAATTTGGATCTACATGGGGCATCTAGAAAGGCAGAGATCTTCACTGATAAAAAGCTGGGGTGGCCTTGGATTGTTAAAGAAGTACCAAAATAAGCTGTAGCAATGCTATTCCAAGTCTTTTTTAAGATTTAGTTTACAGTGTGATTGCCAATGTGAATTTATCATTATGCATTAATTTTATTTTATTTCCAGCAGCAGACCTTTAATTTAATTTAGTGATATACAGTAGAACCCCCATTTTACATCCCTCAATTTTAAGTTTTCCCTCATTTTACAGTTGTTTTGTGGTCCCACCTATATATTATGCATAATACATTTGCCTGATTTTCCTGTTTTTTACATCATTTTTGAATTTGTGGAGAGGCCACCTAGGCCCGGGCCTAGGGCGACAGGATTGTAGAGGGCCGCATGCTGCCCAGCCACACCCACATTGGTTCAGAAATGTAAATTTCCTGTGTGCCAATTCCCATTGCTCTGTCCTGATGATAAAAATTTGAGCAAATGAAAGGGAGGGGACAGGGGCGACAAACAACAGTGGGCTTAGGGGTGCCCGCTAGGTAAATCCAGCCCTATTTCTGGTCCCCTGAAAAATTAAAATAGGGATTCTATTGTATATATTTTCTTGTAATTACTATTCTTTTTTATAGCAACTTTATACCTTGTCATTTTATATCTTCTAGGCACGTCTCAAAAGTAGAAAATTACATTCGATCTTTTCTTGTGCAAAAGAGATTTCCCAATGGGACTTCCCATTCTATAAAAAAAGATATTCTGTAACTTTAATTGAAAGATGGAAGACTGAGAATTTGTGCTAGAATCAGATCTGTTGGGGGGGGGGGATGCAATAAAAGTTGTATATGACACATAAATTAGAACAAAGATTTTGCAATGTAATATTCATTATGATGCAGGAAGATGAGATGGTGATGTGAACTTCAATTGCTGTAAAGAGATTCTGTCACAGAAAAACATGTTTTTTTACAAAATGAATTATTAGATGGTAGAATAGAATCTTGCACTCAAATACATTTTTTAAAGGACAAGAAAAGTGTAAAATAGAATAAGGCTAGAAATGCTGTATTTTGTATACTAAACATAAACATGAACTTACTGCACCATAAGCCTAATCAAACAAATGATTTATGCTTTCAAAGTTGGCCACAGGGGGCTGTCATCTTGTAACTTTGTTATACATCTTTGTCTGACACTGGCACTGCACATGCTCAGTGTGGTCTGTGCTGCTTAGGGGTCGTCATAAATGATCAAAAAACAAAGCTGTTTGAGTTCTGCATGGCTGTAAGTAAGGCAGGGGCTCCCCCTGCTGTTCATAAGTATGATTGTTTCCCTGCCAGAAGTTAGGGGCTGTCTGACAATTTCTATCCTCAGCAGTAAATGAAGGGAGAATTTCACTGCATACAGTCAGGTTTATTATAAAAATGGTACACATTTTTTAATTAAAGTATATTGGAGATAGATTTATTTTTCATTAAAGAAAGTAAAAATGTGATTTTATTTATTTGCCTTTCCTTGTCCTTTAATTATATTTCATTTTGAAATTCGACCTGGTGCTAGACATGTTGTTAGTTTCCCAGGTGCCCCCAGTCATGTAGCTTGTGCTCTGATAAACTTAATTCACTCTTTACTGTTACACTGCAAGTTGGAGTGATATCACCCCCTCTCCCCTCAGCAGCCCACGGGCAGTAACCAGATAACAACTCCCTGATACCCGCTACATATATATATGATATAATGCTGAAAATGCGCCCATGCCCCACCTATGAAAATAGCACTCAGTATTTAAAGGGATATTGTCATGGAAAAATTTTTTTTTTCAAAATGCATCAGTTAATAGTGCTGCACCAGCACTGAAATCCATTTCTCAAAAGAGCAGATTAATATTTAATTTTGAAATCTGACATGGTGCTAGAAATATTGGCAGTTTCCCAGCTGCCCGCAGTAATGTGACTTGTGCTCTGATAAACATCAGTCTCCCCCCCCCAGCAGCCTAGAAACAGAACAATGGGAAGGTAACCAGATAGCAGTTACCTAACACAAGATAACAGCTCCCTGGTAGATATAAGAACAGTATTCCATAGTAAAATCCAGGTCCCACTGAAACAGATTCAATTACAATGAGTAGGAGAAACAACAGCCTGACATAAATCAGTTCCATCCTAAAGTGCTGGCTCTTTTGGAAAGCACATGACCAGGCAAAATGACCTGAGATGCCTGCCTACACCAATATTGCAACTAAAAAAATACACTTTCTGGTTCAGGAATTATATTTTATATTTTAGAGTGAATTATTGCAGTGTAAAAACAACATCATAAAAATCATGACAGAATCCCTTTAAAATCCAAGTCCACTAACCCAAGCCATGATTCCTCCAGTTCCACTGAGTAGGAGGAACAATAGCTTATCTGGAAGCAGTTCCATTGTAAAGTTATGGATCTTTCTGAAAGCACAGGATCAGGTACAATGACATGAGATGGCTGTAGACACACCAATATTGCAACTAACTAAAATATGTTTGTTGCTTCAAGAATAAAATTTGAAATGGTAGAATAAATTATTTGCACTGTACACAGTGTCATTTAGTAATAAAAACTACACCATAAAAATCATGACCGAATCCTTGAAAGAGGTTTTTAATAATATATACATTGCACTATGGCATAAACTATAACATTTGCAAAGGTTTGTTCTAATTATTTATATGTAAAAAATCTGGAGACAAAAACTGAAATGTAACACAAGAGGTTACTGAAATATATGGGAAGAAAAAAGGAATCCTTTGGCAAGATCTAAAGATTTCTCTTGAAGTGTATGCCCATAATGTGAGCAGCTGGCTTAATGGTTTAAGGCAGCTGTGAGGAGATCCAATATCAATGGGAAGGAAGGATCCAAAGGATACTGACACACCGTGGGAGGGTCAACATTAAAGCAGAAACATTGCAAACTTTCTCAAAGCGATGAAGAGAGAAGAGAAAAGATT
>CM044431.1:109349769-109374386 GCA_024363595.1 Xenopus borealis | reverse complement strand
TCAGTATCTCTTTAACCAAAATGGAAATGGCCACACAAGCAGGCAGTCATATCACCTAAAAGGATCATATTGATGCTTTGCATCTTTTCTTTCTCTAGAATCATGTCATATGTCATCTGTAAGAACTTCCAATTAGGAACCTGTATTGTTTAACAGCAGTCCTTTTAGGAAAAGTTTGTTCATGTTTATTACTATGCAGCACAGGGGACATTAGAGGGCACTCTCTATAGCAGGTCAGTATCCTATGCCCTTAGGGATGATGCAGCCATGTGGAGCAAAGCTGGCAACTTTTCATCTTGTTTGTTATATGGCAATACGCTTTGTTCTTATTGGTAACTTTGCACATAAGTGCATCTGTTACATGAAGGTTATATATTTGTGAGACAAATTGTACAGAATGGAGTTCGTAATATAATGACATCCTTTTGTGCACTAACCATATTTTGATCTTATTATTATATAGAAATAAGTTGTTTGTATATTTTTTATTTGTGTATATGGTCACAAATACTTGAGATACCATGAGAGACATTCAGTCTGTGAATTAGTTTAGTATACACAATGTATATGGGACAAACGGCACCCCATAGAGATTGGTGGATCTCAGCTTATTTTGTAGAACAGGTGAGGGTGAATTTAGTAATACCATTTTATGTGGTACTGTGCTAAGTCCTTCACTGTAATCAGTTATTCTGCCTTAGTTACAAGAATATCTAGGACAGATATCCAGAATTATTATAAATGTAATTTTTCCCGTTTTTGCTCTTTGTATTGCTAGTTAGTGGTACTCTGGCAATTCTATTCTGCATATCTATTTTTAGCTTACGCATCTACCAAAGAGTAAGTGTTTGTTAATATTCCATAAATATTCAGATTTGCTTGCTGACACTCTATATTTTTACATGTAATGTAAATTCTTTTTACCAATAGAGGGCAGCACTGTACTTTGGCAATATTTCATGAACTCCAGCTCCATTTCAGTTTGAAAATATTTATTTATGATTTCTTGACTTTTTTTTATACAAAATAACATGGTACAAATAAAACTTTGATGAATAAAAAGGAATAAATACATTTTTACAAAGCAAACAAAATCTAAAAACAGGTTTAAATAACAATGGAAATAAAATAAACATATCTTTTGTTGTCTTTAGCAAAACTTATAATATATTTATATATATATATTTATATATTTCATTTGCTGTAATGCAAGAAAAGATGGTTACCACACAGTGTGTTATTGTTATATAAAAAAGTGAATGGTTACTGAATATTTGGTAATGAACGGATGATATGCCGAAGGCTTATATATTTGCATATATCTGCGATGGCAAGGCCAGCCTACAATGCAAATGCAACCTGGCATAAATACTGTATAATAATATGCAGCAAAGACTGATGGACTTGATCATGTCAAACTCATGCACCCAGCCAAAATGGCAAAGTTTCAATACATATATTTTTCATGTAGTTGTAGTTTTTGTAAACATTCAAGCAAACAAAAGCTGAAGCAACTTCATTTCCATATGCTGCAATGTTTGTTTACCCTGGCTTAGATATGAGTAGAGACACGGGAAGGGACAGGCAGCAGGGAATGAAAAACAGCCTGGACAGATTGTTCTGCTGTAAGGTTTCATTTTTATAAGGTAATTCCCTACAAATAACATATGAACGTCATAGAAAATTGATTGTGTGTAAGATAGACTTACTGCTGCACAAACTGTAGACTGTTTTAGTCACCACCTGGTTTTTTTTGCTGCATCTGCACAGCCCAACTTGGACTCAATCAGTAATAGTGGTGATTCACTCAACTATAAATAAGTGGTGCTCAAATGTTTTTCGAATGCTGTCCAAATTTTATGCAGTAAAGCTTTATTTGATATAAAGTGAGCTCCTCTGTATTATAGGCATGTAACCCAACCTTTCTATTGCTCAAGCTCCAAGAAGTACATTTCAGACTTTGGAAAGAGAATGATGATAAGGGAGATTTAAAAGATCCTGTTTTGTCATTTGTAATGCTTAGTTTATTTTAAACACCACTAGGGGGTGATGTATCCATATAAGCAGTTGCTAATGATATGCTGACTAAAGAGGGCTAACATTCTGATACTGAATGATCTAACATTTTGGTAGAAGATTATAAACACTATCAACATAGACTGATTCAGTGTTGGATTATTGTCTTGTTGATGTATACTGCTCCTAGTAGGTAAACAAAACTACATTTCATTATACTACAGGTGTATCTTATGCATGGAAACTTCTCTGGCACCAGCTTAATAAGTTATCTCGGTGTATAATTGTAACTTTTCTTCTACAGATTATCACACTGGTATTTTGAAGAATTTATGAAATACAAGGGGACATGCATACACGTGCCATTTGTATAAGTAACTCTTAAAGCTAATCAGCCTCCTTCCATTGTTTCAGGATTTCAACATAAGAGTACCACTCCATCTTTAATGGGATTGTTAATAATGTTTGGTAAACCCATGCTACTACAAGAATGGGACCTGTTATCCAGAATATTTGGGACCTGGGGTTTCCAGATAATGGATCTTTCTGTAATTTGGATCTTCATACCTTAAGTCAACTAGAAAGTCATGTAAACATTAAATACACCAAATAGACGGGTTTTGCTTCCAATAGGGATTCATTATATCTTAATCTTTGGGTCAAGTACAAGGTAAAATGGAGTCTTTGGAAGAGAATAATTCTGAGCTTTCTGGATAACAGGTTTCCGAATAACAGATCCCATACCATATTACAGCAACAAAACCAATTATGAACTAGTCTGCATTGGCCAGTGTTATTGTCAATGACTTGTGGAACCTTCTAACCTACAGTGTTCTAATGCTGTTAGGGATGTTATTTAATGTAATGCATTAAAGGGCCACCATCAGTAATCAGAGGCCAGACAGTATTAACTTAGCAGGGCCCTCCCCCAAAAAGGCCCCAATTATTAGCCAACCAATCACATGGGACACCTGGGTGGTGGACATTGGAGCCTCAAAGAAAAAAAATCCCCATGCCCCTAAGTTGCATTAGCCATACCCCAATTATTTCAAAGCCTACCAATGATCCTCTCAAACCTCACCCACAAACCCCACCCTTTCACACACCATGAATTGTGCTTTATTTTTTTATTTTGGACTGCTGTTTCCGGTTCCCCTAGATGGTGGCCCTGAATGCAGTCAGAACTGCTTTAGCATTAATGATTTATACATCTTTAAAATTGCAGTTATGCATATCCCCAACAGGTGCTCCTGTTTACTTGAATAAACAGTTATTTTATATAATTGTGGAATGTGACTAGGCTATGTGTATAGTGTGGTTTAATTACCAATGTTAGCGCTTTGTGCAACTGCTAGCTTCACACTGCTGCTATACAGCCTTATATAATCTTGGGTAATAATTAAAGAGCGTTATAATACTCATGACCCAAATATGTGCATGGGAACTGCCCCCGTGCACAAACATATAGTATAAGTACTCCTTGACTCTTGACAGACATACATACATGTATACAATTAAATAAAGTTGATAACCGGTGGTCTTTACAGTCTTAGACACATTATAAAGGTCAGCACAAATGGAAAAAGTCAATGTCACTCCTTGTGGAATATGAGGCTTTTGGCACCAAAGTCACAATCACTACGTCATCTGCTCATCTTGCCCACTTCCTTTCTGGAAGGGGAATGACAAAGATAGAAGTGTTGGCCTTCTGATACTTCAAGTTAATCTTGATTGTCTACTAGACTCTCATACTTGAACTATAGATTTGGTCTACTGAATGAAGATGTCTTATTGCTGTGAAACTCTGCATTTCATTTCAGCTTGGTCACTGTTATACAAGATAATTGTAAATACATGAGCAGTGAGCAGGATCCTTCATATCAACAGCAGAAATGCTCACAGAGATGCTGACTTCTTTTTCTGAGGGTGCCATAACACTGTGCAATTCCATGATCTTGTTTGCTCAGGCCATCTTTGTGTTTGTGCCACAAAGCTGATTTCCATTTGAAAGCTATGAGTGAGGTAGAAATTTAATACAACTTTGTGACCTTTTGTTCCCCTTGGGCATACTGGCACCAGGGAGAGTACACTGACTCTCTATGGGGGGCCGTCACCTTACTGTTAGGATTATTTCCTCGGCTCCTCTACCCTATAGTTTCATCAAACACAACCACAGTCCTTTGCAGAGACCTCTTTGATGGTATGGTAATGGTTTTTGGAGTCCAGAAAAGACACATCATCGTCGTACTCTGTTGGCCTGCAGCAAGGCCGGGCTCTGACCTTCTCTTTTTTGATCTTCTTCTTGCCTCGTATGCTTTGCAATGAAAGGTCGTAATTGCGCACAGCGGCTTCGCAGGTACCACTGCAATATCGGAACAGGACAGTTTCGTCGGACACGTAGCCCAAGCCTAGTTCGCTTACGCTCACCTCTAGTTCCTTGAGGGTGCAAGGTTGTTTGCGCACTCGGGCCCTCTTCATCCTGGCACCATTTTTTGGGTCGTCTCCAGAGTGTGCAGACTGGCTGTACCTTTCTACCAAAGTAGAAACCAGCTCCCGAATCTCGGCTTGCGTGTAGCTTTCGAAGAGAGCTGTATCTGGAACAGAGAAATGCATTAATAATATTAGTGTTGAGTGCCATTTTACAAATCAGTCATTTCCTGCCATTCTCTCAAACCAGTTTTTAATATCTCTGCTTAGAAGCACAGGTGGATCTGTCAAAAAAGAATGAAACCACACAAAGTTTCACCTGTGCAACTGTCAAATATGCTGTGAGACATTGCCTGGCATCTTATGTTTTTCCTATAGACTTTCCACTCATTCCTCAACTCTTCAAAGCTAAACTAAAATCACCCAACAGCACTTTATTCTGTTTATTTAAGCGATCCATTTCAAGCACACTTCATTCAGTTATTTATCACTAGTTTATATAAATATAATCCTTTGTTTAAATTCTTCCATTTGCTTTATGAAGCGGCAGTAAATGGATTGCACACTTGCTCGTCCCTCTCTGCTATTGCTTTCGGTAAGGCTAAGTTGTTACATGTTGCTTCAGCCAATGCTGATGAAAGGAGGTTTTAAATACACAGTCAATTACATTCCTCCCATTGCTTCATATAACCTCGTTTACTGCGCCATCTAATCCTGCACTATAACGTCTCCTATTTCTCTATTGCTACAATTGATCCTCTTGCATCATACAATCATTCCTGCCATCAATGAAACACCTTGATATGTCAATCCTAGAAATATTATGTAATTTTCCTTAAACTAAACTGCTGAGTTTGTTATCCAGGAAATGTGCAGATCCGCTTCATTAAAATTATTGGCTTTCATTTTCAACTCCCAGGCGTAAAATTAAATCAGGTTGTAACGTAATGTGGGAAGAAAATGACTGAGGGATTTCTCATTTTCATGTGAAGCATTTAACACGTACATTGTATTTTTTAGTGGAAGGGAGGCTTTTCACATATGTGAAAAATGTATAAAGGTAATGGCTCACAGGTGTTTCTGGCAAAGAAGGAGTTAAAAGTGTGTACGCCAGTGAAATGGGTATGAGCTGTTGATCAAAGGAATACTGCTTCCTGCAATGCAGGAGAACATTCCCAAAGCCTCTAAATTAAAACCACCAGGTAGAGCCCAAAAAAAGCTGTAACATGAACATTACTCATGAAACAGTTTGATAGGATAATTTAGTGTATACATGATGATGGAAGAAACAAGGAAATAAATAGCATATAGTGTCACCATTGCAAGATAAAAACAAAATATTTTCCTTCATTCCTGACAGATTACATTCCTTAACAAAACTTGCACCTGTTCTGGATTTAAATTTATTTTACCATAGAAAAAGTGATCGGAAGAATGTATACCCTCTTACATTGGGAAATCATTGGCTGTTTGCGCTCCAAACCCCGTGGAAATCTTCTTTGGCCATTTAAAGGTGAGCGTGTGGCCGACTGCGAGGAGGAGGAAGCCAAATTGAACATCCATTTCCTGTAGAATACTTCTACATAGACCAAAAGGGACGACACAGCACAGAGGAGAATAAAAACAATAGCTGTCTTCTTCCATACCTTCATCTTAAGGACAATCAAGGCATTGAGACTCTGCAAAAAATGGATAAATAGATTATTTTAAGTTTATGCAACACTGTTATGTGCATGTTATGGAGGTAGTTACATAATTCAGTATACAGGTGAAAGAACTAAGGAAGGGAGATCCAACTAAGTCTATATACAGTATCCCTGGTTACTGAATTCCAGTTATAAAAAGAGAACCAAGTGCTTCATTCACTCCATCCTATATAACTGGTAGTTTCAGCATTTATTCCTGTTTCTCAGTGGTGCAGATGTGCAAACAAGCACACAAGTGTGGCAGTTTGCCCTCTTTGGGTGTCACCTGGTTGAACTTGCTAGTGATTTTCTTTGGATTTCTGAAAACCCCAGGCAGGCTAATTTCACAGTCATATGTATAATAAGCAAATGGATCAGGTGTCGTAATTGGTAGACGTTAATGTGGTGTTTATACAAATGGCAGAAGTCACTGTGCACATGAGTTATGCTGTGTATACACAGTACTGGCTATACTGTTTAAGAAGGATAGAGATGTACAGTGCCGTAAATGCTCAAAGGTGAGTCACTTAGCTAAGGTCTGCCATAGTTCTGCTAAAGATGTTCATGAAGTCACTACTACATTATGTTACATTATTCAGTGTGGATAAAGCTGGTACATTTATTCCAGACAAGTTTATATGCACTGCTAATGTCCACACTGCTTCTGCCGACAAGGGCACTCCATTAACCTGATGTTTGATACAGGTTCAGCTGTCTCTATACTACCAAAAGATATTTTCTTGAAATACTTTGCAAAAGATACGCTTGTTGCACCTGCCCTGAGATTGTTTAGTTACTTAAAGGATCCAATCCCAGTGCTCCGTTGCTTACCATTGACTGTACAATTTGAATCAAATACTGCAAAATGTGACTTTTACATTGTGAATAAGGGTACTGCAATACTTGGAAGGGATCTCTTTGCTGCAATAAACCTACAATTAGTGGATGGCCTCATTACTACAGCACCAGTGCCTGCCATACAGCCTGTGCAAAGAACTTTGTGCACAAAGTTAATTTGAGCCCAGATGTAAAACCAGTACATCAGAAATTGAGGCAATTGCTCTACTCTATAAGGGAGACTGTCTCACAGGAACTAAAGAAACTGGTAGAGCAAGATGTGATTGAAAAATCAGAATCCTCGGAATGGGGTTCACCAATTGTTGTAACAATGAAGAAAACTGGAGGTATACGATTGTGTGATGATCTCAGTAAACCTAATAAAGCAGTTGTTATTAGGGATGCACCGAATCCACTATTTAGGATTCGGCCGAACCCCCGAATCCTTCCCGAAAGATTTCCCCGAATACCGAACCGAATCCGAACCCTAATTTGCATATGCAAATTATGGGTGGGAAGGAGAAAACATTTTTTACTTCCTTGTTTTGTGCCAAAAATTCACGTGATTTAGCTCCCTGGCCCTAATTTGCATATGCAAATTAGGATTCGGATTCGGTTCGGCCAGGCAGAAGGATTCAGCCGAATCCGAATCCTGCTGATAAAGGCCGAATCCTGGCCGAATCCCGAACCGAATCCTGGATTCGGTGCATCCCTAGTTGTTTTGCATAATCATCCCTTGCCACACATAGAAGAAATATTTTTAGAACTTTGATGAGCAAAATTCTTTTTTACTCTGGATCTTCAGAGTGCTTACCATCAAATATTACTGCATGAGGAAAGCAGAGACCTTACTGCATTTATCACCCATGATGGTTCAAGAAAGTACTTTATGAACTGGCTTCAGCACCAAGTTGTTTTCAAAGACTGATGTCTTCTATACTCCATGACATACCTGGTGTACAATGCTACTTGGATGATATAATTGTCTACGCTCTAACTATGGATCTTCACGACAAGTACCTAGAAAATGTTCTGAAATGCATTGATTCTGCAGGACTGATACTGAACCTTTTCCAAATGCCACTTCAGACAAACTCTGTAATTTCTGGGTCATATAATTACACAAGAGGGATTACTGGCAGACCCTGATCATGTCAAGGCTGTTATACAAGCACCTACTCCATCTGATTTCTAGACCTTTACAAGCTTTCTTAGGTCTTACTTCATGGTATTCTAAGTTTATTGCAAACTATGCTTCAGTTGTGGAACCACTTAGAGCACTACTACTTGGAACTTCAAGTCTGGTTGGTCAGAGACTGCTCAACATAGCTTTGAAATAGTGAAACAGTTAATTGTGAACAGTCCAGCACTAGCTTTATTTTAACCTGCACTACCCACTATGGTTACTACAGACACTTCAGACAATGGCATTGGTGCAGTTCTCACACAGATCCATGCTGATCATTAATTGAAAACTGTTGCATTTGCATCCAGAACACTTATAGAGACAGATCGTACGTATTCCACTGTTGAAAAAGAAGCTCTAGCATGTGTTTGGGCAACAGAAAAATGGAGAACCTACCTATGGGGTAAAAGACTTTACCTTATGCACTGATCATAGCCCTTTAACTACACTGCTTACAACAAAGGGACTAGGAAGAGCTTGAATGCGTATAGTTAGATGGTCAGCAAGGCTACCGAATTTTAACTACCAAATGCAATACAAACTAGGTTAGAAAAACGTCACTGCTGATCGTTTGTCAAGTTTACCTTTAATTGCAGCTTCTGATACACTGGATGAGGATATAGAAGTTGTAGCATTGACTTATTTACTATCATCTACAGTTACAGCTGCTGGTTTTAAGCAAGCTTGCCTCACATCTCTAATCCAAGAAAAACTACGGGACACCTTACAAAGCAAATGGCCAAATGCTGAGAAGAAACTCAGTCCTGATCTTCAACCTTACTATAGAATTAGACATGAACTGTCATTAGTAGATGGCTATGTTGTCCTTGGAACTCACTGCTTACTGGTACCAGAGAACCTGCGAGAAAAGCTCATACAACTGGCACATGAGAGTCATCAAGGAATTGTACGTACAAAACAAAGACCACGAGAACTATACTGGTGGCCAGCAATGGATGCCGATGTGGTAACTGCCATTTGTTATCACACATACACCACCCCTTGAGCCAGTACCATTCCCTGATTCAGCATGGTAAAAACTGGCTATTGATATTGTGGGTCCTTTTGCAGATGCTCCCATAGACTGCAGATTTGCTATAACTTTGATAGACTATTACAGTAAATGGCCTGAAATTGCATTTTATTCTCAAATAACATGGGCTACAGTAATAACATTTCTGTCTACAGTCTTCAGCAGAGAAGATAATCCAAAGGAGTTAATATCAGACAACGGACCACAGTTTGTCTCATTTGAGTTTGAAATCTTTCTGAGAGAGAGGAATATTGTGCATAGGAAATCTTCAGTGTATTACCCACAAGCAAATGGAAAAATTGAAGGATTCAAGAAGCACTACAGACACCAAATCTTACTGGGAAATCTTGGAAAGTATTTACAACAGAGTTCCTACATAACTACAGAGCAACATGCCATGGAACCACCCAATCATCTCCAGCTGAATTATTACATGGCAGAAAGACGTGCACTAATTACACGTTGCAGACATCAAACTTCCACTAATGCAAGTCATCTTGCTCCTGCTAGATATGCTTTGTAGAAGCTCCATTTGATGAAGGACATTTTCCTACTCCTGATGCTAACTGCAATAGGCCTGAAGAAAGTGAACCTATCATACTGAGAAAACTGAGAGATCAGAAAACTACCTGCATGGACCAAGGACTACGTGATGTGAAGAATGTATATTATTGCTTTAAGATGCATACTGCTTCATTGCTGTTGTTTATTACATTTGCCCAAATGCTTTCATACTATAGGGGGAATATGTGGTGTTTATACAATTGGCCTGCAGAGGTCACTGTGCACATGAGTTATGGTATGTATACACAGTACTGTCTATACTGTTAGGATAGAGTTTCTGTTACTGTTGTGTAATGGCTGCATGGACCTGCTAATAAAGCCCTGTTATGCTCATCCTCGGCTATCAAAACACAACAGTTATTAAGACTGTTTTTTATGGTTTCTAACTATGTGGATATACTTTTATGCTATAAGACAAGTAATGATAACACCCTGATTACCAGTCTGCACTATAGCTTGCAGTAAGCACCACAGGATAAAAACCGTAATGGTCCATCCCCTCTTTCCCAAAGGTTTGGTCTAGTACAGGTATAGGATCTATTATCTAATACCTGGGACCTGTGGTTTTCTGGACAAGATATTTTACTGTAATTTGGATCACCATACCTTAAGTCAGCTCAAAAACATTAAAACATTAAACAGACCCAATTGGATTGTTTTGCTGCCTATATAGATTCACACAGCTTAGGTACTATTTTACTATTAATGGCCTTCACATAACTGGAACTTTCTGGATTTCCAGATAAGGTATTTTATACCTGTATTTTGTTTGACAAAGTCGATTTTAAGGGATTATATAATTTCCCAAAATCCCTCTTTTTACATTTGTTTATACACAAGTAATACATTCAGTTTATTTTTCAGTTACTTATGACTTCCTATTTGTTAGAATTACAGATGTTTAAACTTATATAGTTGGATTTCTGTTGCTTTGCTAACCTTCTTTTCTCACCAGTTTCAATTCAGAATGTTATACCTTTGATAATTACAGTCATGATGCAATGCAGGGCTTCAGGGCCTTCCAGTTGCGTGTTTTTCATCTGCCATTTTTAGAGCTGCTCAGAGCTCGTTGTGTAACCATGATCATTTGCAAAATGTTGTTTTGGCTCAATAATTTGTATTTGACCTAACTGAATCCAGATCTTTGTTTTTTTTATTTCACTACAGCAGAAAACTAAAGACAACAGTTTATTTTTTCACAGAGAAGCCGGAAATTTAAACATTTTTTTAATGTTTTGAATTGTTTCAGTAGTTGGCAAGTTTTGGGGGACAGGTTTGGATTTCATCTGAATTAAAAAATCATGGACTTGATGCATTAGTAACTACTGTCACATCTGCACATTTTTCAATATGATCAGGCAAGGAATCCTTTACTGACTCCATTACTGCTTTATAATAAAAATATGCCATTTTTTCAAATTAAAAAATAGGCAGAATGTTTTTTTTTTTAGCATAGATTCTATTTATTTGCTCATGTTAAAAAAAGTCAGTTACAGAAAGAGTGTATGCACAATGTCCAATTTTTGTCCCTTACATGTTTTAAATATAAATTTTGTGCCAGTATAACTGATAAAAGAGTTTACCAAAAAAATTATTATTTTGACTAAAAAATGCCACCTTCAGTCAATGAAAATATACAATATTATAGCTGTCCAATGAAAAATATCACATTGCAACCTTTTTGGATAGATGTGGGATGATCTTTTTTCCATTAACAACTGTTATTACATTCCTGCATATTACAGTATTCTGTTGGATATTGCCTTGTACAATGATACAATTCATACCTCAGATGCAAAGGTTATGCATATGACTAATACACAGAGTGCTTTTGTGCATCAGAGAATAAGTAAAATGGCACATTCGTGTTCAGCAGTGGGAAGCAAAACTGCACTGACTCTTTATGATTTAAAGAGCAAGTAATATAGCTGCACATTGGTGATGAGCTTGCTGCAGGATTTTTCAGACATCCTATTATTCCCCAGCAGTTGCTTCTTACCAAACAAAGCAGGGATTTGATATAGGGAAAGTCATCAAAAAAGAGTCCAGTCAGAAATAATTGTGCTTGGGCAAAATGAGGGAGGGTAGGCTATAATCTGCTGCCTCAGGATTTTATAACCAGCAGTGTAGGGAGCAGGAAGTAAATCTGCCATGTGCTGATATGTTACATGCCCACTGTTACTAAAGAATACTACTTTAGGCACTGTACACAGTATTCCAAAGGAACTTAATAACACAGAAATGCGCAAGACAGCTAAAGACACTTGACCTACTTTTTATAGTTGTGCATTAGAACTCTTTTACTTTTTGAAACCTATTACCAGTTAGCAGCAAAAGAAATACCAGTGTGCAGAATGGGAGGGAGTGGAGGACAACAACCTGGACAATGTGTTCGCTAAAATAAAACAGGTGCTGACAGAGAAATATAATGGGGATGCATAATTTATGAGCGTAGATGCGAAACAGAATAAGCTGCCTGAAAAGACACTAGTCTTAAAACAGAGATTGTTCTAATATTACAGCCAAGTGAGAATTTGACTCACGATAACCATAATTCGTCATATCCCCCTTGCTGTCTATTTACAACGTACAGATTCCTTTCCATTATCATTCCAGCAGCACTAAAAGGTTTCTGGGACTTCATCCATCCACTTCTTTTCCCTCTCCCTGCCGTGAGAATGTGCTATGTACCTTGTTGCTGGCATAAGTCCTGAGGATTCTGGGAGAATTCTAGGGGATTAAACTGAGGAAGAGCTATTCATGACAAGACCGGAGAAGGGTAGGAAGTAAGAGAGAAGAGAATAAAAAAAGAAATATGTGTATCTAAATTAATGGAGACAAAGTAAATTCTTGATGATATGTAACTGTACAAATATATTTAGATCATAGATGGCTAGGAGTAAAAGCTAATGAATATAAAGAGAAGGTAAGAAATAAAGGGTGTACAAGGGAAGAAGGGATGAGTGGTGAAATATTTAAGGTGACAGGACCAACATGACTGAACAAAATAAAGATTTTAAGGATGTACAATGGAAAAGCATGGGTTTATATTTAGAAATGTAACTGAATTGTACTTTTCACTCACTTATTTGTGCTGTCAAATATTATTGTATATTTAGCAAATGGAAAAAAACCCAATTTGTTGTTATTTGAAGAAATATATTTATCAATATTAAGGCTTGCACCCCTAATTTTGAACTTTTCCATAGCAAATTATTCCAATCATTTTGCCAGCTCTGTTTTGGCAAAGAAATGCCAATAAAATGTTGTTATAAAAGTTATTTTCTATATATTTTCTTCTATATTGCCAGTGCTTTATAAACATGATGAATAATCAGTGTTAATTTTGGTAAAGATTTGTTAATCAGACAAACAAACAAATCAGAGAATGGGACTAAAGGAAGGTAACTTCAGTAGTGAATATGCCCCTTATTAATGTTGAGGACAACTAGTTGAATGTATATGACACATTTTAGGGTTTACAGCCTTTTCAGAAATGCAGTCTGTCACTCATTTTGGTATGTCAATGATAGAATTGCTTTATTCTAAAAGATTGTAACTTGCTCTCAAATGTGTCTAGTAGCACCATATGTTATAGCAACCACATTTATTAGGCACAGTAGAGACTCACTGTATCTACTAATATAGACACTGTTTTTTTTAATAATTGAGGGATTCTAAAGTGAACAAAATGGAACAGAGAAAATGAAATAATGACAGGAACAGAGAATATGAGAAGGAGCAGTAACTTAGGAGAAAAGGGCCAGGGACACTCAGACAGTAAAGTGATTCTTGGCATTTTCTCTGAATAAGCTCTTAGCTCTCTCACTGTTGGAAAGGACAATGATTAATATCGGCAGACATATATGAGATAAAAAACAGGACAAAAGAATACTGCTGAAAGTAAAAGAGACACCAGTATGTCAGAAGAAGTGACATAAGGGATATTGACAATAACGCAAAATACCTTCAACACCGAGCAGTAATTTCAGGTAACACAAGCATCCCGTCACAAGCATAATTCCATTTAGCAGAAAGCACATCTCGGTTACGGAATGCCCTCAGCAGTGGGTGTGAAGAGTCAGGGCTGTCCCTCTTAGTGAAGGGACAATATCCCATACAGCAGAGTCACACGAGATACATGACAACAAACCCATTGATCCACTGAACTATTGTGACCTCTGGTGACCACAAGGGATTAAATCTGGCTGTTGTCCATGGTGCTGAAATGCCCACAGGGCATGACTGTTAAATACTGACTTCCTTTTAACTGGTGCATTGCCAAAAACGCAACAAGGAGGGTGTGTATCTTAACAGATACAAAGTACCGCTGCTTTTCTCTCCCTGTGTTTTACTGCAATTATATTTCACACAAACAGAAGGCTCAAAGCACAATTCTAATGCTGCCCTCTACTTAATAACAAAGCATACAGCAGACAAAGTAATGTGCACCAAGGTGCAAAAATAGATTAAATTGATTTTTTTGTATGGCATTTTTTCATAATTGCTTTTCCATACTGAGTAATGTGTAAGGTGATACTGGAGTGAAGAAAGTAAGGGGATGTCAGAAAACAGCAAGAAAAATGAAAGAAGGGTGAAAATGAGAAGGCAAAGGTAAGAGGTTAACAATACACAAGGAATGCAGCGAATAAAAGAGAAATGTAATTAGAAGTGGTGAAAGAAGTACATAAAACTAACAGCCAAGGCTTGAAATAATAACTGACTGTCTGGGAAGCAAAAGCTGGCTTATATATTTCGGCCTGAGCACTTCCCTCAAAGCAAGCAGAATCAGCTGAAACATCAATGATTTTGAAGACCATAGAGTAATTTCAGAGAAAGTGTGTCAGTAACATAGTCAATAGGTCAAATGAATATGTTAATTGCAATTGTATGTTGAACCTGGTTAATTACTATTACGTGAATTTCACAGTATATATCCATAAATTTAAAATGTATACTCTAAATAAAGCAAATAAATTTTAGGTCTGAAGGTTGATTGTTGAGGTGCAGTCCAGTTTGTCTGTTTTGTTTCATTTGCTTTTAACCTCTATCCTCCGCTACGTGCTTTGCAGGAGTATATGTTCAGTTTTGTAGCTGAAAAATAACTAAGCAATTAGCATTCAATAAACTGACATTTTTGACTGGCCAGTGGATTAAAATTACAGTGTGGGGAAATGATGTTGTGGTGGGACATTTTTAATTTTTGTAGGCTAGTAGAGCTTTTCTCAGATATGTACAAATAGTGTTTATACTTAGAGGTGTGGTTTATATTACCAAATGGGTTCACATGTTTGTTTTTGGAATAACAGAATGGGACCTGTTGTCCAGAATGCTTCGGACCTGGATTTTTCTGAAGAAGGCATTTTCATGTATTTTGCATCTCCATACCTTAAGTCTACTAAAAAAAAATTGACACATTAAATAAAGCCAATTGGCTTGTTTGCCTCTAATAAGGATTAATTATATCTAAGTTGGGATCATAATTAAATTTGTCCGTGGCAGACAGCCATGCCATGATTCGGAGCATTTAGCGTTACAGGTTTCCAGATAATGGATCCCATACCTGTATGAAATCTTGATGTAAACATAAAAAGTGATGACTTAGTATCAGTGATGTAATATGATATATTTGAGAGATGAATGATAAATGAATGGCAAGATTGCTCTCAATCAAATGGGTAGACAAGCTGTTGCCTAACAAAATGCTATGGCTAGCAGTGACAATGGTGGTGAGAGCTCATGGGTATAAAAACAGCTTGCAGACATCCCATTATCAGTTTTTTACTGATGGATCATAATCATTCCAGATACGATTCAAAGGCTTTTTATTATTCTATCTTCTAATTAAAAAGTCTCATAATTGAGATGTAGGACTGCTGTTCTGCCTGCTACATTTAAGTTTGCCTTATTAAACAGGAATCTACTGTTGTAATTATTACATTTATATTATTGGTCACAGTTAATTGGAGGGCAGAAAAAAACACTGGTGAACCTTTGCCATTTTATTTGCTAAGGGAGTATGGATCAGCAAACATCATCAGCACATTCAGTTGCCATTCATTACAGTCGAATAGCCCTTTGATTTAGGACATCTTCTTGATACAGAAACATGAATACAATTTAAACTGGAATACAGAAACTAAGTCCCTAGACTTTGACAGGATTTTTTAATTATGTTTGTTACCCTCATAATTCAGAGGCCACCAAGGCCTTGTATCTTTTTTCAACAGGCCCAATTTCTGGAAAGGAACAGCTTGAGGGAAGTAAGTTTTAAAAATAAATAAATTAGAAAAACTTTACATTTTACAAATAAAGCAACTGAGCTCTCTCTTAAATAGTGTCAGTAAGTAATATATCAACATGTCTCTGACACCAGCTGCTAAATATTAGGCTAGCCCAGGGAAAAGCAGTCTGCAGACATCAGTGCTTTAAACTGCCACTTTTAGCATTGACTTCCAAAAGCCAGCACTGGGAAATCCCTAGGCAAGAGGGAGTCTGCTGTAAGCATTGCACACAGGAAGTGCCAAGCTTAATTCAAATGCTTTTTCATTAATCTGCACTACCCAGGGCAATTTATGCATATTTCTCCACATTATAAATACATCGTGGTTTCAAGCTTATTGAAAATCCTTGTTATGAAGCATTCTTAACCCAGATGCTCAACACTTGGTAGACATTAACTATATTATATGGCCAAAAGTATCCAGACACTTAAAATCCAGACTTTTAAAATTGCATGTCAGTTAGAGCACTTTCTGCCAAGTTCTATACTTTCTATGTGAACATAGGATTTTTATGGGCAAGCAGTCACACACAGGCCTAACAAGTAATGTCAAATTTTAGCTAGAGCGAGGTAAAGGTCACAGACCCAATCATCCCAAATCACTGCATGGCCTCACTAATGTTCAATCTTCTTTCTACTTGCTGTGCAACTGTAATAAATGGGAGGTACAACTGTTCTAGTACTTTCACATATATTGGTTGAATGAAGGGCTGTTCATTTCTGTTATATGATATGTGAATACAAACTGTAAAGGAAAAGCCCTGGAGCTATAAACGCAGGTGCTGCTAAAGATTGAGGATGTTCTAGGTAACATTCAGTAAAATCCTTTTAGAGAATTTGTGGAATAACGTCCATTCTCCAGAGCAAAAGGTTGCCGATAGAGTGTGAATCACTGCTAGTGTCAATGCCCTTTGCTAGCTAAGTGACGCCTGTGTAAATTGGCAAAGTCCCTGAAAGCGGTAACGCTGTCAAATCATCGCCAGTGTTAGTCACTTCTCCCTTTAGTAAATCTGGCCCTTTGTGATGGACTGTTTCATGCAATGATTCTTAAGGGCCTACCTAAATCATTTCAGCTCTTTGTTATCCATACCACACAAGGTGGAAAAGCTACTTTTACTGAGTTGAAAACGCATTTAAGAAGTTTTGACGATACTGAGAAATATGGTGTCAGCACAAACACTGATAATGGGATGCAGAACAGCACCCCTGTTGCAACAGTAAGGGAGAGAGGCAACATTAACCCTGTCTGCTACAACAGCGACCAAAAGGGCCACAAAGTTAACATATGACGAAATAAACTATATAAAAGAAAGTCACAGTTGTGTAACTATTGCAACAGCCCGACACATAAAGAGGCATTTTGCAGATGCAAGAGACAGGACAATGTAAAGCAAACAGCTGATGACACAGAGCAAACATATGCCAAAATAAGTGAGAGGCAGTCAAACAGTTTAATACCAAATGGACTAATGGTGAATACAGGAGCAACATCACATATAATTACAAACATTAAAAAGTTTAAAAGATTTGATGAGACATTCAAGCCGGAGAACCACTGCATGGAGTTGGAGGATGGTAAAAAACGTCTGGTGTGCCTGACTGATAGCAAGGGGAACAAAGTAAAGACAACATTACTAAATGCACTGTATATCTCTGTATATCTCTGAAGCAGCAACAAACAACAGTGCATTAAATGTTAAATTTCAGCAAGATGGGAGTGAACTGATCCATAGGAATAGTACCAAATTCACCATCAATAAATATAATTAACTTTATTATTAGTGATGGGCGAATCTCCCGAGATTCGCTTTGCTGAAAAATTTGCGAATTTCCAGAGAAATTCGCGAATTGGCAAAAATTTGCGAAACGAGTCGCGGGACGCTTTTGATGCACGTCGCGTCAACTTTGGTGCGTCGAGTCGTTTCCAACGTATTTCGGCGTTTTCGACGACTCGTTTTTCCGGCGAAATTTCGCTGGTGATTCGCGAATTTATTCGGCAGCGGCGAATCGCGGGAATTCGCTGCGACTTCGGACCTGTCGAATAAATTCGCCCATCACTATTTATTATCTGAACACTTTTGATGAGACTGGTAACAGTAGGCATTGTTGTTATGATATTCAAACCTGACATGGTCACTGATTATAACATTTATAGGGAAAGGTGTGTACGCCCTATAGTAAACCCGAATCCATGGGAGGTCCCAGTATCTGAAGTTGAGAGTGTAGACGGCCATGATAATAGCCAAATACAGGACAGCCATTGTATAACACACCCCAAAAGGGAAAGAAAAGCCCCTCAGTATTTAGATGACTATGTAAAAAAAGTCAGATTGTAATGATGTGAAAATAGTGATGTGAAAAATGGATGTGAAAACAGCTTATTTACATGCCACAATTGATTGTGAGATTTATATGGAACAACCAGAGGGATCTGAGATCAAAACCGAAACAGATGATAGGTTAGTTCTCAAATTGAATAAATCATTGTACGGTACATAATAACCTATTCACAAATGGATTTGTACAGAGTTCAGTAGACCATTGTGTATCTATAAGGCAGTCTGGAAATGAAAGAGTAATACTATTGATATAGGTTGATGATCTTATTATTCTGCCAGTAATTAAACACATAATTGATGTGAAAGTAACACTCACTAAAAGTTTCAAAATGAAAGATCTTGGGAAGCTCAATTATTTTCTAGATATCAATTTTGAATAGACTGGTGAAGTGATAATATATATATATATATATATACAAATTAGTGATGGGCGAATCTCCCGCGATTCGCTTCGCCGAAAAATTCGCGAATTTCTTGAGAAATTCGCGAATTGGCGAAAAATTCGCGAAACGAGTCGCGGGACGATTTTGTCGCGCGTTGCGTCAACTTTGACGCGCGTCGCGTCAACTTTGACGCGTCGCGTCGTTTTCGGCGCGCGTCGCGTCGTTTTTGACGCGCGTCGCGTCGTTTTCGTCGCGTCGCGTCAAAAATGACGCGCGACTGACGCGCGACTCGTTTTCGGCGAATTTTCGGCAAGCGAAATTTCGCTGGTGATTCGCGAATTTATTCGCCAGCGGCGAATCGCGGGAATTCGCCGCGAATTCGCCCCTGGCGAATAAATTCGCCCATCACTAATACAAATATATATTTATTCAATTTTAAGTCACGCTACAGAAAATGTAAGGAGAAGTTAAAACTTGAGGCATATAGTAATGCTAGTTGGGCCTCAGACCTAAATGACAGAAGCACAACAGGATATTGTTTTAGTCTATACATGAATGGTGCACCCTGTACAATTACTCAAAGAAATGGACAGTGAATGTCAACATGAGACAGTAACATTTTTGGAGATAGATCAAGGTGCAATAGCTCTCGCAAAAAAACCCGGTGCAAACATGTTGATATTAAATACCATTTTCTTAGATCTGTACTAACCGAGGGAAAGATAACTCTTGAGTATTGTTCCAGAAAGAGAATGGTATCAGATGTTATGACTAAGCCAGTAACAAAGTTTAAACTGAGAGAATTTGTACATTATGTATTTGGAGTATAAACCAGTGTATTATACATTCATGTAAGTGGGGGTGTTAAGATATACATTAATGCTTTTATACAGATCCCATACTGATCTGATACTGACACAGTGTTATGTAACATGATCTTTGTCAGCTAATGCAGACCTGTAAAAAAGTTATGTCTTCTTGAAGCAAGAGAAGCATGGTGTTTGTGTGCACTGCAGTTTCTCCTTTATCTACAATAAAGCTGTAGGCTCACATGAGACTGAGGTATCAGTTATCCTGTCTCTTAAAGGGTGCCTATCATATAAAAAAGTTACCCCAACCAAAGGTGTGGGCTGATAGAGCCCCCAAATTTTTTTTTAAAAAATGCCCCCCCGCCAGCGCAGGCAAGCTCGCACCAGGAGGGAGCTCCCATTGCGAGCTGCCATGACAGTAGGCGCGCATGTTGTTTGTGAGCTTGTGACGTCATGCGCATTAAGAAAAGTGGCCCTGCACCTTTGGTTGGAGGTAACTTTTTTATACGATAGGTGCCCTTTAAGCAGAATGGCAACAATCTGATTGTTGGCCCAAGGCATGAATGACTGGATCAGGCAGATGAGGCCCAACATGTGTGTGGCTGTGCTGTCCAAATATCCGATCATTTGGAGAAGTGGATTATACTGTTTATGGCCAGCTTTAGAAGTTTTACAGTCCCTGTCTGTATCCCGGGGGCAGGGTATAAATGCAGAGGTATAGTGTGTTTCTCATTATAACACATAGATAATTGCCACCAGAGCTTCTTTCAAAATAGTAAAAATAACTGTCAATTACAACAGGCTACAGTGGGTTTCTTAAGTAAGTGTACAACTCTTTAACACTGTAATAGTTCAGTTACTTATTCATTACATCTCCCATGCCTTTCATACAACTCATAGGACACCCATATAATTCCAAGGCGGGTGGTTATTAGCTGTTCCTCAGTCTGTACTGTGCTTCCACAGGCAAGTTGTCCCACTTCATGGCAGGACATCTTCTGGAGTTAATAACACAGGAGGACCCTTTCACATCCTTTTGTCTTCTGTCCACCTTGTTTTGTGCATATTTAGGTTTTGACTTTCCAAGAAAAGGGACACTTTACTTATAACCATCAAATACTTTTTATGTGAGAAGCCATACATGTCTACGGCTACTTTCCTATAAGTTATATTGCTCTGGCACAACAGCCCAATTTAAAGTCATTGCAGGAAATTCTTCACATCTTTGTCTGCCAATGCAGTGAACCCACAGATTAACTTTTCAAATTAATGTCTAATAGGATCTCACCATGATCAGTCAAGCTGATTTTTTAACCTGCTATACAGCATGGTTACATTGGCCAAGCTTTCCAACCAAATCTGACCAGCTATATAACTGTGCAGAGTGGCATCAGATGTCACTGAAATCAATGTTATTTAGCACATTGGCAACCTGTAAAGCAGGGAAGGGTTCCCATGCCAAAACTGTAAAACTGCTGAAATCTAAAAATTAAAACAACAAAGTCTAAAAATTAAAACAACAGCAAAAGTGCTCAAAGAGCACTCAGAGCTACTTTACAGTGATCTCTTTTAGACTGTAGAAGCAAGACACAAGATATAACCTGTGTGTATTTATTTATTTAACGAACGTCATTAAAGCATACAGTGACTGGCCATTGGCTAATGAGAGATCAAGCTATTACTGTGACAAAGGTTTTTGCACTAAATTTTAGTGGGGATGCACACACTTGCACAGGTTACCTTACTTTTTCGCTAATGAGAAAATAGATTTTTTTTCTGTTACTTGCTGGGTCTATTCTATTATTTATAAAATTTAGCATTTAAAATTTTCTATTTTACCTGTGTTGGACTTCTCTGCAAAATATTCTTGGTGCAAAGTAAGAAAATAAAATTTAAAAATAAAATATGTTTGCAGTGAAAAAATAAGTTGTATCTTGTTAAAATTTACTGTGTTTTCTTAACAACACAACTTTTTCTTCTAGAATTTCACCAACATATCATGCACTGCATTCGTAAATCACAAACAAATTGTGGTGTGTACAGTATATTCGCAGTCAATGTGGATCACTTACAATAGCATCACTTACAGTGTCAGTGTGCTTAAACATTAGGTGCTGGTAAGTTGTGTGAATCTGCACAACACACAAGATGAACCTCTATGTTTACGCTTGTGTTTGTAAAGGAGTTCTGAGTATTCTTCTGCCGATGCATTCTATAAAATTTAATTGGATCAGACATGCTACTTCTGTATGGGGCAGATTCATCAAGGGATGAATTGAAAATTCAAATTCAGATTCTATTAGGGAGTTATCCAAATTCGATTCTTTTTTAAATTCGAATTTGATGTTTGAGATTTATCATACCCTGGCCCTTTAAGAACTCAAATTCATCTATTCTCCACCTTAAACTGCTGAACTGCTGTTTATGTCGATGGGAGAGGTCCAGGGATCACTTTTCAGTTGTTTGCAGCCTTCCTGACATTCAAGTTTTTTCGGAGTTTAAAACTTGAATTGAATTCGAATTTTCAGGTCGATTGCATTCATTAAAGTTAAAAATTTTTTTTTAAATATATCTTGATTGGTCGCATTTCAAATTTATGGGAGTTTTTAAAAACTCACATAAATTCAAAATATGACCTTTGATAAGTGTGCCTCTATGTGTGTAATAAACTTTATCCATGGATAAAACTATGTGAGACTATGACTTGCCCCCTCCAAATCACATCATCAACTTATGGTTCCATATATGGTATCTTCAGGAGGTCCTGCCTGATCAATATCTGAGAACTGGCCAGATATTGATTAGGCAGAACCAATGCTGGGCCAAATGGACCTGGCGCCCCAGGCGCCACATCGCTCTACCCGCCCCCCCTCCATGCACGCGCGATTTGTGCGCAATGTATGCGGGCGCGCACGTCCCCGGAGCTCCTCCCTACTGGAGTGATTGCCAGAGGGAGGTTAAGTGTGGGTAAGCGAGGGGAGGGGAGAGAGCGGGGGGGCATCTGGGGGGTAGGAAGAAGGCAGGTACCTGGCCAGCGCCCCCCTTTGGTTGCGCCCTAGGCAGGTGCCTCTTCTGCCTACCTCCTTAGGGTTCCATACATGTGAAATGTAAAAATGGTTTAATTAGTGGCAGAAAGAATCAAACATTTTCTGAAACCTTATTCTCTACCCAATATTGTATTCTTGTACATTCTCACCAAAACCTTCTAACCCTGTAAGTCCAAAATAAGCAAGCAATGTTGCACTACATTGTGTCTTTCAGGGAGAGCTATATTGATAAAGTCAGTGAAAGTGGCCAGATAAACATGACCTATTCTGGAACTGGAGTACTGAAAATGCCATTGTCATTAGGTCACTTTCACAGGACTGGTATTTTTATTTTATTTAATTCCCTGTTTATTGAAACATTCATGATTTTCAGCCTCATTGAAAATGCAACTATTCTTCTACGAAAAAAAATTATGTTTGAGATTATTCTTACATTTAATGCTCAAGAAAAATATATGGTTGTTTAAGAAAGGAGAAACGAGTTTGGTCCCCCCCTTTTTTATCACATACAGTTGTGCTCATAAGTTTAAATACCCTAGCAGAATTCATGATTTCTAAACCATTCGTCAGAGAATATGAATGATAACACAAAAACTTTTCTTTCACTTATGGTTAGTCGTTGGCTGAAGCCATTTATTGTCAAACAACTGTTTTTACTCTTTTTAAATCATAATCACTACACATACTCCCCAAATGACCCTGATCAAAAGTTTACATACCCTGGTGATTTTGCCTGATAACATGCACAAAACTTGACACAAAAGGGTTAGAATGGCTATTAAAGGTAACCATCTTCACCTGTGATCTGTTTGCTTGTAATTATTGGGTGTGTATAAAAGGTCAGTGACTTTCTGGACTCCTGACAGACCCTTGCATCTTTCATCCAGTGCTGCACTGATGTTTTTTGCTTTCTAAGTCATGGGGAAAGCAAAAGAATTGTTAAAGGATCTGTGGGAAAAGGTTGTTGAACGCTATAAAACAGAAAAGGGATATAACAAAATATCAAAGGAATTGAGCAGTGTTCAAACTCTAATAAAGAAGTTGAAAATTAGGGGTTCTGTTGAAACCAAACCAAATAAAACTAAAATTTCAGCCACATCTGCCAGAGAAATTGTTCGGGATGCAAGGAAAAACCCACAAATAACTTCAGGTGAAATACAGGTCTCTCTGAAAAAATGTGGTGTGGCTGTTTCAAGATGCACAATAAGGAGGCACTTGAAGAAAGATGGGCTGCATGGTCAAGTTGTCAGAAGAAAGCCATTACTGCGCAAATGCCACAAAATATCCCGCTTACAATATGCCAAACAGCACAGAGACAAGCCTCAAACCTTCTGGCACAAAGTCATTTGGAGTGATGAGTCTAAAATTAAAATTTTTGGCCGCAACCATAAACGCTACATTTGGAGAGGAGTCAACAACTGTCAGGCAGCTTTACTGTCTGAGAAGATAATGAGCCTCATCCACAACTAGACTTCAAGCTGTCATTGATGTTAAAGGGGGGAATGCACAGTATTAAGAACTGGGTTATGTAAACTTTTGATCTGTGTAGTGATTATGATTTAAACCATGAGTGAAAGAAAAGTTTTTGTGTTATTCAAATTCTCTGAAAAATTGTTAAGAAATCATAAATTCTGCCAGGATATGTAAACTTATGAGCACAACTGTAAATGGTAACCCAAATGGTGAATAGCTTACAGGAGAAAGGTTGTAGCCAGCCAGTCTAAGGAAGCATTGTTTACCTGTGCAAAGTGCAATAAATGGGCATAAACCATCAATGTATTTTCCCCATGCTTAACATCAAAACACACAGATCATTAAGACCCCAGCCTCTCCCGTGAATACATCCCTGCCTCTGTTCAACAGCACTGTATTCATAAGTGTGGTACATGGGTGTCTTGCTGCATGCCCCATAGCTTGAACATCATTGAGACACACAAACTACAGTAGGTGTAGTGTTTATACAAATGGCCTGCAGGTGTCACTGTGCAGAGGACTTGTACTGTGCATA
>CM044431.1:109310131-109344944 GCA_024363595.1 Xenopus borealis | reverse complement strand
CCCCCCCACCAGATGCATACTCCCCCCTCCCAAGCTAACCCTAATTTATGTGTTTTTGCACCTGACCCTGCAGGTAGTAAATTATCCATATAGTGTTGCACTTTAACACAGCAAAGGAAACAGCTTTTACCCATACATGTTTTTATCTTGATTGGAAAGTGAATAAGAAAATAGGCAGCAGGGCCTGTTCTGAATCTTTGCACTGTCCTGATGACACAACAGCTTAGCATCTGTAGTCACCCAGCAGAACACTTAGCAATAGAATGTAGTCACGTGGTATATGTAAAATAATAACAGTGCAGACTTTTGATGTTCTTTAGGTCTAAAAATAGGAGGAGCCATTTATTACATTGACCCCCAAGGAGCCCAGGCCCCATAGCTGACATTCCTTCTGTTATTCCATTATATACAACTATAAAACAGAGCTAAACAAAACAATTTATCATTGTGTACTTTTCCAGGCACTACTCCAGCATAGGATTGGCACATGCCTTAGTAATGGTAATGGCTATTTCTAGTGCCAGTGTAAGGGTAATGAGTAGCTGACTTCTCATAGCTTATTGTTAGTTACATTCCGCAGGCAATGACTTGTTCCTTCATACCTCATACACAACCCACACTATATATTGACAAGTTGCTGGGACCCCAGGAATTATTCCCAGTACGCGGAAATGCTTTGTGCACCATTAATAATCAGCGTGTTACACTTGTCTGTTAAAGAGAATTAATGGTTTCCGTTTAATGTAATTATTGCCTTGAGGTCTGAGGTTTGTGTAGTGGGAAAGTTATCTAGGTATTTCATATAGCACAACTGCACAAAACCAGTCAGTTTATCAGGAAAGTTACATTCATGTTACTTCTCTGAACATTGCCACTGTTGCTATAAATAAGACATATTGGCATGGGTTACACATAAGGGCAAATACAATTACCCTTGCTGAATTGTAAATAAAAAGCATGGTAGATTGCATGTACATGTCTGTTTACAAACTCACCATTATATAGTATGTGGATGGCCATGTACTAAAGAGAAACTTTGAGAGATTTTGAGAACCTTAAGGGCAGAGACAGACAGGAAGATTCAGGGAGATTTAGTTGCCCCCCCCAAAAAAAATCACCTCTTCTTCCGGCCGCAAAAAGTGGCACTCAGAGCACTTTGTTTTCCGAAGTCGAACGAAGTAGCATCACAAGGAAACTTTGGGCAACTTTGGAAAATAAAGAGCTCCGAGTGCCATCCCACAGGCAATTTATATTCTAGCCAGTGAGAAGGCTTTTTGGGAGAATAGATTATTCATCCGAAGAAAAAGGGATTTGTCGATGGATTACTAAATCTCCCAGAAGCGTCGAGTGTGTCACCACGCTAAAAGTGCCAAAACCATGACCAGAGCCAAGTTATTGATTTGGACACCAGTAATAAAGAAACTAAATTCACATATTTATTTTTATATACAGTGGATACATTATTTAGCATTAACTACAGTATACTTAAGCAAAGGCATTGGAACAGGGGGCAGTGGCCCCCCACATTTTGATGCAATTTTGCAATACAAGAGTTTTCCATATGGCTCATACACTGTGAGCCACACCAAAATGTATCCCCACCTCAGGCCCCCCAGATTGGAAACATATTCAACAGCACATACAATTTAGGCAGTCATAAAGCAGGAGTAAAATAATTTTAGTATGAATATCTGCTTCTTCTGTGTATAGAACAATGTGCTTTTTAAAATTATTTTGAACCTAACTAACTGGAAATAAGATTTATAATGTTGCAATTCAGGATAGGTCATACAAAGAAGCAATTTTCCTCTCTATTTGACACTCAATGTCTGCATAAAAAAGCTCTAGCTACGTATGTAATCCAGCGCAACAAGCAAGCATAAATTTATGAGAATAGCAGAAGCTGCCAACATATTTCTTAAAAGAAGAAAGGTTTTCAATAGTGGAAAGTGAAGACAAAATGAATTTTCCATAAGACTGGAGAAAATAATTCCTTGAAGCCTAACAGATCCTGACTTATGACATAAAAGAAGGCTATTTATAGAGCTCTTTTCTTCCATAAGACCCAAAGGGGTATCAATAATAATTACAGTGATCTCAGGGATTTTTAAGATTTTAGCTTGCAACCAACTATTGATATGCCTTTGGGACACCCTATCATAACAAGGAGATGACACCCTGACAAAGTAATTCACCTGTGAATCAGGGACACAAATTTATAACCAATTGATTTTATATGATTCTGTTTTAATGTAGTAGCCTATGAGGAGATTTCCATTACATATAATTTTATCAGTAATAATTATAAAGTGGCAGTATAATCAACAGTGCTGTACAATACAATAGAATGTGAAACAGAATAAAATTTGACTCCGTAGTTAATTTAGGATAAAAAAGACAAAAGTCCATCTTTTTCAACTCCACCAAAATCAACCATAGTACATTGCATATACAAACAGACCTATCTATACACTAACATATATCAAATACATATACCAATATGTATATGATACAAACTATCAATCGCAAGATCATTATAGCCTTGGATATTATGCATGTTCAAGAAATCATCCAAGCCACTCTTAGCTTATTTATTAATATAAAAAACTCGAATTGGATCTTGAAAAAGCTTGTTAAAATCTAGTGATCGCCCAAAAACCCTGAAAAGATCTAATTTTCAGGCTAAACCCAGCACAGACCATGTTAACTTCAAATTGCGATAGGTGTCTCTCCCATTGATTTATACTGGACCTCAAAAGGTCTGAGATGGTGGATTTCTGGATTCTGGATTTTTGCAGCATCAGGGTATAAGAAATCTCAAAATAATTCGAGTTTTTGTTTTCCACGAAAAATTTGAGTTTTTTGCCCCAAATCTTGAATAATCTTGAAATGTGTTTACTTTGCATGGTTATAATTTACTACATGTGGATCCTGGCCTTGAATAATCTGAAAAAGATAAAGAAATTAGCCAGATGTATTACTCTTTTTGAAGAAGAATCAGAGGAACACACGCATGGTCTGACTGAATTATCAACATACAGTAGTAAGACAGTACATAGTTTTGCCATAGGGAGGTTTGGGAAAACCTTGCAAGAGTGAAGTCATTCTGAGAATTTCAAGGCCCACATTCCAGAACTTGATTCAGTGGAATTCACCACTATTACTATTGCAATACATGGTCCTAAATTCTCCAGAAGACTTCATGGTGCACCACCAATACCACTTCAAATCATGGCAAGATGAATTGCTGTTGTAGAGCTATGCTTGATTTATCTTCAGTGTACTCCAATATGATTGTATGTTACATTTTATTTTAAAAATAAAGAAAATATATGAAGTAGATATTTAGACTGTTGTCACATTTGAAGCCATGCTAAATTTGATGGGTCACCTTAGATCTTTGTAGTTAGCTATGGCCAAACCATATGTTAATAAGTGAAAGTAACACAATAAAAGGTAATGATTTAGAATACAGTAAGTATCTTTTGGTACCTAGGAAAATTTTAAATGCAACAGAGTTGACAGACTGGAATATTGAGAACATATTTATATCCTCTTTGGAAGAGCTATGGCCTTAATGATTGTGAACAGTTCAAAACATCGCAGACCTAATTACTACCAGAGTGGAGGCGCCATCCAGATACAAATTCCAGAGCTTAATTCACTTCAGATCTTTTAAAATGTGTAATGAGATTAGAATGGATACGGGGAGATATGATGGGAATTTGGGTATGCAGAAAGCAAGAGGACTGGAAACTAGAAATAGAAACAATAGAAATAATTAAGATTGGAAATCAGATGAGAATTGAGGCCACAGGTAGGAAAGTAGGAAAAGAGAAAAAATATAAATGGTCTGCTTCATTCCCATTCTACTACTGTTATAATATGCATTTATTTAAAATGAAAGCAGCTTTTTCAAATTATCCTTTTACTGTGGAAAGAAACGATATAAACTTGAAACATTTAATAATCCTAATATATATTATGGGACTGTGAAAGGTAATAGAAAGCATATATGTACATATTGCTTACACTATCATATATTTTCATTAATACCTTACATTCTTAAAACATTTTTACTGTTTCCAGGAGTCATGGCATGTGTGTGTGTATTAAAATGTTAACTATTTTACACTGTTAATTGTGTTCAGATTAAATATCTGATTAGCGGTTGGTTGACTTATGTCTCCAAACACAGTGCAAACTTTGAACAGTTCCAAGTCAGGTTAAAACACTACAGTGTTAAACCAAAAACATGTACTAAATCTTCAGTCAGCCATTTTGTAATGAATTATGAAAAGGTGTGCATAAGGATTTTGCCAAAGCCATTTTGAAACTGTGCACAAAAGCCATAAACTAAAATTTCCATATATCTATGCTAAAGATATTCAAAAATTCTCTGAGGTCTTTTCAATGTAATGGCTTAGAGACCATTTTAAATCAGGTTTTAAACTATCATATCTTGTCTCATTTGGGTCAAACTCTAAAGGGCAGATTTACTAAGGGCCGAAAGTTTCGAAGTGAAAAAACTTTGAAAATTGACCCTCAAAGTATTTTTAAAGGGCTTTTTTGATCGAAAAATGGTCCTATTTCGATCAAATAGGTCCATTTTTTATCAAATATAAATCGTTCGAATAGTCCGAATCGCTTTGGGCAATTTTTGAGGACAGGTTCTATGATGTCCCCATAGGCTGAAATGGCGATTAGTCGAAGTCGAAGGATTTTTAAAGGGCAAGTACTTTTTCAATTTGAATAGAATTTTGGGCTATTCGATAGTCAAGTAGCCCAAAATTACTGCAAAATTCGAATTCTCACTTCCACTCTTAGTACAGTAAATCTGCCCCTAAGTGTAGCCTTCCACAAGCTTCTTACAATATGTTGCTGGAAGTTTTGCCCATTTCTCCTGACAGAATGGGGGTAAGTCAGTCAGGTTTGTGGACCTCATTGCTATTTCAGCCTACAACTTGTGAGTGGGAATCAGGTCTGGATTTTCTCTTGGCTGCTACGATACCTTCACTTGTTGTCTTTAAGCCATTTTGTTACAGCTTTGGAGGGATGTTTTGGATCATTGTCTTGTTGGAAGACAAAAGTGTGACCATGTTTTGTGTTTTTTGTTTGCTTTCTGCTACTGACCCAGCCTGCCCTTACCATCTCCGGTCTGAATTTACTTTTGTCTCTCTTGCTTGTCCCTGTGGGATTCACTGTGGGTTAGGCCTGAGGCCAAAGTTGACTGTTACTCCTCCTGGAGTTTGAGTTCGCCATACATGGCAAATGAAGTAAACTGGCCTCTATCTCTTCTTATATAAATAAAGTAGATAATCTATTTGATTAATCACAGGCAATACATGGTAATATAATAAGAATGAAGGTGAATTTGAACATCTTTAGCATAAGTTTAGGTAACTGAAATTTTCACCTGTATCTTCACATGGACCAGGCATGGAGTATCTTCAGCATTTCTGTTTGCACTTTTTAGCTCAACTGTATAACTAATTAAACATAGATTTTTCAGAGGCCCGCAGTTGCACAGGGCAAGAGTCCCTCAGTCCAGAATTGAAGAAAAAAAAAATCACACAATAGGGCTCAATTTGTAACAGCTGGCACATTTAGCATAGTTAGCTAAAATACCAGTGCTAGTACACATTTTTATGAAGATTCAAATCAACTTTAGTATGTGGGTCTCCACTTTATACCATAAGCCAACAGCAGGCATAGTCAGATGTTTCCCCTCTGTTGTCACTCACAAGAGGCATCTGGCAGGGATTCCTCACTTACCTTTATACTTTACAGTAGCAATGGAACCCCTGGCTTCTGTTTTACTGCCCTGTTTTTCCTTCCACAAATGTAATTTGTTAAGATGGACAGCTCAGCTCCTGACATCCAAGACAAGATAGATCTCTTTGTTGCCTAATCACTGCTAAATGATTATCCACATTTAAGGCATACTGCTAAACATTTTTTTTTGTATTGTCCCTTCATAAATTTCCAGTTTAGCTGTAGTTCACTTCTGATAGCTGATAGCTTTTCTTCAGCTAGGAGAGCAATGTTGCCTGAGAATTCTTCACTTCCCTTTGACATTGTTTCTATTGATACCTAGTAAACACTGTTAACACCGTTTGTTAGAAACATGTGTTACCATTTAAATTAATTATTTTACAGTACTGTATTTATAATAGTATTTATTTTATAAATTATGAAATATCCTTAGCTCTTGGTGGTGGACTATTTGGCCATATTGTATCCAAAAAGATATAGCAGTGTTGAGGTCTTTAGTTGCCAAAACAAATACACAACTGTTAGCAATATTAATTGCAATGTTTATGAAATATTGCTGCAAGTGATTTGGCAATTGGGTTTTAGTTTGTTACTTCCACATGACCTCTTTGTGCTGTAAAATGAGTTGTGTGTTATTATATATTGGGCTTGCGGGACATGTGATTTTGTAAAAGTATGCACAACCTTGTATGTCAAATATGTGTATTATTATAATTAATTGTGTATAGGAAATACCATACAATGCAATCAATCTGTTATTCAACTAAGACTACCAGATCCCCTTGTTCATGGAATGATGGGAGTTGCCAACAACAACTAGTTCTTGTAGATTGAATATTGAATATTGTAATAGAAATCTAGGAATAATTACAGAGATTAATCATTTACATTTTTTAACTTGTAGAATTGACATGGTCTTGGTAAGACCCACTCCTTTTCCCTATGATGCTAATGGTCCAATAAACATTATTCCTCTGCATTGATATAGGCTTCAAGGGTCAACAAGAACCTGACATCAGCATCCACTTTCAAAACCATCAAATGCAAAGGTTATGTAATATAAGGAGCAAACTTTTCCACAGTCCTTTTTATCTATAGAAACCAATTAGAAGATAGCATCTGCAAAATCTCATTGCTTACTATGAGTTATGTAGGTAAACGTTTTGCTTTTATTACCTATGGCAGATTAGTCTTATATTGGATTTTCATGTAAAAGTGTGGCAATAGCTACTAGTAGAGATGGGAGCAGAAACAATTTGCTTAGGGACATGTAGCCTATAGAATTTTCTAGTAAATATACATATGGCAATATATATGAACGAACTGTCAATATTGTGATCTGGAAATACAAGTGTAAAAAACAAAAGTTTTAAAGAAGAAGAGATACTAAATATGCCAGAGACTAACCGCATAGATTGACTTAGATTGAGTTCAGCCCTTTAAGTAAAGAGCCCTGTTACAGCGGTCGTCTAAATAATAGGAGAAAAATTGGAGGTAGTGTTCTTATTCAAATTGTTCCATTATTCAAAATGGAACAGAGAGACCTGAGGCAATTCTTTAATGCACAAAGGCAAAAGTGCTAAATAATAAATGTTTATAAATATACATTTTCCTTCTTTCACATACTATTTTACATACTTTTATTTTGTTGTTATACGGTTACCGTGCTCCCACACACAAACACTGTTCCCTATGGAGGTATGTTTGGCTAATAGTAAAAAGGAAGTTCAAAATAGCAATGTGTGGGTTAGGTTTAAGTTTTTACATGCCTTGCCAGATGTAAAGCGGAAGGATCTCAGGAGGTGGGATAGCAAATCCAGACACGAAAGTGTCAAAAAGGTTGGATTTCTGGAGAATGCATTAATAAAGACAAGGTTCTGTGGAGATGATCCGAGAGTTCTGCAATGCAGAAATGTAATGTCCAGATTTGTTTTCTATGCACTGCTGCTACATAAATGGTACTTAAAACAGAAGTAAAGGTTAAAACTAAGTAAGCTTTATCAGAAAGGTCTATATAAATACACCAGTAAATCCTTAAATTAATGCTGCTCAGAGTCCTTTGTCAAAAGAATCACAGTACTTCTTTCCTTCTATTGTGTATACATGGGCTCCTCTATCAGACTGAATTTTTCAGGTTAAACATGCAGGGCACAGGCTTGAGCATGCTCAGTTTGCTCCTCTTTCCCTCTCCCCCTTCCCTCCCTGTTGTAATCTGAGCCTAGAGCTATGAGCGAGCAGGGAGAGGCTCATGCAGGAAGTGATGTCACATCAATCTAATATGGCAGCTGCTTTCCTAAACAAACAGAGAGAGCTTTTAGAGCTGTTTACTAAGGTATGGTAAGGCATTCTGCAGAATAAATATAGTGTAATAGCTTGCACTATTGTGGCTCATCTATTGGCAGTAAACTGCTTTGGTAGCTTTCTTTCTCCTTTAAGGTGGCCATACATTATAAGATCTGTTCATTTGGCAAGGGCACAAAAAGGAGTGGATCATTCCCCAGATATGCCCACCAGTTAGGCAAGCCAAAACAAATTAAATTAAAAATAAAAAGCCATTTATGAGGGCAAAAGAAGGGAGGCCTAACACATTTCATGTCTGTTGGGGTACTTAAACTGTAAGTCCCTGAACAGGCACAACATTCTATAGACCTCCTTTCTTATGTTTCACTACATATCTAATTTTTTATTTATGCTGAAGGCCCCATACACAGGCAGATAAACTATTAACACAGGCTTAAACACTCTGTATCTTAAATCTGTCCATATATGGCTACCTTAACCTGGCACAATGTATCAGAAAACTATATCAAATCTTGATATTTAAACTTTGTAGCCCTATACTATACTGCAACACCAAAACACCTTTAAAACAGTTGTGTCTGGTTTTGTTTAATTTAGGTAACGTTCCAAGCTTGAGATAATCATAAACATACCAGTGTCCAAATCACATAAGGTGACTACAGATTATCAGGACAGGCTCAGTCATTAATTATGTTGTTACTACAGTCCAGGCACAAGAAAAAAACCCATTAATTTTACCATGCTTAGATTCCCAGTACATAGGTTCAGCTACTGTAGAATCCATGTTGATTTAGAACAAGCAATGCCTAATCCTATCACTGCTCCAGTGTACTGGAACATATCTTTAGTTATAGGTTCAAGGCAAAAATAAATGTTTAAGTCATTGTAGCAGTTTTCACAGACTTAGTCCAGATTCTGCTAAAACTCAGTATCAGAGACCTTCAACCAGAGACATGGCTCTAAAAGATGCATATTAAAGGATGTAGGGAGTTACAGTTTAGACACGTTCTAATAGCATGACAGCTAGCCTGTGGCACTGATATAAAAATGACAATATGTCCATATGTCCAAGTATTACTTTTTAAGTTATAAGAAAGCTTAATGTTGGGAGTGTATAATTAAGTTAATAGAGAGTGTATAGTTAAGATTCAACAAAATAAATTAAGATTACTGTATCTTGATTGTCTTACAACTTGTCAAAGAACATACCAACTGCACTGGACACAAAACTGTGATCCATTATTTATTGTACAGGTATTATCCAGAATGCTCGGGATCTGGGGTTTTCTGGATAAGGGGTCTTCCTGTAATTTGTGATACTGACACTAAATAAGAACTCTTCAAAATATTAATGATGATTATTAATTATTATGAATTATTATTCTCTACAATCACTACAAATTCAAGTTTTTTTTCACTAAAAGAAAAGATTTATTATGCTCCAAAGCAGCAAAAAAATATGAATACTCCAACTAAAACTTGTTGAATTCCCGTAAAAGTCAATGGCAGAGGTCTCCTTAAAATCACCCCAAAAAAATATTCAAAATCATATTTTATCACATTAGTCAAGCAAAATGAACATTAATTACACTATATAAATTATTTTAATCTTGTTTCCTTCAGTCTGGGAATTCATAATTATAGTAAGCAGGCAGGAGCCATTTTGGGGACACTGTTATTAAGACAAGCCTTGCATCATCTCAGAATCTTGTTTGTGCACCAGAATGGGGGACCTGATGTCTATCCCCATGTCCTGGCTACACAATTAAATGGTTAAGAGAACTGGGGGAATATGTGGGGAGCAGTGACATCTAGGAAGTGCTGAATGGAAAGTGAAAGTAATTATCTGCCCCACCTAAGGCATAGAGACGTGGCAGACAATATTTGATTGACAGCTGAGATTTTTAAATGAGCTTAAAACAGCTATGAATGCTTTAATAAAAATTTTAAATTGGATTTCATGTTTAATTTGAAAAAGGACTTTAATTATACAGATTTTTGTGTCTGGGTGACGGGTCCACTTTAAACAAACTGAAGATGTTTTTTCGCCGTCATGATTTTCGGGAGTTTTTGGAGTGGTTGATGCTGGTTTTTGTTTGAATACTCAAATCTGAGTTTTTTAAGCCTAAAAAACTAGAAAAATTTGAGGTATTTATATTCAGGTATTCAAACTAGAAAAATTTGAGGTATTCATAAAAACTCAAATTTTTCAATCTGATTTTTTCAAGTTAATTGTGAATAAATTCGTGAATGGGGGCAAGGTCAAGTTTGTTGGTAGTAAAATATGAGAAAAAACGTTGCCTATAGGTCACGTTGATCATTTTTTACTTATAGGTTTGCTTTTGTAATTGTTACTTCTTAACCTGTCAGTTAGAGTTTCTAATGTTAACAGACTCCTGCTGCACAAATATGGCAGCCCCCTCATAGAGGAACAGGGTAGTAAGAAAGGTAATGTAAAAGCATCAGGCAAATACTTTTATGGCAAAATTATATATAACATGCAAAGATAATGTTATAATAGATGAAAAAACAAAAATTTCTGGTTTCAGTATCTCTTTGAATCTACTGAAAAACTATATAAACATTAAATAAACCCAATAGGATTGTTCTGCCTCCAATAAGGATAAATTATATCTTAGTTAGGATCAAGTACCAGGTATGGAACATATTATCCAGAATGCTCGGGACCTGGGGCGTTTCGGATAATGGGTATTTCCGTAATTTGGATTTTCATACCTTAAGGGGCAGATTTACTAAATTCAGATGAAGAATTCAAGTTTGATGAATTTCAAAAAGATTTGAATCTTCGAATATGCAAATTAGGCAAATTCGACCATCGAATATTCGTATAAAATTTTATTCTAATTTCGACTATTTGATGGTCGAAGTACTTCCGCTTTAAATTCAAAGCTACCAAATTGGGTATAATTATTTTTGATCGAATAAAAAGAATTAGATCGATGGAAAAAAAATCGATCGATTCGAACGCTTAATCGATCTAATTTTTCCTATTTGATCGTTCGACCAATTGAATTGCGGTAAAATCCTTTGAATTAGATATTCGAATTCGAAGGATTTTAATCCCCTAACTATTCCCATGGTCGAATTTCGAATTTTTTTCAATTCGAAATTAGACCAATGATAAATCTGCCCCTAAGTCTACTATTAAAAAATTAAAAACAATAGGCTGGTTTTGCTTCCAAGAAGGATTCATTACAAGTACAATGTTCTGTATATTATTACACAGAAAAAGGAAATAATTAAAAAAAAAATTGGAATATTTGATTATATTGGAGTCTATGGGAGACGGTCTTTCAGTAATTTGGAACTTCCTGAATAACAGGTTTCTGGGAAATGGATCCCATACTGTACAAGGTACTGTTTTATTATTACAGAGAAAAAGGAAATCATATTCCAACATTTGACAGGCTTCCTGTAAATCTGAGCTTTCTGGATAAAGAGTTTCTGAATAGCAGATCCCATACTTGTACTAGAGAATATAATATAAAGTTTATTACAAACAGTAATAGGGAAACTTCCAGAAATAGTTAGAACAAATAGTTAGAACAAAGAAAAGTGGGTTCGCGCTGGGTGACACACATACTGGGGACCATCGGTACAGAAAGGCAACACATCGCTGACTGAACTCAATTTGTGAAACAGAATAGGAGATGCACACAACACTTGTGGTGAGTGATGGAGGCAGGTTATAATAAATTAGGCAGACTGGTCACATAGGAGGGAAGCAGAAAGAAAGAAATTGTGGGGGAATCCACAGATCCCCATGCATCATGTAATGCTTACTTAGAGCGAGCTCACTCTTAGAGTTTACACAATTTATTATACAGCAGGGGATAGGGCTAATCCACAGATATGCATGCTGCATGGGTGCTATAAATCTTCATGTAAAGCAGACTGTTAGTCTGTTTTATATATATATATATATATATATATATATATATATATATAAACAAGCTGCACTCCAAGTATTCTCCTGCAGAGACCTTTATCAGAGACTTAAAGGTCTCTGTTGAGACTGAAACGTTGGTTCAATGAACTTGTATTTCTTTGTTTATCACCAAAGGCCTGTGAGTAATATGATGCTTTATAATCTACAGACTCCTGCACCCAGGCATGTAACCTTTTTATATGGAGTGCTATATATAAACACACCCCATATGGTGCTGCACACCAAACAATGGTATGAAACAGCTGCCTGGATGCAAGGATAACAAAAATACAAGCAAATAGACATAGATTTATAAAATAAAATTTTAATCTTATGCAAAGAATTTTAAAAAAACATTTTGCATTAAACATTAAAAATTATTTCCCATTAAACATTGCCATTAAATTATTATCATGACTGATAATGTGGAGTCCAATGACATGGCCTTCCCTGAGATGTTGGCATTCCAACTGAAACTCATGGCCATATTAGAAAATGTCTTTACATTTTCAAAAAAACAGTTTTAAAGAAAATCAAAGTTCCAATAACAAAACAGGTATGGGACCTATTATGCAGAATGCTCAGGACCTGGGGATTTTCAGATAACGGCTCTTTCTGTAATTTGGACCTTCACACCTTAAGACTACTAGAAAATAATCTAAACATTAAATAAACCCAATAGACTGGTTCTGCTTCCAATAAGGATTAAATATATATATATATATATTAAATATATATATATATATATATAATAAATGTTTCAAGTACAAGCTACTGTTTTATTGTTACAGAGAAAAAGAAAATAATTTTTTAAAATTCGGATTATTTGATTATAATCGAGTCTATCGCAGACAACCTTTCCGTAATTCCCATACCTATATAATAATAATATAATATAATTCCAATATATGGACAGTTTGTTTTTATCTATTTTGTTACCTATTTTCTATTTTTAATCACCACAGTTCACAACCATTTACTGTCAAAACAAGTATGTGAATGAGCCACATTTTCCTAGTCTATTGCCCTGATCAAACTGACATATATTTGAAGAGGCTTCCCTCTGAAGTTCAAGAGAATATGGGCCCTTGGCCAAACAAAAATATGGCCAGATATAGCGTAATGCATTCTCAGTCTCAGAGACTCAGAACATTAACAGATAATTCTATAAAAGCAATATTTCCACATCAATAGCATCACATATGGAACTGGACACATTTCATCCACAAAAACAACATCCCTTTTAAGCACTGAGCCAACCCTGCACATGATAGCAAACACAAAGATAGAGGGATTACTTCCTTGTCTGATTCTTACATACAGAGCTTCATTTACATTTATATTCCTCTATATTCTCCAAACTTGTGCTGTGACCTGCAATCCTTGCCCCCTCCTTATCCCAGGAATAATTTATTAACAGCCTACAACACACATTGGGACCTCTTGTACAATATATGAGGGATGTGTTCAAGTGAAAAAGGAAAAATATATATATATGTGGGAGGGCAGCCAGGTGGCCCTTCCATAAAATCACTGTCTTTAGTATTTTTAAATAGTAAAAAATGTCTTATTACTAGAAAACATAGCATTCTACAGCAGTGAAATGTCTGGATATTATTCTCTAGGCAGTGGCACTATAAATCAAATACCATTACTAGAGAAGATATAATTATGTTATTACAATAATAATGTCCTGGCAATGATTCAAAATATGGAGGCAAATTACCACCTATTGTCACTGTTCTGGTTCTAATGAGGGAAGCAGACAGATGTTTAATAGCGAGTGGCTGTTTCCAAAGTGCCCACTACACCCACTACACCATGAAAGGGGAGGGGGAGTCCCAGTCGCTGGGGTGGGGGACCCTTGAGGTGATGGGTCCCTCATACACCAGAGACTGTGACCACTGAAATATATTTATTGAAAGGTTCTTTGTAACTATTTGAAACTACCAAATAAATTGTTTTATTGATGACAATAAAACTGGTACTGCCACATCAATCATCATGGTGTATGAATTAAGGAACTATACAATACATTAACAAACAGTGAGACATACACACTGCTAAATAGGCCATGCTTTTGACTCCATAAACTGAGCAGCCAGTTTTGCCATGCACAACAAATATTCCACACAAACATAGAAAACTGGTGCAACGGGGTTCAATCCCAGATTTCAGAAACACAAAACGTCCTTCAGATTTTATGTAAACTTTTTTTTTTCAAAAAATGAAAGCCAGTATCTCCATAATATTATATAATGCATATACATTAAGAAGTATTTTAATAAATGTGTATGAGCTTTGAAAAAAAAGAATTTTATGCATAAATGCTAACCTTAGACTATACATAGACAAAAACATATGGAAAACAGATTAAACATTGTTGAAATCCAGAGAAGAAAATAACTGAGACACAAATGTATGATAAAGGACATACAGTGCAGAAGTTCTTGAAATACATAAGAACTATGAATAATGGTTCTGTAAAATATAGCTAAGGATAGCAAAGGTGTCAGTTTGGCAAGGATACAGTTCAGAATATGTAATTGAATTACTTGAAACAGGGTAATATATAAAATATAAATGATATCATAAAGGCCAAAAGGAAATTGGTGTGCTAGTCCATTTTGAATAACTATATATATATATAAATAACGTTTATTGTGGTAACAGAGCTGATGTTTCGGCTGAAACAACAGCCTCAATGTTGCTTTGGCGTGCTGATGGCGCTTGTGGCGCTCTGCATCCAATTGGGCCCCGCAGTTGTAGTGCCAGCACTAGCAGGGGCTTCTCAGGGGGGAGCCGAAGTGCGGAAAATATGACCAGCTGATTAATTAGCAGGTGCTGTGTGTTACTCACAGATGCTGCTGGAGGAGCATTGGCCACAGAGGGGCATAATTTGGGATCCCTAAGTTCTATCTAAGTTCTTCTCCACAGTAGGGTTGCCACCTTTTCAGCAAAAGATTACCGGCTAATGGGGGGGGGCGTTCAGAAAAAGGGGTGGGCTGTGATATCAAAAGGGGCAGAGTCACATAATATGCCACAAAGGGGGTTGAGCAACATCGCAAGATGCCCAGAACACTGAAAGAAAAAGGTGAGTGCCGAATGAATTTGGGGACGGGCTAGGGTCTTTGTTAATGGGTATTACAAATTACCGGAAACTACATTACTGGTAAATTTGTAATACCGGTCTTGGCAGGTGTTTTACTGACTAGGCCGGTAAAATACTGGCTGGGTGGCAACCCTACTCCACAGAGATGGCTCCATCACGGGAACATTGAGTGAGTGCATCCTATAGGCACTGCTATTCAGTCTTCCCTGGGCACTTGCAAGTGAGTAGGAGAAATTCTTTGATTATAGCACATCACATCCCTTTGCCTTTCTGCTGCTATGTGTTCTGGGTGGTGTTATACATGGAATTGCTCTGTGCCATCCTACTATCAATTCTGGGGGCATTTATACATGTAATTGTGCATGTGTGCAATTCTGTGTGCCCCAGAACAGAACACTACTTCCTGCTTTACGGCTCACTTGGTTTCCACTGATTGGTTATCAGGCAGTAACCAATCAGTGTCTTGAGCTGAATGCTGAGGATCAATTGCAAACTCACTGACCAGTTATTTCCCATGTGGCCCCCAATCATGTTGCTGACTAACTTAGAGTTAGAGAGTTGAGAAACAGGAAGTTGGGTTCTGGCTATTAGGATAGACATGCTGTCACTCCAGCCTTTATAGATTAAATTTTTAGACAACTAATATTTATTATTTTGCACATACACTGTACAATCAATTTACCCAGTTTTTATTTGTACACTGAACTGCATTTAATAACATGACATACCAGTGCAGTAACCTGCAGCAACTGATTTAGGTTGATGGCAGACGAGGACGTTCCCCAAAACTTCCATCTCCTTCTCTAGCATATTAGTAAATCATATTACTAGGAGCGATTCAGCTGCCTTCTTTTGCAATGTACTGTAATTAAGCTGAAATGCTGTAAGAAATGTGATTTACTTGAGGCAATTCAAATGTTAAAAAAGGGATGGTATTTTTGGAAGATTTGTCTCCAATCGTTGACAAATATCCTCATCTGCCATGGCCCTAACAGTTAACTTTGGTTGTAGTGAAACTTTTTAGTGCTCTATATCAGAAAAGCCATCTCAGGGTTTGAAACTTTGCCAGCTGATTAGATCCCTAGACTTCTCTCTTGGACTATTACACCAGTTTCTTGGTGGGGCATCATTAACGAGGCTTAAAAAAATGAATCTCTCACTGGTATTCTCTTGTGTGAGAGATTCGTTGTTGAAATGTTATTACTTTATACAGCCAAGCAGGCATTGTGCTATTTTTCAGAACAATTTACCCACAGGGGAATGCCTTTTCACTGGAGTCTATGGGTATCACAGCAATCTATGTTGCAGTTCCCACACAAATAAATAAATAAAGGTAATTGTTTCCAAGTCCTGTTTCTGTGTTAATGAGCTCTCACTTGTTTATGCATGCAATATCTGAGGCACGCCATTTACAGCATGCAATATCTGAGTCACTCACCCTGCCAGCAGTGAGTATATGACTAACTGCTTCTCTGGATTCTCCTAATTATCTGTGGCAATATATCAAGCATGTCCCTTCTCTGATAATCACATCCTAATGTAACACTTTCCTATGTTTCCCGTATGCTTTCTTATGATCTTGCTTTCCTTGTCCACCATATGTTAAACATATCTTTTTGAATAAACAAGGGGTATATTTTGTATTTTATAAATAAACAAAGATGTCAGTAAAAAAAAACCATATAAGGGAATGAAGAGTTGTGAAGTTTTTCTTTCACAAACATACCCCAAAGTATAATATAGTGTTAGTGTAGACCGGTAAAAAAACACAGAGACATATTAAATCGCTAAGTCTTTATTAATAAATAACAGTTTCTCACTACTAAAGATAATCACAGAGTATCTTTAAAGGATCAGTAACCTCAATTTTTTTAATTAAAAAATGTGTTAGTGTAGAATGAAAAAAAACACAGAGATATATTAAACTTTTAAACACCACGTTTTTATTAAGAAATAATAATAGCCAGGGAGGAGAAATCAAGTGCCGAATGGTGGATCGTTGCCGTGTCGCCTTTTCTGAAGAGGACACATTTTTTAATTAAAAAAATTGATGTTACTGATCCTTTAAAGATACTCCAGGATTATATTCAACTGAAGATAATGAGGGTTTATGTTTGGGGAGGTAGTTCTTCTTTAATGGTGTTAGATACATCTGTGATTTTTATTGAAAGGAAAACATGTATACGGTGGAGGGATTGGAGGAAGAAAGGGGGTTATGGGGGCTGCTGAGAGATCTAAGAGTTTTAGTAGTGAGAAACAGTTTTTCTTGTTTTTGCTTTTGCTGATAACAGGTTATTGGCAATCTGGGTTAGAGCAGCTTCAGTGGAATTGTGTGGCTTAAAGAGATCAAGGGAGGCAAAGAGATGGAAATAAGTTAACCAAATCTGGAGCGAAAGAAAAGGGTTTTTTTCTAAGAATAGGGGTGACAAGGTCATGCTTTAGTTGAAAAGAAAAACATAAAAAGATGGGTTAAGGCTTTGATGAGACAGGAGTTGGGATTGTGGAGAGGTTTAGATGGAATGCAACTGAGAGCACAGGTATTAAGATGAGAGGCATAGAAGAGACTCTAAGGGCTAGGGCAGACGGGGAGATTCGGGGGCATTTTGCGACTTATCGCCGCGACTTGTAGCCCCCGAACCTCCCCAAATAGCCAAGTCCTGAGGCGCACCGGCGTTACTTGAAAACGCCGGCGCCTATTCACACGCAGCGACGCGATTTTTGAAATCACTCCAAATTGCCTCGCGAGTCAATTTGGAGCGATTTCAAAAATCGCGCCGCTGCGTGTGAATAGGCGCCGGCGTTTTCAAGTAACGCCGGTGCGCCTCAGGACTTGGCTATTCGGGGAGGTTCGGGGGCTACAAGTCACGGCGATAAGTCGCCAGGCGACAAAATGCCCCCGAATCTCCCCGTCTGGCCTTAGCCTAAAGTGTGGAGGGAGATAGGTGGATGCTAGGAGAATGTTGTTGAACCATATATTTTCAAATATTATCACTTCTGTATTTGAAGTGCTCAGCAATACTTTGAGCAGTGACTAAAGCACACAAAGAGAGTAGAAAGAAAAGAACAATGAATTTAAGGTAGAGAAACGTTGTTCTGGTTTTATAGGGAGTGAATTAAAGGGGTTGTTCACCATTGAGTTAACTTTTAGTATACTGTAGAGAGTGATATTCTGAGACAATTTGCAATTGGTTTTCATTTTTTATTGTTTGTGGTTTTATAGTTATTTAGCTTTTTATTCAGCAGCTCTCTATTTTGCAGTGTCAGCAATTTGGTTTCTATGGTCCAAATTACCCTAGCAACCCTGCATTGATTTGAATAAGAGACTGGAATATGAATAGGGGATGGACTGTATAGAATGATAAGTAATAAAAAGTGCCAATAACAATACATTTGTAGCCGTACAGAGCATTTGTTTTTAGATGATGTCAGTGACCCCCATTTGAAAGCTGCAAAGAAATATAAGAAAATTGCAAATCATTAAAAAACTATGCAAAATAAATAATGAAGACCAATTGAGAAGTTTCTTAGAATTGGTCCTTCTACAATATACCAAAAGTTAACTTGAAGGTGAACCACCCCTTTAATAAGTGCAGTGAAGATGGTTTGTTGGGTTAGGCAGATGCTGATGTAAGATAATAAAGTAGATTTGTATCTGCAAAAGTCTGGATCTGCACAGTAACGGAACTAGGTGGGGGCGGGCCCTGGTGCGTGCCGTGCAGCCGGGCTCCCCCCACCCTTGTCCGCGACTAATTTCTGCGCCGATGTAGCGGGTGTGAGACTGTCGGTGGGCCCTACTGGGGTGCGGGCCCTGGCCCAGTTGCACCCCCTGCTCCCCTGGTAGTTATGTGTACATGACCATCTTTGGAGAGCTTTGGCATTAACTGTATGCCAAGGCTAGAGCTGTTTTGGTCTAATGTGCTTTGAATTGGCAAATATTAGAGAAAAGAGAGTCAAAAGAAGAAAAGAGGTTTGACAAGTCTAGAGGTGCATGGGCATGGGGGTAGAGGGAGTTGAAATTGTTGTAAGATTATGATCAAAGATTGGTAAAGGGGAGTAACTGAAGTCTGCAACTGAGCATAATATGTAGAATATCAAACAAAAAGAGTTACCGTTAATATGGTGAGCCTGAGTAAAGAGATAAGCTAAAGTAGGACGTAATTAAAAGACAGCAGGGGTTGTTAAGGAGGTTGTTTAAATCACTTAGAATGATAAATGGTGTATCAGAGGAAAGAAAATATACAAGCTAAGCAGCAAAGCTTTTGGAAAAACGGTGAGGTTGGTCCAGGAGTTTGGCATATGACAGTGATGTTAACTGAAACAGGTGAAAGTAGACTTACTGAGTGAACCTCATATGAGGAAAAGCAGGGCTGGACTGAGAATTAAAATAGGCCCTGGCATTTCAGGTACACAAGAGGCCCATCAGCCCACATAGAGGCCCAAACAGCCCCCACCAGCCCACTAAACACTGACTTTCTATGGGACCTTATAGCAGCCCCTCTGGCATTTGCCCTAACCCACAAATGGCCAGTCCGGGCCTGAGGAAAAGGATTGAGCTGTATCATGTGGGAGAACTTTAAATGTGAAATGGGGAGGGACAAGGAATCCTATCTCTTCCCTGCCCTGTTTCCAGCTCTGGGAGTATAAGTAAGGTATAGATCCCATAGAATGCAGGAGAGGCAGTTTCTGTAGAAGAAAGTCAAGCCTTTGCTTCAGCAAGTGGGTTGAAGAAATTGATAATAGACAGACTGTGAATGGGTACAATGGTTTTGAATATAGGAATTGAGTTTCTGTAATGTAGATCTAACACTATCTTGGCCTAAAAGTGCATTTCCAGCTGGTGGTAGTAGACGGGCCACACTGGACTCTTTTACCCAGGTGGGCCCACACTAAGTGGAGGAGGAAGAGAAAAGGTGTTGTGCCACTACAAGTCACCAGAGGTTCTTGCAAACAATATAAAATGGGTTTTATTGAAAACCACAACACAAGGTTATTACTCACAGATCAAGAGTTGTATTGTTGTACAATCAGATACAATTATAGGTGCAGGATTCAGTAACACCACTGTGGAGACACTTGGAAGGCAACGGTTGGCCTGGATACTAATGTCCTTGAGATGGTGCAGGAGCAACTGTGAAAAAACCTGGATCACTTCAAGTGGGAACTATTCAGCAATATGCTAAAATGAAATCCCTTCAGCTCTTTTTCTTTAGGCCAGTTACGCCTAAAGGAGAACTACCTCCAGCTACAATTCTTTTGGTGAAGCCAAGGTTTCTCTGTCTAGCGTAAAGTTCCTTACTGATTCCAATACCTCAATTGGACCACTCCCTGGATCAACTTTATACTAAGGGGCAGATATATTAAGGTTTGTATTGTAAATCTGAATTATCCAGTTGGATTTTTGGTCAAACTCACATTTGAGTTGCGAATAATCCAAACTCAAATTTGCATTCAAATTAAAATTTGAGAACAACTCGATTATGACTATTCACAGCCTAAACCTGCCAAGTTCATGTAAAAGTCAATGGCAGAGGTCCAGTGACCCATTTTAAAACTCAATTCGAGGTTAATCGAATTTGATTCGAATTCGAATTTTCAGGGTGTGAAAATTCATTTGAGTTTTAGACGTTCAAGTTTTTTCTTAAATAACCTCCCATTCAAGTTGTGAGTATATTTTAAGTTGTGAGTATATTCACATAAATTTGAAGCACAACCTTTGGTAAACAGTAATTATACCTTAGTTTGGATCAAGTATAGGGTACTGTTTTATTATTACAGAGAAAAAGGAAATCATTTCAAAATCAAATTTGGATTATTTCGATAAAATGGAGTCTATGGGAGACAGCATTTTGGAGCTAATTTAGAGATTTCTGGATGATGGGTTTCTGGATAATAGATCCCATGCCTGGGATGTACTAATGCATTTCACAGCTCCGCTGACTATATGAAATGGACTCAGTCTGTGGTTAGGTGGCTGTTTCTAGGTTAAAGGAATACTATAACGTCTTTCAATTACATTTCTCTTTTAATTATCTTTAAATTTATAAAGAATGTGAAGTGAGAAATAAAGTATAGAGACTTGACAATAATCTACAAAACCGAGCTTAGTTCAGAGTTTGACTCCTTGAACAAGTGAAAATCTCCATGTTTATGAGTACATGCTGTTACCTTTAGTATAATTAGTCTTATGAATATGCACGGCAGTGTAAAGGTGGCCATAAACGGGCAGATTAGATCTGCCAGTATTGGTCCTTTACACCAATTAGGAAGCTTACCTGCCTGTGTATGGGGCGTTCCGACAGGTCCAAATATCGGGCAGATATGAATTGAGCAGGTTTGATTGTCTTGGTCATTGATGAACGCAATGGTTTGGCCCCAGGGCCGAACGATTGGGTAAACTCAATATCACCTTGCCTTGGTGGGCATATTGGATTTCATTTGGCGACTTACATGGGCTGATAAAAGCTGCAGACAGACCGAGTCTGCAGCTTACTGGCCCGTATGTGGGGCCATCCGATTGATTTCCCCGATCAACATCTAGCTGAAAGTCAGCCAGATGTTGATGGGGCAGGTTAAAAAATCCGCGGCCGCATCTGTGTATTGATGCAGTCCCGTGATCGGACCACTCGTATCTCCTAGGGCCAATGATCGTGAGGTACATAATTAGATGACTAAAGTGTGGGGATCCATATTACGGAAAAATCCCTTAGGTCCCAAGGATTCTGAACCTGTATATATATATATTTGAATCATAGCAAAAAAGAACCACACTCACAGGTCTTCTACGTCAACAAAAAATATAGATTTATTTGTACCCAGGTAATGACTATATGGGATAGTGAGTGCACCAGCTTAGATCTTAGATACAATTTATATATATATATATGCATTTAAATGCATTAAATGAGTTAAGATAACTTTAGATAACACAGTTTCTTCAATTAGCCCTGAGTCACAACGCATTTAACTCACCAATCCCAGTGGCTGCATCTGTATGTGTGTGTGTGTGTTATATCTATATTTAAGAAGCTCAGCTATCTCTTAATGAAAAGAATGCCTATGTTTTCTGATCTAATTCAGAAATAATCACTCACCAATACTGGATAGATGTAGCATTTCAATGTATAAACAAATCCTTTTCATATTAGTTTTTTTCAATGGACCTTTACACATGCCTAGAGACTAAATGACTAATGCTATTGTCTTATTACTCATAGCAAACGTGTTAAAGCTGATTCATACTATTCATGCTATATCAATGAGCAATTCTGTTGTGAAAAGAAAACAACTGCAGAAGATGAAGCTCTGTGGAGGGTTACAGCACATGACTGGAGAATCGCTGATGATGTTCTGCTGTTATCTATAATGGTCAGTGGGTGGGTGAGTGAACATTCTGCAGTGTCATTGATGATGCCTTGAGAATGCCTATTGACTATTGTTTGTCGCAGTGAGTAATGTTTCAAATATAGAACGTATGCTTGCAACTTATGACCATGACATAAAATAAGTGACTTCCATAAATAAAAAGGGCAGTTTTTGTAACACAGTAACTTTTTAGTTGATGTTGAACCCTTCTCTCTGAAACCACTAAACCACTAAACAGTTGGTTCACCTTTAAGTTAACTTTAGAATATAGAATAGGCAATTCTAAGCAACCTTTATAATTGGTCATCATTATTTATTTAGTAGTTTTGTAAAATGATTTGCATTCTTCTTCTAAATCTTTCCAACTTTCTAATGTGGGTAACTGATCCCATCTAAAAAACAAATGCTCTATAAGGCCACAAATGTATTGTTTTTCCTACTTTTCATTACTCATTTTTCTATTATATTTCTATTCTTCAAATAAGTTTATGGTTACTAGGGTAATTTGGAACCTAGCAACCAGATTGCAAACTGGAGAGTTGCTGAATAAAAAGCTAAATAACCACAAATAATAAAAATGAAACCAATTTCAAATTGTCTCAGAATATCACTCTCTACATCATAATAAAATTTAACTCAAAGGTTAATGACCCTTCTAACTTCAAGTTGAATTCAGTAACACTGTTCAAAAGTATATACTGTAGATGTTGAATTACATTGTAGGAAAGTGAAACTTGTGTGGAAGCAGCCATCCCTCTAGATAAACCTCTGATATCTTTAATGCGTGAATAATAATAAAATATTATTATTAGTGCTGGCATGTTAACGGAGTGATTTTTAGAAAATGTTCATCATTCACACCAGTCCCTGCATCAGTGGAGCTTACAATCTAAATTCCCATCTCCAGGTTTGGATTGGCCCAGCAGGACACCGGGAAGAAACCCGGTGGGCACCAGACCCTCATGGACCCCCGCCGGGCCAGACACCCCTCTTCCAATTTGAAGTGTACACAAACATTTTTTTTTTAGCTGAGCGGCGACATATGTTGATGCAGGCTGAACGGCGCCATACGCACATGACACTGTTCATGCATGCTGGTTTTATGCGCAATGCCTTTATTGGCGCATCACAGTGGGGAGGCCCTGGACAGTGGTCCTAGTGGGCCCCGGGCCCCCCCAGTCCGACCCTTCCAATCTCTTCTCATTGGCAAACAATCTAGATTCCCATGCCATCTCAAACAATGTTAATTGTATTAGGAGTCTTGTAAGTTTTTGGAGTGTGGGCGAAACTAGTATACCCTGAGGAAGTCTGCACATATGTGGAGAGAGTATACAGCTTCCTTGTAGGTGGTGTCCACATCAGAATTGGGATCTTACTGCTGAGCAGTGATAAACACTAAGCCACCATTATCACCCCCAACCTTTTTTTTTGTTTTGGGGAAACTTTGCATTAAGTTACTGTGTACCGTTTTATCCATATTAAAAAATAAATTAAAGGAACCAATTTCCTGAAACTGCAAATACCAAAGGGGAACCTATGTCTGTTTCTCTGTGTGTTCACACATGTATATACATAGTATACAGTAGTAAATAAATAGTAAAAAAGAGTGTTCATTTAAAGGACAAGGAAAGTCTAAAATAGAATAAGGCTAGAAATGCTGTATTTTGTATACTAAACATAAACATGAACTTACTGCACCACAAGCCTAATCAAACAAATGATTTATGCTTTCAAAGTTGGCCACAGGGGGTTGTGATCTTGTAAATTTGCTAGACATCTTTGCAAGACTGCGCACATGCTCAGTGTGATCTGGGCTGCTTAGGGATCGTCATAAATTATCAAAACAGCACAAGTCAAATAATATCTGCCAGAAGCCGATACAACAAAACTGATTAATAATCAGAATATACAGACTGCACTGGGTTCTGCTAATACAAATTTTCTCAACTCTGCAGAACCAGTGGTTGCAGCAAAATAATCCTACAAATAGAATATTGGAGATAGATTTCTTTTTCTTTAAAGAAAGTAAAAATGGGATTAAATTTTTTTGCCTTTTCTTGTCCTTTAATACAGTTAATAAGTGAATGCTTTTAAGCCTTCCACCTAGGCTTAATTAGTGCCTGATTTATATATTCTGGAGCACATCCCTTCTAACACTGGTAGATAAGAGATTAGTGTTAAGGTATAAGGTATATATATATGACGAAGATTCCTGTGGGGAATCGACATGTTGGTCTACCATATAAACCTTGAACTATTGATTTTTTCACCTGAATGTGACTTATTATGGTGTGCTGTCATGGATGATGCTGTTTAGAATTGTTAGACTGGCACCCAGCTATTAATTTCTTTAATGGTCGTGCAATCCAATCCTCGCTTGGTATATATACAGTATATATATATATATATACTGTATATATATATATATATTTATATTTGCAATTAATATGCATCGCAAGTCAACACTTCAATAACTTCAATAACAGAGCTCGTAAAGCTAAAGATTCTCAGAAATTCTTAAGTTAGTTATTGCAACTTGTGCATCAGTTAGAAGTTCATCAGTCAGTGTGTTGTAGCTGCTAAATGCATAAAAACAACAATAAAAACTCACTTGCTAATATATTTTGAATTTAAAGCATTAAAATAATTCACTTTTCTCTCCAAATTGGCAATTACCCATTTCTGGTTTTCTAAGGCTAATGCCAGACAGGGGTTTATCTCGGCCTACAGAAAAATGCAAGCTGGGAATCAGCTGCTACACTGCCATCTGCTTACTTCCTTGCCTGCTCCCAGAACTATTGTATCAGCACCGGTGCAGGCATGTTCAGTGGATTTCGGCACAGAACAGGAGAGTTTGCATTTTGGTGCCGAAATCTAGAGCGTGTGCCTACACCCAGGCCAATGCAATGGTTATGGGTGTAGGCAAGGCAGGAAGCAGATAGCAGCATATGGGCTGATTTTTGGCCTGCATTTTTCCAAAGGCTGAGATCAGCCCCCGCACCTGACATTAGTCTAAGGCATCAAACAGTCTCTTAAAAAATATTCACTAACATTCAGTTAATGCATACCATAGCTTTATTTGTGTTACTGTATTCTTTTCAGAAGGATAAGATGGCACTACATTTATATGGTTGCTTTATATATTGTGCATACAATACACATGAAGCTTTGAAAATCCTATAAATTGATTCTTATAAATGGTGCTTAGTGATGTCATCAGTTATATTCAGTGCTTAGTGATGTAATTTATATCACATAGCTCACTGAAACATGTTTATACAAGAAATAAAGTACGCCCTATAATCTGTATAAAAGCACTCATGCTTGGGCCTTGGGACTTTATATGGTCATGGTTCTCCTTGGTGACTTTAGATTTTAAATCTAAAATTTTTAAATCTTTAGATTTGAAAACAGGAGATATATTGGGCCACATTCAATTCAGTGAGAAAAGGGTAAATCATGTGAAAAATCATGAACGAGATTCAATTTGAGATGCAATTCAGTTCAGAAAAACATCTCATGGTTTATCATGTGAAAACTCAATTGAAGTCTATGGGGAAAAAATGGAACTGAATTTGGAGAAAAGTTTTTTCTTTCCTTGAATTGAATTTCATCCGCAAGTTTTTGTGTGATAAACTGAATTCAATCTATTATTCCTTAAATCTTATGAGATAAAAGGACAAATGAATGCAAGCATATACTGAGCATTAGCCACAGTTTCTGGATATGTATCAATATGACCGTTCCTGATAATGGGGAACGTCACTTTAGTGTCATTTGTATGTCTTCTATCAGCAAAATGTTTGTTCTGAGCTTTATTTTCAGTCCTGGATCACAGAAAGGCAAGAAGTGACAGGTAAGAAGTACCATTCTGCTGTTGCTTTGTTTTATGATTTGTTGATGACAGTCTTATAACCTCAAACACCAGTGTCATAGATAATATATTTAATTTGCCTTAAAGAATGATTTCATCTGGGACAAGAAAATCAGTTAACATAACCTAATGTTTCACCAATCTTATGCCAAACTAGCATAAATCATGTTAATATTAAAGGAGCTGTTCGCCTTCCAAACACTTTTGTCAGTTCAGCAACTTTTTTTCCAATTTGCTTTCCATGCTTTATTTTTGACCATTTGTCCAAAACTGAAATTTAAAGTTTGCATTTCTCTGGTTTTAGAGTCCTGCGCGGGTCCATTTTTTGCGACCTGTACTTGCAATACACAACCCGGACCAGCGAACCGCATTCTTACCCTCCTGGACCAACCCTGACCCGCAAGTACCTTATTAGCAACCCAGACCCGCGACCCGCTGACCATCAAGAATCAGGAAATGATGTCATGCTGCCAATCAAGAATCAGGAAGTGCTGTCATTGCAACCGAAAGTAACATAATTGGAAGTAGGCTTGATCAGAGAAAATTATTAAAAATTGCTATTGAGAAGACCCGATGCCCAACACACAACCTGCACAACTGCCGACCCGCATCTATACCCGCACCCAGGAAATTCTGCCTACAACCCGCAGGGTACCGCAGGTTTATGCAGGTAACCCGTGGGTACCCGACCTGCTGCAGCATTCTATCTGATGTTTTAATCTGTCAATTGAAGATTCTGAACTGTTAAAATTTGCTAAATTTTTTGATACATTTCTCAGCAGCATCTGTGGAATATTAGCAACTATATTAATTATAACAGCTTCCTGGTATGAAACTTAGTGTTTAGGCTCAGCAGGGACAAAGATAAGAAATGTATCAATAACGAACAGTTTACAGGGCCTGCAACTTCCCCCCCCTCCCCTGAGCAGCTTTAAAGGAGTTGTTCACCTTCAAACAACTAATTGTTTTCAGATAGATCACCAGAAATAACAACTTTTTCCAATTACTTTCTATTTTCTATTTGTAACCATTTTTCTAATATTGAAGTGTAAAGTGTCATTTTTCACTTTCTAAAGCAGCTCTGAGAGAGGGGTTGCTGACCTCCCCCCCAACTGTTCTAAACTGATTCATTAAATGGATACATTTCTTCTCTTTGTCTCTGCTGAGCAGAATCTCTGGGTTTCATTACAGGCAGCTGTTAGAATTGATACAATAGTTGCTAATACTCCAGAGATGTTGCTGTGAAATGTATCAATTAAATTGTATCAGTTTAGAGTTTGCACTTGAATTACTGAGCTGCCAGTCTCAAACACCAGAGACACCAACATTCAACTTTAAACTTAGATTTTGGAAAAACAGTAAAAGATAAATAATGGAAAGTAATTGAAAAAAGTCTGTATTTCTGGGGAACAATTTGAAAACAACTGAACAGAAAAAAGTGTTTGGAAGGTGAACAACCCCTTTAAAAGACAAAAGAATGTGTAAAATAACAATTTAAACTTCAGTACTAGAAAAACAGTCAGGAATAGATAGACGGACAACTCCTTTGATGTGCACAATATCAATGTTATAATATCAAATCATTTAAATGGTTGCCTGAATTTGGTGGGGTTTTTTTGGGGGGGGAAAACAGCAAAAATATATTCTACCCAATTGAATTTTCTCATAAAAGGCAATTAAAAGAAAATGTATTCTGCAGTGCTGGAAAATATGCTATAATTTTTCCACAGATTCTAATCATTCATCCCACCTTGGAGAAGGGTTATTTTAAAACCATACTTGTTGCTTTAGTTTGGAAACCCATAAAATATCCGTAACATTTCTTACAAGTTTTTTAACAAATTTTCCCCTTGCTGTGCAGAGACCTTGCAGTATATATAGTTTTAATTAAACATATATCTGTTTAACTTAGGTTCCTTTTTATTGATGTAGTGAAATACATTAAACTTTAATGCTGATGAGTGTTCTTGTTAAAATATATTAAAGCATTCTTTTTTTTAGTCTAGGCAGAACTTGGCATCTAATAGTGTTGTATTATTTAGTTGGAAAGATTCCCAGAAATGTAGCAATTTATAGATTGGCTCCACTGTATCTGTAATCAAGCTGATGTACAGTGCACTTCTGTGGGGCATCATATTAAAAGGTCTGGTCCATAAATATCTTAAAAGTATACTAATGACATTCTTTTTGATTGCCAACCTGTACTAATAGCAGTGCCAACTGGTTAATGATGAGTCTAGTGGTTCCCAAATATTTATCCATTTTGACATAGATACAGGTTGTTTTGTGAATCTATAAACCTTATATCATATATATTTTCATGGTCTACCCGGTATCATTTCCTGTGTTAGCTGGTGTCATTGTACTGCCATGTACAGAAGTGGTGGTCAGGTCCGGACTGAGAATTAAAATAGGCCCTGGCATTTCAGGTACACAGAGGCCCAATCAGCCCACACAGAGGCAGAAACAGCCCCCACCAGCCCACTAAATACTGCCTTTCTATTGCACCTTATAGCAGCCCCTCTGGCATTTGCCAGAACACACAGATTGCCAGTCCAGGCCTGGTGGTGGTAGCTCTGAGGTTCTCCTGTGTCAATAGGAACAGCACAGGAATGATCAGTGCTGAGCTCTACTATATGGAAATGCTTTTTGACGCAGGTACCTTTAACGAAACTGGTTTCACACTTAACTCACTGGGGGCAGGGGAGGATTAATTAATAGGCTACCCTACATTATAGCCTAGGGGCCTAGTTTGATTAGGGGCCCATCTAGCTTTTACAATTATAATTTTTCTTTTCTTTAAAATATACATGTTTATCTGTGCTGCTAGACTTGGGCCTGGTCAGGACAGGTGCACGGTACCTGCTGGGAGAAGATTGGCAAGCAAGACAAGGCAAGGTGTGTACTCAGTGTGCACCAACCCAAGAGATTAGAGAGGTCGGACGCATTCTACACACATATGCCTTGCCTTATCGGGTTGCCTTTTCTTCTCCCAGCAGGTACCATGCACCTGTACCGACCTAGGCCCTGCAGCACAGATAAAAATAAACATAAAAGAAAATACAAATAAATTGAAAAAAATAGGTCATGGACACTTTGTGTCTGCATGTGCACCTGTGACCTTGATTCATTATTATATGCTTCTAAACTTTTGGAAGTGGGACTAGTCTGGAAGGGGAGTCTGTGAAAAGTGTAGCCTAGGGGCCTCACATATTATAAATCTGGTATTGACTACAAGGAAAAGTGCACTTTGCTAACTGCACTTGCAAACATAAATGAGCCCTTTGCCCTTTAACATTACATATAAATGTTCAGTTGTATATTAAAGAGTTGAAAAATTATTTTTCCTAAACAGATCAGCATCTGAGTCCTCTGCTGGGGGAAGTGTGAGGCAGAGTTATTAAGTTATTATTTCCCTGCCCTATTCCATAGTAAAAAAAAAAAGCAATCAACGTTTTGGCATACATACACTGACATTTGTAATGAATTTGCAGCTCTGAAAATCGTGTTCACTCATCAGCTGCCATATTTCTCCTCCCTTCTTTTTTCCACTCTTACAAGAGATGGGCACATGTGTGAGTCTATAATGCAAGTGGTTTTGGGATAACATAACCTTTTAATTCCTAGCTCAAGATTTCAGCACGTGTGGTGTAGCTTGTAGGATTAGATGGGAGATTTATAGTGCTCATCATTAGGATGTCGGTATTTGTAGGGATTAGCAAGTGCTTGCTCACACCCTAACACATGTTTACACTTATGAACATCCTGACTGACTTGTCATGGTACTAAGGATTGCCTTTATGATACATTTCCCAAAAACATAAATCATAGACTAAGATAAGAAAATAATAGCATGATGCACAGTTATGCAATGATCCATTTAAATGTATATCTGGTTTTGTCTTTTCCTAATTCCCATCTACATCATTTCCTCCAGTTTTATTTAACCATAGCAACCAATGAATCGGTGGCATTTACTGATCTCCAGTTTAAAAGTAAGAGTGGTTGATGTCAATTTGTAAACCCAGAGAAATTAGGAGCCTGATATTATTATGTATATCCTACTGTTAAACTAAGCAACTGTATTTGTTTTCTATAGCTTATTGAGTAAAACTAAGCTACTAAAGGTATGTTATCCAGAATTGGGTTTTCCATACAAGGGGTCTTTCTGTAATATCATGTAAACAGTAATTAAACCCAATAGGATTGTTTTGCCTACAGTAAGGATTCATCAGTTTGGATCAAGTTCAAGGTACTGTTTAATTATTACAGAGTTACTAAAATCTCCTTAATTCATTTCGTTAATTGTTGTAGGTCTCTGAAAATAAAGGGACCAATGGATCATATATATCCTAATAACTGACCTTGAATATAAAAATCAGTAAATATTGTGGTTTTACATCTTTGAGCCACCATTATGTGATGATTTGTATCATCCGCTGTTCACCTAACAGGAATAAATGACAGCTCTATTTGTAAATGGAAGCAGTGTGGGAATAAAAGACACATCTCTGATCATTCAGAACAGGGAACCCTTGCTTTTCTCAGATTCTGAGGGTAAGGGTAGTGTTTTGTGCATGTTATTTGTAAGTGCTGAAAATGTCACTGTCAATTGTTGTCCGTCTCCCAACCTAATGTGTATGTGTTTTTTTGGAATGTGTTTTAGCACAGTGGGGCTTTAAAACTTAAAGGAACAGTAGCACCAAAAAATGAAAGTGTTTTAAAGTTATGCAAATATCATGTACTGTTGCCCTGCACTGGTAAAACTGATTTCTTTTCGTTAGAAACACTACTATAGTTTATATAAACAAGCTGCTGTGTAGCAATGGTGGCACTTGAAAATGTCACAGGTTAAATAGTGGACAACAGATAAGACCATTATGGTCTACAGAGCTTATCTGCTATCTGCTGTGTAACCTGAGCCTGTTCTCATTTGAATGGCTCCCTCTATTTCTACACACAAGCTTATTTATATAAACAATAGTAGTGTTTCTGAAGCAAACACAGCACTTTTATTATTACAGCATGAGTTATAGCCATTTTTATAGACTATGAGAGGGTTTAATTGTAAATGTGTGATGTTGTGTGTGTGTATATAATTATGTTATTATTTTAGCCATACTCTTGATGGCAATGTTAAGTTGTGTATGTCATAGAAGGTTTTAGAGCAGGTTTTCCTCAGTGTCATTCAGGAGGAAATTTCTATGTCTATGTAATTGGAAGTGCAGAATGGATGTAGTGAGAGAGCCTGGGCTCACCTATCCCAGATTGGTGCCCAGGTGAAAAAAAATTGTTAGTGGTAGGCAGCATCTGTGGAGCTCACTCTGGGTTTTGAAATACAGGAGTTTACCAGCTAGCTGAGGAACTGACTCAGGGTCCAAGTGAACAGGCCTGTATTTGTGGTGCCTGGGATTAGGGTGGCAAGTTTGTAGGAGTGGCATACTGACCAGCTGCAACCTAAAGAGCACTTACTCCCCCGGTGCTCCACCACATACATGTGCTTGTGTGGAGGAAAAATGCACTTATGTGGGTGCCGTTGGCTAGGACCCAGCAGGTCTAGGGGTGCCTAAACCCGTAATCTGGGCCTGCCAGTGAATAGGATCTAGGTGCTACAGAAAAAGCACACCCCAATGCTAGATTTATTATGTGCCAGAAACCGGGAGCCACCTGATCTGAAGCAAGGAAAACAGGAAGGAAGGTAGGTAGCACAAGAGGCCTGGGAATCTTTGAACTATTACTGTGGTCATTTGCATGTGGACCATGTGGACCACCAATTTATTCCAATCTAAGTTTTCAACTTGTGTTCCTTAAATGATTAACTAGTCCATTACAGACAAATCAATATGGAGTGTTGTAAAAAGACGACAGGGGTCTTCTACGATCACAAGCATAGTTGGGGCCTGCAAAATTTCTCACTGTCAGCATGGCCCCATCTGATATCCTCAGAAGAGAGCATCATTTGAAATGTTATAACAGTTAATACTAATGGTCTCAATTTGGTTTATATGTGATAATGTTTTGTAGATATAAAAGGTGTTAAGTTAGCCTTATAACTGTTGCCTTCAAGCAAGTAAGACCCAACAATGCATCTTATGCATTGCAGTTTTTCTGCATATGCTGGTGAAGGAATACAATGAAAGTATACAACATCTGATGATAGAAGCAAAAAGGGCTTGCAACATCTTGTACTAACCACCGTTGTCCTGTTGACAGTAAATACAAAACTCTGGGGCTCATCTATCAACACTGGGCAAAAAATGACCCCTAGTGTTGTAAGTGTTGTTGAAGTAGTAGTAGTTGAAGTTCCAGTCTGACTTTTGCAAGCAGTTTGACTGTTCCCCATATTTGTATTGGTTTCTCCAAACCAAAAACAGGCAAGTTAAATGTCTTCTGATAATACTGAGTTGAGCAGGGACAGATACAAATAATAAATAATCTCTGTAAAATGTTGCATAGATGTGTCAGTGCTATATAAATAAAGGAATATAAATAAATAACATAGTTGTGCGCTGGGACACAATCAGAGTATTTGTGTTAGAAAAAAGTGGAACAAAGGGCTATTAGAAATTACTTGGAAATTCTGTGACTATATAAAAGCATTCAGTCTATGTCCTTGTGCTTATATCTACTGATGTAACTCATGTTTGAATGTATTGTACTAGAATGCAACACAATTCATATAAAATATTAAAATAAGGATACTTCCATTTCAAGAGATGCTCAAAAAGTTTATTTCTAAGTAAAGGCAAACAAAATGGAATAATTTGCATCACATTTTTATACCTGCATATTTTTAAGTGGACACTGAACAGTGCTGAATCCTGATACATGGAGGACTTGCTGAAATGTGGATTAGGTAGAAAAGGACATGTCATTATGTAATTGGGTATGGACTAAGTTCCCTCTTGGAAATGTTGGTATGGATGCAACTAGCTGGCAATGCTCCATGAATGGATCAGTTAGGATGTACTTACACATTGTTGCTGTTACCACTGATTCTGTATATGCATCCTGTGCAGAATAACTTATGCTCTTAGGAGTCACTGAATAGTTAAAGTAAAATAAGTTGTCTGTAAAACGAATTTAAAAAATGGGTGCCTCTACTTACTGTCTAATGTAGACAAGCATGAAGTTCAAGTCTGCCTTAGCAAGTTGTGAATATAGGTGGTCACTCAGGTGCCAAGTGAATAAGGGAAGTAAGGAAATGGGCGTAGACAGTCATATTCTGCCCTCTTGCTTCTCCTTAATTTCAGGAGCAACTTCCACTCATGTGCAAGCCATTACTATACTATTAACAGTCTTAATTTATATAGAGAGGACATATTCTGCAGGGCTTTATAGAAACTTTACATCACTCACATCAGTCCCTGCCCAGTGGAGCTTACAATCTACATACACTCTACATTACACTCTATTGTCAATTTTATAAAGAGACAGTTAATCTGCCTGCATGTTTCTAGTGTGGGAGGCAAAAGGAGTACCCAGAGGAAACTAGGAAACTAAAGGAGCACAACTAAAAAAAGGAATGAAGGAAATATAGGAAACTAAAGGAATACAAATTTCTTAATTTGTTTCACAGAAGGGCTTCCTAGGCATTCCCCTTCCAGCATTCTATTAAAGCTGTACAGTATGTCATGAGGTTTCATTGGAACTGCAGACTGCAGTTGTACTGTAGTTTAAAGCAATGTTATGTAGGACTGCATCATTCTGGTGAGGGTCAGAGATCAAACCGAAGGCTGCCTTCTTTACTTGCACACAAAGCAAAGCAGTTATACAAGAAGTTAAAAAAGAAAATGTTATGCCAACACTGATTATATAATATTGTAATACAGCTGTGAAATAGTATTAATGGCATTACAGTTTGTAAGTATAATCATATTTGTTAGTAATATAATGCTGTCTGGAATCAATATGGTATAACATGACTCTATGTTGTGTTTTGATAACCGAGGATGAGTAGGTATAACAGTTCTTTATTAGCAGGCTCATGCAGCCATTACACATCAGTTACGTACATGCACTCTAGCACCTTAAGCAGTATAGAGAGTACTGTGTATGCACAGTGCAACTCATGTGCACAGTGACATCTACAGACCATTATAAACACCACATATTCCCCCTATAGCAGGAAAGCATTTGAGCAAATGCAATAAGCAACAATGCATCTTAAAGCAATACTATACATTCTTCACATGACATAGTCCTTGGTCCATGCAGGTAGTTTTTTGATTCTCTCAGTACGCCTCATAGGTTCATTTCCTTCAGGCCTATTGCAGTTGGCATCAGGAGTAGGAAAATATCCTTCATTAAACTAAGCTTCTCCAAAGTCATATCTAACAGGAGCAAGACAACTTGCATTCCATATGCGTCCATCAGCTATTTCATATGTGTATGGTCCTCGTTGGTGTCTCACTTCAAGTGGTGTAGTAAATTTAGATTG
>CM044431.1:109275665-109297770 GCA_024363595.1 Xenopus borealis | reverse complement strand
AAATTAGGCATCACTAGCGTAACTTCGCTTTGCCTGATGAAGTAACGGTAGTGCAACTTCACTACCATTCGCCTCCCTGAGCGCAACTTTGCATTTTTGTGAATTTTCGTAGCACTGGCGAAACTACGCCTGACGAAGTGCAGCGAAGCCAACGCTGGCGCAACTTCAGATCTTAGTGAATCTGCCCCCATGTCTACTAAAACATTATTTAAACAATAAATAAGCCCAATAGGATTGTTTTGCATCCAGTTAATTATGAAAAATATTTGACGCAATCGCTATGTGTTTCTCTGTATTTGCACACTAAAATTATTAACATTATTATTATTATTATTAACATTATTCCCCCTATAGAATGTGCTGCAACATTTAATGAAATAGTTGGGTTTCTGAACTTTTGTATAACAGCAGAATAAATCCCACTGCAAACACTGAACCAAATCAAGTCCTCTTGGAATAAAACTCAGTGGCTACTGAGAAAATGTTGCACTGTAAATAGGAGAAACAGAATCAGTTTACACTCCTAAATTTACTTTTTTGTTAGGCTAATGTCTAAAGGGAAAAATACGCTGTGGTTTGGACAGCTGACAATAATATCAAACGCATAATTTTTCATACAAAAACAGCAGGGTCTGAGTAATTACCAAATGCATCATGTAAAGAAACAGACCAGATGGAAAAATATCTAGTATTTTGAATGGCGGTTTTAACATTGTTTTAGAGGTTGCAGTTTGACACCTAATAAAAGAAATATGTTAAGTGGCCCAAGTGGGGATGGCCAACCTGCGGTTCTACAGTTCTTAATGAATAACAACTCCCTGCTGGCCTTAGTTAGTCTGGCTATAGGGTACCCCATAGCTGGAGACAGAGTTAATTATGCTCCAAAACCATATGCATATCAAAATGGGGGTGTCCAGCCAGCAACCCTTGATCTGTTGTTCAGATGCAACGCCATTGCTGCTTACATTTGAAAATTATTTTGCGGGACACGTGGCTTGTATGTTTCGTAAGACTTGGTATATGAGCAGAGTGCTCCGTGTTTGCATACATGACATACGAATTATTCCTGGAAGTCAGACACAGGTGTACTCTCTAGTGCAATGCATAATAAGTTTCTAGTTATAAATAACATACCTGTATTGGCAAGTATTGGCAACCTATTATACAGTGCTGTACATGATTTTAAGGATTCTGATTCAGTTCAGCCAGGCACAATGATTTGGCCGAATCCGAATCCTGCTGAAAATGGCCGAATTCTGGCCGAATACCGAACGAATCCTGGATTCAGTGCATCCCTAGTGCTGTACATTTAGGTTATTTCCCTCAAATACACAGGTTTCCTACAAAAACAGAATGTTACAGCAGCTAAAGAGTGTTTTGCTATACCTATTGTACAGCATACATACAATTTATGTATACCATGACTACAGAGACGTAGACCCTGCAGCTGCAGGGGGGCCCAGGATGTATAGGAGGCCCTGTGAGGTCCTAATTAATTAGCAATTTCTATGTATACTTTTGAACCAGAGCAACCTCTGGATATGTTGGGGGCCCTATAATGAATTTGCTGTGGGGCCCCATAACATGTAGTTATGCAACTAGTATACCTGTTTGTTAGTAAAGCACAAGAAACCCATAGCAATATCAATGAACAAAAACTGATCTTTTTCTAGGATATTTTCTCCCATAAAATGTTATACATAAGTTACACATTTGCTTTATGGCTGTGAAATCACAGAACTTAGCAATGATCTTTTACACACTAATTTCCAACTCTGTCAGAAATCCTTTCACCACCTGAAAATGACCCATTTGGTCAGCCACCTACAATGTACATGTCAGGCTTGAGCCTTCTGAGGTCGCAGGGATTGGCATATTTAAAGGAGTATAGCTATAGGCACTATCTGCTCTTGCTTAAACATCTGTTATTCTTTAAATGGCAGCTCTGTGGCATGCTTAATTAAAAGACCAGAAATGAATAGCAAATGCGTATTTCTTGTCTGGAACATACCAGTCTTTGACGAATTTCTTTATTGTTGTGTGACTTCCAATGCAATTGTGCACGCACAGAAAGATTCACAACAAAACAGCGGACACAAACACCATAAAAGCTTCTGCTAAATGCCACCATGTGTCTCTTCGGCTTCTGTAAAGTACATTGAAAAAAATAACTTCTTTTTTCCCCCTGACAATCATGTGAAAAGAATCCAGATTCAAGCCGCACATGAAACCACCCAGGGGACCAAGCAGAGCTGCTCTGCTGCCTCACACTTTTACTAGTCTCAATAAAAGAAATTCACTACAGACCTGTCTCTCTGTAATATGTATATACAAACTCTGCAGACCATTGAAAACAACTTCAGGATTATGTTGCCTATCCGTTGCTATTCTCCTTTTCCTACAACCCTGCTGTTTTGTAATATCATTTATAAATGTTTGTAAACTTGATGTTTCTAAGCCCCATACAAAAAGTTAGCTCTGAAGTAGCTACTGATGATTTGCCGTCAAATCCAACACGTGATGCCACTACCAGCATTTTGCATATTAGAATATTTCTACAACCTACACTTTATACGTTAGGGCCCATTAGTAAATAAAGCCCCATGTTTCAAACAGCAGCAATGACTATCTCTGGTCTAGGTGAGAAGATATACATGCATCGTAAGGTATTTCAGCATATTCTGGAGGCAGGGAGTTTTCAGAAAATGAGCAAACACAGATGGCTGTGATTCACTTAAAGAATAAGATATATGAAATTGTTTGAAAAATTCTAGTGTGCTACAGCAGTGCTATATACAGGCATTAGCCCTTCCAGGAATAAAATGACCATGCAATGTCAGTGGAAGAAAAAGAGAGCAGTTGAATAAGAATTTTGTGGGATAAACACTGACAACAGTGTTCTGACTAATGAGCAACTTATACATTTGTTTATGAAATAAGTAACTTTTTTTCATTGACAAATATTTGAGTTGCTCATTAGTCAGAACTCCATTGACAATGGATGATTACCCCTAAAATAATCTCTTCAGCTACCTAAGCACTGAAAGCCATAAAATGACTTTCTGGGCAATTCTAATAATGCCACTGCTAGTGGTCACAGCACTGTACTACTTTCCTTGGCTAAAAGGAATACTTTGTTTGTACAGTACATAATGGTTAGCTGTTACACTGCCAGAAAGTGCATGCTTAGCAAACATCATCACATGTCACTGAATTCCACCTTATGTGAGCATATAAATGTGCACACTGGGAAACTTGTGACATAAGATCTGACATCTTTGTATTGACAGAAATTGTAATAGTATAGTTCAATCTCTTATGGCGTCTTTGTAAAATGGTCATTCCTTTGATTTTTTGGGGCTAAAGAAGATAATTAAGAAGTCTTTGGTTAAAGGATAAATTGGAAAATAAGGTTGTTGGGGGGGGGTAGAGAAGGGGAAAGTATGGCATGCCCGATGCTGCACCTGTCAAGGCACTTAAGTCTTAATGGAGTTTAGGAATTTGATATAAAAGTGACAAGTGGCTGTACATTACTCATATACTGGTGCAAACTGATAAGGAAAAGTGCTTTGGGAATATTTTAGGATGTAATACAGATGACAACATACATCCTTCAAGAGTAATTCTGTAATGCATTAATTGTTTATTCTGTGCTGACAAGGACCCAGACAATGCCCATACAAAACATTTAACATACTCCCATCAATGTTTATTATAATATAGACATCTTTCTTGTGATGTGCTGTGCTTAGGCTAATTCTTTGCATTCAGACACACTACTTGTCAGTTTTGCCAGACAAATAAGCATGATAATATATCAACAAACAAACTGTGTTTGTGTATAGGTGTTTGATCCAGGGTTCTGTATAATAATGGCACCTTATCATTTTGTAATTATTTACATTCTGCACAATACTGTATCGTATGCTTGACTGCTGATTTATTTCTCAGGGAACAAAGTTCTTCCTTGCTATGGCTTAAGGGCTAGTCCACACGGGAAGATTCAGGGAGATTTGTCGCCTAGCGACTAATCGCCTCAACTTTGGGGCGACTAATCTTCCTGAACCGCTTCCCCCTGCTTTAATGAAGAATTGCCTGCGCCTATTCATACGCGTCACTGCATTTTCAGAAGTCACTCAAAGTTGTATTGTTAGACAATTTCTAGTGATTTCGGAAAACGCAGTGCCGTGTGTGAATATGTGCAGGCATTTCTTCATTAAAGCAGCTGGAAGGCAGGGGGAAGTGGTTCAGGGAGATTAGTCGCCCCAAAGAAGAAGTGATTAGTCACCATGCGACCAATCTCCCCGAATCTTGCCATGTGGCCTAGCCCTAATAAGCCAAAATATGAGATTTCAAGATCAGTCCAGGTTAGAGCAAGGTCTGTGTCTGGCAATAAACTGTTTGAGATACAGATTCTTGCAGAAAGGGTTTCTGATGGAAGAAGCTCACAGCCATCTATCAGAGTATAACATGTCTAGGACATGGAGAGCTTCTGCAGCTGTTGGGTTCCTAATAGTCAAGTAAGAGAACAAGATAGCAGGAGCTTGGTTTAGGGAGAGAAGGCACAAACTTTAGTCCTCTGAAACAAGATGTAGATTATTAAATTTGAAGTGCAGTAGACAGTTTGAATACAGTTTGACAATGTTGTAAATGACTAGAAATGCTAAAAATGGCTGCATGCATGGGGTTCCTAGAGTACCCCATTCAGAGAGCCCTCAGCTGATTTGTTGACACTGAGATGTCATCAACCTTATGTTATGACTTATTTACATGGGTAATCCTTTCTCTCATTAACATGTTCCTAAATTTTCAGCTTCACCCAATTGAATTTGATCTATCATCTATCTATTTGATATCAATGTATCTATCTATCATCTATCTATGAATCAATCATTTATCTAACTGGTCATAATAAATCATCAGGTGACAGTGACACTAGCAAGACATCCCAGCTGATATCCCAGGAATATCCTCCCCGCAATTACTTGCTGCCATGACAATCCAAAAAAACCCCTCTGACAAACATTTCTTTTGCAGCACTACGGGATGCTGGTAGATGTTGATGATATCGTTATTGTGCAGTGATTTACATCAGAAGCATTAATCCTTGTGTACCTGGCAAGTAAGAGTTCAGTAGCTACTGAGATGTTCAGAACTCCTCAACTGTTCAGCTATATACATGCTGGGAAATTCTGACTGATGGGCCACGCGATTTTTTGAATGAGCACTGCAACAAACATACAGTTGGGCAAACTTGTTGCATTTGCAGTGGCAGTGGAAACCAGATACATTTTGTCATTCAGCTCCATGTCATGCATTTGGAGATAGGGCCCTAAAGCCAACCTCTACCTAGTAAAAACTATTATTACTTTCCAGAAACATTTCATTATATTTTCTTTTTTTTCACCAAGACTTTGTTTGCAGTTCCAACTTGTTCAATGCATTTACCAGCTCTCTTACAAATAGATCTGCCTCAAGAAGAAAGGCGTTTTTCTTCAAAAGTTTCTTCAAAGTTTCTTAAAAAAGAAATTGAAAAAATTTGTGACTTTTGGCGCATGCACAGTAGATCCGCACCAGCAAATGCCTCCTACTGCGCATGAGCCAGAAGACGCCAATGGATCCCGGAAGAAGACCGCTTGGATTAAGATGGCACCTGTGAACTCCACTGGAGAGGACCTAGAAGAAGGGGTAAGTAACAAGTTAGGGGCATTGGCCCAAGGGGGAGGAGTGAAGGGAGCCTACTCCATTAAGAAGGGGTTGGATGGCTTTTTAGCAAGTAAGGGAATACAGGGTTATGGAAGACAGCTCATAGTACAAGATGATCCAGGGACTGGTCCGATTTGGATTTGGAGTCAGGAAGGAATTTTTCCCCCTCTGAGGCAAATTGGAGAGGCTTCAAATGGTTGAACTTGATGAGTGTGTGTCTTTTTTGCAACCTAACTTACTATGTTACTAAAATTATATTAAAAATTATGGGTATAAAAGTGATATAATTTTAACAATAAAAGAAGCTATTGAAAAAATGAATTTGCTTCAAGGTTTCACATCATAAAGACCAGACAAAAAAAAAAACATTTCCTTTATAACAGTTGAAATACCCTTTCTACTGGCAGAATTCCAGACATGGGTAAGTGAAGAAGTCAAATAGCCTAGCACTTGTACTTAAAGTACTGCTCAAGCATAGCATACTGCTATAAACCTAAACTTGATGTAGCGTGAGCTGACTAATAGCATACTGGGTGGTCAGTTTAAGAATAATTACTGAAATTCTTATTCAATTATCTTATATGCCTCCAGGCTATACTAATGGACTGATTAATGCTCTTATATGAACATAAAGTAAAACAATTAGTAATTTAGTACGTGTTGAATGCATACGATCCTGGATTATCTGTTGAGACCAAGACTGTGGCATGTTTGGGTTTATAACAGGCTGTAATCCAGATTGCAGGTTATCAGAACATCACTCTGGTGTTTCTGGTTTGATAGGGAAATGAAAGGTTATCTAGTACAGGATGAAAACCTAATGGCAAGTTACACCTGCAAATGATCAGGACAGGCATGTTTCTGCAGAATGCAGCTTTGAAGGGCAGCCTATGATGGATCTGCTTTTATTATGTTCTCTAGGGTGATCTCCTGACTTAATATTTTCAGGACAGGATCCAGGGACAGACAGTGCTTTTTATGTAATGCAGACTTTTCTTCTTAGAAACTTAGATAAATAGGCAGGAAGATTCTACTGGTTTTATTTCATGTTGCAAAACCTTTGGATTGCAGAATTTCCGAACAGGCTCAAATATTAATGTTTCTCAGTCTAACATATACATATATAGAAACATTTTGCTTATTGATGTGCTGTGCCAGGATACCATTCATGAAGTTTTGCTATCTCCAGCTTGTGTTAGTTTACTGCTTCCTAGTAATACAAGTGAGACAGTTGTGGTGCATATTGCAAATTTTTTTGTACATACTTTTTGCCATGTGACTATAAATCTGCCTACACCACTTCAAGCATTTTTACGTAATGTTCACAGCATGCCCCAAATATGAAATAAATAACAGTTGTACATGCATTCTTTAGAAACTGCCTTTATTTGTCCTTTGAGACAGATACTGACATTTTGAAACAACTCAGCTATGCTACTCTTAATGAGCTTTCTGCTGCTCCATTATTTATTGACATTCTAGTTGCTGTGTTGTAAGCGCAAGAAGACATTTGTGTGACATCATTGTGATGTGTATGACATAAGCAATTTCCTCGACCACAAATGATAACCTTAAAATGACAAAACACTGGCTTCCAGTTCTAACTACGTTAAGGTTCTAAATGTGTATGAAATAGGCATAAATATTTATAATTTGAAAGACTAGGCAGCCTGGTCCTAAAAATAACAGTATGTTTATGCTTAACTCATAACACCACTGAAAAAGTTACAGCCTTTGTGCTGACATTTCATATAGGACGACTAGCTAAATAGCATTATTTGACATCAGACAAAATGGTATAATCATTCTAAATGAGCAAATAAAATTATTAGTACAATATCCTATTATCAAGAGCAGAACTGGCAACTTTATTTTTCTGGATAGGGAAAAATGAAAAGCAGTCATCTGCTGGTACTGGGGATTTCTAAATACATTACAACCATTTAAGAATGAGATATTGAGCTTGATATTGATTCCTGCGAGTATCAAACCTGTCCTCTGCTCACTCTCTTATAGAAAACTGGCAGACAGGGTAGGAAATGGGGTTATCACAAAATAAATGAATACAGGATACTGCTAGCTAAAACGGAGCAAAGGTTTGCAAATATTTTTGCAACGTCTGCATATTCGTTTTGCCCAAATAGTGTAACAAACAAATTAGAAAATAAATATATATTTGCCTCCATGTGTTTTTCCTCCCCTTATATTATTGTAGCAATATTATTTACTATATACATGCCATTGTTCATAAAGAGATCTATAGGCTGTTAATACAACACCTAAAGAAGATTCCTTATAATATTTCCCATTGGCTTTCAAACAACAGATAGATTAAAGTAATGAGATAATTAAAAAAATGTTTTATTCCCTTACCTTTAGCCCGGACCATCCAGACTGTTACTTGATACTGAGTTGGTTTATCCTTAAATCAGATCCACAGTTGAAAGAGCAAAGCCATAAAAACTGGGCAACCTTCCTTAAATCTGTGTCTTCCATTGAGGCAGGAGAGTTAACTAATGCAAAATCCACTAGATAGGTCTAACCCAAATAGTAGCAGCTGCCCAGTGTTCTATTAGCCACGCCATCCCATACCGGACATTGCCAGAGCTGAATTGTTACATCCCTTCTGTCACAGATGATCCAGTGAAAAATCTTTATTTTCAACCATTTTCCTAGCAGAAACACTTTGATTCATACAATGCCGATGACTTGAATTTTCCTTTTATTATATTTACTTCAGTTTATATATATATATAGGTACAGAATTAAATGTCTATTGAAATATTAATCGTGACACTCTTATTTGTTGTGCTAGTAAAAGTTTTCTTGCAAATGGTGTAAATGCCAGCTGAGTGGAAGGAATTGTTGCAGGTTAATTTGTCCACTCTCTTCTGTATGTCTTTCGAAATCCAAGAGCTGTCAGAAGGTATCAGTGCTTCATTATATAACTAGCCAATTAGCATACGTGTCTTTAAAGACATGACATTCCTCTCAACTAGTTAAACACAGCTCCTTTCTACGTTCTCTGGACTAACCTTTCAATTTAAGGTTCTTCAGAAATTCCCATCATTTCATGCCTGGTCCAGTCCCAGTCTGCAGAAGCTCCTGATACATGTTTCTGATAAATTCTGTTCTTCTGAGTTACATTATGTGTGGGGGAAGATAGATAAGGAAAGTCCTTCATAGGATTGTTGGAGGATTAATTATTTTTAGCAGTAGGCTGATGTTTAATCTTTCTCCCTCTTTCAGCCACCCAGAACCTTGTTGGAAGGAGAAAAGGAGTTTCTCTTGAAGGAAGGGCTTGAGAGGTGGGAGGGTGAGCGTGTGTATATATGTGTATGTGTGTGTGAGAGAGAGAGGTTTCCTGACTTTTTAAGTTTAATCTTTCTTTTCTCACTAACTCCTCCTGCTGGTCAATATCAGGTTACTGAAAATGCCATATAACCCTCTCACCGCCACAGTGTTCAACACATGCAAGAGGCACAGACAAAAATATCTATGCATCAAGTGCAAACTAACTATGGCAGCACTTTCAACAGCTTTTTCTTGGGGCAATGTGATTTAATGGCAGTGGCATTTTGAATGTTGAATCCTGGTCAGTCCTGTAAGAAAGAAAAATAGACCTGCTGTGATATACCAAGTGGGGGCATAGGCTTAAAGTACATTACAATAATAGCTTCCTTATATTTAAAATGGATCTTTGCCCAAAAAGCTTTTTTAAGCATAATGAAAGGAAATTAATTTCTGAATAATTTTCCAATTTACATTAATAAGAAAATGCCAATGTGGCAGGAGTCATTTCATCTCCAGATCTGTAAATGAACTGTCTGCTGCTGCATTTGCCAGGAGTGCACAGAGTATTACAGAAGCTGCTTTCAATACTGCAGTTGCATTTACAATTAACTTTAAAACCATTAAACTTTTGTAATAATTTACTATTGTCTTTTGTTTCTGCAAAAAAAAGTTTCTTTATGGAGTTTCTGCAATAAATTATTTAAACATTAAATAAATTCAATATGAATTTTTTGGCCCCAAGCGGATTGATGTTGCTTAGTGATGATGATGATGTACAAGGTACTTTTATTATTATTATTATTATTATTATTATATTATACAAAGTTTTATTATTATATCAAAAAAGGAAATAATTTTAAAATTTTAATTATTTGCTTAAAATGGCTGTATGGTAGATCATCTTCCTGTAATTGTGGATATCAGGTTTTTGGACAAAGAATCCTATATCTGTAGGTAAGAAATAAGAGAAAAAGTTTGCTCCAACTCACCACTCTTCCCCTTTACCAGGTGCTCTGTCATTAGTGTCCCTACTGTATATATCCCATATATGATCCTATATCTGTACCATCATTCTTTCCAACATTGAATCTACTCCTCAGCTTCAGTACATAGAAAACTAGCAGCTTTCAAAAAAGCATGCTAATGCCATTCAGCCAAAGGGAATTTTCCTCCTGTGGGATATGGTTTAAACTAGACAACATGTTTTTGCAGTAACATTGATTTTTGTGTTTAGTTTAATAACTGTTTGTTCTGGAAATTATATAATTGTTTCTGGAAATGTTCTGGAAATTATACTATGTGTATAGGAAACCCTTTATGCAGAAAGCTACAAATTATGGAAAGGTCATCTCCCATAGACTCCATTTTATCCAAATAATCCACATTTTTAAAAATGATTTCCTTTTTCTCTATAATAATAAAACAGTATCTTGTACTCGATCCAAACTATAATTAATCCTTCTTGGAGGCAAATGGAGCCTGTTAGGTTTATTTAATGTCTATATGATTTTCTAGTATAAATTTTCAATTTTAAGGAAAACCCCAGGTCCCGAGCATTATAGATAATTTGTCTAATTGTGGCGGTGTCATTCTGTAGCTACTAAAGCAAATAAAGTTCTGTCCTGCATAAAAAAGGGCATAAACTCAAGGGATGAAAACATAATTATACCTCTTTATAGATCCCTAGTAAGGTCTCATCTGGAGTATGCAGTGCAGTTTTGGACTCCAGTCCTTAGGAGGAATGTTAATGAGCTGGAGAGAGTGCAGTGATGTGCAACTAAACTGGTAATAGGGATGGAAGACTTTAACTATGGGGGTAGACTGTCCAGGTTGGGGTTGTTTTCTCTGGAAAAAAGGTGCTTGCGAGGGGACATGATTACACTTTACAAGTACATTAGAGGACATTATAGACAAATATCAGGGGACCTTTTTACCCATAAAGAGGATCACCGCACCAGAGGCCACCCCTTCAGACTAGAAGAAAAGGACTTTCATTTGAAGCAGCGTAGGTGGTTCTTCACAGTCAGGACGGTGAGGTTGTGGAATGCGCTGCCGGGTGATGTTGTGATGTTAATGTTTTAATAGCGGCTTGGATGATTTCTTGGACAGACATAATATCAAAGGCTATTGTCATACTAAACTCTATAGTTAGTATAGATATGGGCATACTGTATATCATTTATGTGAAAGTAAGGAGGAGTATGTGTGGGAGGATCGTGTGTGTGTGTATGGATACTGGGTTTTCATTTGGAGGGGTTGAACTTGATGGACTTTGTCTTTTTTCAACCAATTAAACTATGTAACAGGTCCCATACTTGTATTGCTGAAAATGGCTAGATTTTAAGGTTTATATAATTTTAGTACTTGTTAATATGCAGTGGAAGTATGCGTTAGGAACTACTGAGTAATGTTCACATACAGTCCCATGATCCATTGTTTATTTACATACTGATATGCTCATTAAAATACACCAACCAGGAAGCTTTTTGGGGAAAAAAATTGCTAGCTTCTGTTGATCCACAAACACATTAAACAGAAACCCTGATCACAAAGGCAAAACAGAAAATTGACTGGACAGCATGAGCCTATGACTAAGGGAGTGATTCCCAAAACGCGTTAGGCGGATACATTTGCAGCCTGCTACAATACATTTTTTTACCAGAGTGCTGTCCAGTCAATTTTTTGATTTGCCATTGTTACAGTGGGGACACTGCAGACTAAGCATCTGGCCCATAGGAGCTGCATGGAACAAGGGGGAGCTTGGAGTGGTCTCTTTTCTTTATTGTTTGTACCCTGATCACAGACACCTCTCTATGAATCCTACCTATAACTCTGCACTTATATTACATATAACTGTACCATATACACATTTTTATTAGACAGAACAACTGTGAAGGGTTAATCACCAGGGTTAAGGTATTGGCAGGATACCAGTTCCACTCAACATCCTTGTATCAGCTCCCAGGTAGGTCAGGCCTTGTTCTCCCACACCAGATAGGACTTGATCCTGTCAGCCTTTGGGGCACAGATATGTTAAATCTTTCATTTCACACACCTTGTTGTTTTTCTTGGATCTGAGCTCAGGTTATAAGGGGTTCACTTCAATCATGACTGTAAGTCACCCCAAACCTGTAAGAAACTTGAAATAATGAGTCTCTTCAGTGTATATCCTATTAGGCTGAACTTTATGACAGATGTCTCTTCGGTCCAGTATATGCAATTATTTGGTAAAGGGTTTTGCAAACAGTTCTCTTATTCTTGAGAAATACTAAATTCTTGTATTTATTTCAAAAGAGGAGAAAGCAATTTATGATAGAACTCTTATTAGCACCAGCTGGAAATTGAACACAATGAGCAGCTGCTATATGTAGATAAGGGATCCTCTATCTGGAAAGCCATTATCCAGAAAGGTCATCTCCCACATTGTCCATTTTAAGCAAATAAACACATTTTAAATATGATTTTGTTTTTCATTACAGTGGGAAACCAATCCTATTTGGTTTATTTAGTGTTAAATGATTTTTGACAAACTGCAAGGTTCTGGTCAAGGCTCATGCTTCTGCCTATAGCAGTTGCCTTATGTGTTGGAAGGAGTCTTTTGCTACACAGATGGCACCAAGTCTTAAATTGAGAGACCCAAGGAAGCCGAAGGATGCGGGTGTCCCTGCAGCGAGTGCAGTGGGTGTCCCAACCACCCCACTATACCTCCAGATATTATTACATTACCCCCCCTCTAGAGGGGGCCACTGAACCCCTAGGCTTATCAGGAAATTTAGCATGAAACTGTCATTTGAGATGGTCAGAATGAAGAGGCTGGGACCCAAGATCTCTCCTCAGGACTATAACCTTTACCATAACTTTTTCAGTGTTCTAGATATTGCAATTTACCCCTGGAAAGGTGAGAATCCACTAACCTCTATACCAAATATTGAGGCTGACCTACCATAACCGCTGGAGGAGGAGAATTCTGTTGAACAGCTCTGGAAGGTTTTAATAAAGAAACATAAAAACTGTTAGACATTTTGAGTTCAGAGGGAAGTTCTAACTGGACATTAAACTGGATTGAACATTTCTGATACTGAAAATGGACCAAGATTTAGGGTCCTAGCTTGGCAGAAGGCAATTGGAAATATTTTTGGCAGATAACCAGACATTATCACCAATCTGATACACGGGTGACACATTATTATCTGTGGCTCTCTTTTGGGCAACTACTGCTGATGATAAATAGTTTTGAATCGTTTGCCAAAAAGTAAGCGTGAGTGGTTAACCAAAGAGTTGACAGCATGAACATAAGAGGTATGACCAGAAAAAGAAAATGCTCTCGGATGAAAGCCAAAAAGAATGTAGACTCTCCAGTGGATTAATGAGTAGCATTACTGTATGCAAATCTGCCCATTGTGATTTATTATTGGAGATGTAACACCTGAGATATTGCTTCAATGATTGTTTTATCTTTTCCGTCTGGTCATTAGTTTGTGGGCGATACACAGAAGAAAAAGTAAAGAAACGGCATATCCTAAACAGAACAACCAGACCTGTTTAAGTTTTGCTGTTTCCCTGTCTTTTGGTACAGATGTTTGAAAATCTTCAAGAGAGAGATGGCTGGATCAGAAGGGGATAGGCTAAATGCCCACAGCTGTGGGTCACCCTGGCGTAAGTCCATAACAAGTTAACTCCTTGGTGGGAAAGGAACAGGGTAGTTACCAAAAATTTAGCTTACAAAAATGTGTACTTTTCAGGGAACAGAACCTTAGGTTTCAACACAGAGTTAACTGGGATGTTGGTAGCTGTCTCCTTTTCCGGACAGAAACTGGAGCAGGAGCAACAGGTTGCTGCTATATAATATCCAACTTGCATACAATCTCTGCAGACATTGGACAATCTGATCTTGCTTAGCCTTTTGTTCCTCTAGATGCTGGAGGAGGCTTGCCAGGATTGCTTCCATGGTAGCAGGATAAGTAGCAGCTCCTTCGCTGTCCATGTCTGGGCCGAAGTAATATCATGTTTGGTATACAAAACTGAGAACAAACACCAAGGTTCTGGTCACAGCTCATGCTTCTGCCTATAACAGCCACCTTTCATGTTGGGAGGAGCCCTTCGCTACTCAGATGCTGCCAGGTTTTAAGTGAGAGAACCAGGCACGCACCTTCTCTGCCTCTCCTACCCTCTTGTCTGGTCCCCGGTTGCCACTCTTGCTGGCTGCTGTTTTTCCTTCTGTTGTTATGTGAGTGTCTATTTTGTGCGTGTGCGCATTGGGCGCTACTACCGGGTGGGCTGGCAGTGGGCAGGGGTCTAGTAACAGTAAATCAGACAAGAATTTGCACCCAGGAACTATCTAGAACAGACCTAAACTGGGCAAAGAGAGAATGGTTGTGGCACCTTAAATATTTGAATTGCACGCCATGGACATGGGTGCCAAAAGAAAAGGACATGCACACCACTAGGAAGCTGAAGGATGGGAGCATCCCCACCACCCCACTAGAATACCAGGTATTATTGCAGTGCCCCCCCTTTGGCTGTGCCCTAGAAAGGTGCCTCTTCTGCCTACCCCTAGTTGTGGCCCTGGCCGTCAGACATGGCTTATCAAAGTGACATCTGATGACTGCAGTCTTACTATTACATGTAAGGGCTCATAAACAAGGGTGCTACAGAGTACACTGAGCAATACTCATACACTTTCATTCATTTTTCTAAACAAACCTTGCAGAATATTCAAGTGTTTTGAACAACACAGGGCTATATGGAAGCTCATTACAATCTGTATTTTATATGCATTTGTGACACTTGCTGCTCATACAATTTCCATAGAATGCAGTGCAGAAACCACAATAAAAATTCAGCTAACTTTTCCTTTTGTAATTGGCAAACACAATGTAACTACATAAAACAAATATTGCTGTATATGCACTTATACATGTATTTTTCAGCTTCAACATATTCTGTAGCAATGCACTTAAGGGTACATAAGGGCTGATATAAAGTAACAACAAACTAATACATTAGAAAATGAGGGCCCGGCCTACAAAGGCTTCCAATCTAATTTGATACTATAATACTATTTATGGAGTCTATACTGAAAATCCACTACATTTCTTTTTATAGCCTCCTGGTCTCAAGTAACAGTTATCCCAAGTTTTGTTTATGTTAAATATTTCTAGAATATAGGTTGTTCTGAGGCCTTTAAATCGGAGCTGTAGCGTAACATTTATATTAATATACAGTATTTATAAAATTTTCAGGAAAAATAAGGGAAAACAGCACAAGTGAAAGAAAAAAAATATACAGAAAACCATTGCTGGAAATTTTGGATTAAGTTATAAATGATATCTGATACATGTAAATAAATAATGTTTCTTAAATATACTGCCAGACTCAGATACTGTCTTGCCAAAAATATGTCATACCAGGCCAGCCAACATTAGAAAGAGGGACAAAACATTCTGTCGGGTGGCGAATGTTTTGATGATGCCCATTTGGTGGGCACATCCCATAAATACCTGCAAAATGTAGGCAGGAGATTATGGAGGGTTTTAGTTACAGTTTTACTAATGAAGCTGAATTGTACTTTAATAGGGATGCACCAAATCCACTATTTGGGATTCGGCCAAATCCCCATATCCTCCATGTAAGATTAGGCCAAATACCGGACTGAATCAGGAAGGTAAAAAGTAGAATTATTTTACTTCCTTGTTTTGTGACAAAAAGTTATGTGATTTCCCACCCACCCCTAATTTTCATATGCAAATTATGATTTGGATTCAGTTTGGCCAGGCACAACGATTCGGCCGAATCCTGCTGGAAAAGGCTGAATTCTGGCCAAATCCCGAACTGAATCCTGGATTTGGTGCATCCCTACTCATTAAGCTGCAAGTCACATTTCTCACAAGACCTGTTTATCTTAGTTACAATTGTATCTTTGCTTATATTAAATAGTTACAAATGTATATAAGTGCAGGCACTGAGTATTCTGTTCTCTGCCAAAAAGCATCTTATTTATGTTTTAGAAACTTTATATGTTTTTCTTGCTCCATTGCAGGAGATAAAAGAAAAACGCTGGATACTATTGGGGCTGTCCCACGAAAAGGGACAGTTGAGAGGTAAAATATATTACTGTTTACCTCTTGGGATAGGGAAGGTTTGTGTCTAGCTGAAGCTTTGTGTCTAGCTGAACAATGTAGTTCCTCATTTTCTTTGTAGGAACAGTTTTACTAAATTGCACAGGTTGGATAAAAAAGTTCTTTTGCATTTGTGCATCTTGCAGTATATTACAGGGGCTCAATTTTATGGCTAGTGGCCATAAAAAATTGTCTGGGGCCACACATGAAATGCAAAAACACTTTTGATTTGTAAAAGTAAAGAAAATACACAGAAAATAACTACAATGACAGTTGGAGCTATACCATGGATTATGGGATGCCTGTATATTAAATAGACATATTATTATGACGTTTCCTCGGGATCTGAGCGTTTCAAGCTGGGCCACATTCATATCCATCCTGGGCCGCATGTGGCTAGTCATTACAGTTTTCTGAATTTACAGTTATAAAAGCCAAGCTGTACACAGTAGTTACATGCAGCGACATGAGTCAGTAGACTCTTGGGAAAGATGAAGAATGTTCTGAAAGGACACACCAAACATATTCTTTTTTTCTCTTCACCCTCCAAATTTCCCAGAAATTGCTATGGGCACCTTATGTCTACAAAGCTTTATTGTACTAAGATGTGGAACTTTTTTGCATGCTCTAATTGCTGTGTGTTTTCTATTGTATGCACATGTGGAAGATTGTTTGCAGGCAAAACATGGTACAGACTTCTAAATTGCCGAAATGATAATTTTGTGCTAAAATAAAATGCATGTTTCAAGTCGGAGCTTTTACATCTGTGTTTATTAAAACATAAAAACAGACAAACTTGCTTTGTTATTCTAACAACATTAAGACATGCTATTGTCTTGCTTTGCACAGACAATCGGCCCAAAGAACACAGTTTTGTGTGTATGTTTATGTCTCTTTGGACAAATTCTGGGGTTTGGGTCAGGGTTCCCCAAATCTTTATTAAATGTTATCTTGCACTAATGGGAACATAGGCCTTCAGGGAAGCATAGTTTGAATAGGTTAATAGGAGAAAATAAAATATATCAGTTAAAATGTCTTATCAACAAGAAACAAAAGTTTATCAAAAGTGAACTGAAGAATGTTAAAGAGATAATAACCTTAAAGGCCCTGTTTCAAATGACAAAGTGCAAAAAATAAACACGTGTTTAGTTTTAGTTGAGACAGAAATAGTCCAGTTGAGAGCGAGAGATTAAATAGATGAGTTAAGGCTTTGATTAGACAGGGATTGGTATTGGGGAGAAGTTTTGAAGGAATATGATCAAATGGGCAGGTGGTTCAGTAAGAGGCCAAAAGTTTTGAGACTTCCTGATCAGTAACAGAGGTGAAGGAGCACAGGAGAGACTGGGGAGTGTGGAGGGAGGGTAGTGGAAGCCTGGGGGGGGGGGGTTGAGTAGTGTAATGTACCTTCTGATAGCCTAAATTTTTCTTTTGAAGTGCTCAGCAATGTCTTGAGGAAAGACAGATGTGCATGGAGGGAATGGAGAAGGGGAAAGGAGAGAAAAAAAGGGATTGGAAAAGGAATTAATGAGTGAAGTAAAGTATGTTTATTTGGCTTGGGAAAGGCTGATGTTATAGGAATGCAGGGCAGATTTGTAGCGCCAAAAGTCTGATTCTGTGCGGGATTTGCACCAGCGATGCTCAAGTGCACATGAGTGTCTATGGAATGCTTTAGTATGAGCAGTATGCCAAGGTTTAAGTGGTAATAATAATAATCATGTAATAATATGATATTATTATGATAATCAGTATCATAGCACGCTGGGAGGGGAGGAGGGGGAGAGCAGCGAACATGGGGTAGGCAGATGACAGGTACCTGCCCAGCACCCCCCTTTGGTTGAACCCTAGGCAGGTGCCTCTTCTGCCTACCCCTAGTTCCAGCCCTATGCAGGAGTTTCGGGTTTGGACTTTTGCCATCCTTGGGGTATAATAAATCTTGAAAAATTCTAGGTTTTCTTTCCCACTAAAAATTCTGATTTTATAGTAAAAGACATGACATTTAGACTTTAATAATCTCTAAGTGGAGAAGATATTTCACATTATAATGACTTAATTATAACAAAGTATGACTAAAGCACTAGTATAGGTATAGGAACTGTTTTCCGGAAACCCATTATCCAGAAAGCTCCAAATTACGTAAAGGCTGTCTCCCATAGACTCTATTTTATCCAAATTATTCAAAATTTAAAAAATTATTTCCTTTATCTCTGTAATAATTAAACAGTACCTTGTACTTGATCCAAACTAAGATATAATTAATCCTTACTGGAGGCAAAACCAACCTATTGGGTTTATTTACAAAAAGATCCGTTATCCGGGAAAACCCCAGGTCCTAAGCATTCTGGATAACAAATCCCATAACTGTACTAGAAACGTATCAAACTGAAGCAAGTCTTTGCATTTGTTAGTGATCTCTATTCATCTAATCTAATTTAGACACTAGTATGTTTAGATAAATCATACCCTGTGGGGTAATGACTACTACAATATATTATTATTTAATATACAGGCTATTACTAGATTCAACTGTATTATATATATATATATCTATATATATATATATACAGTGGTGTAACTACTCCCTGGTGGGCCCCAGTACAGGATGGGCACCTGGGCCCCCTGTCGGGTCCTTACCTCTATAAATCGCATGCTGGAGTATTGATGGCATGTGTGTTGTAAAATCTCTCCCTAGATAACTATCTCCCCCATAACTATTTTTGTGGCTCAGATGGGCCCCAAGGGGTGCCCTGGTACAATTGCACCCCCTGCACCCCTGGTACTTATGCCACTGCAGGTCTGGACTGAGAATCAAAATAGGCCCTGGCATTTGAGGTACACAGAGGCCCAATCATCCCACTTAGAGGCCCAAACAGCCTCCACCAGCCCACTAAATTGTGACTTTCTATGGCAACTTATAGCAGCTCATCTGGCATTTGCCCTAACCTACAGATTGCCAGTCCGGGCCTGCGCCACTGTTCATAAGTATGATTGTTCTTCTGCAGAGCAGTTAGGGACCATCTCATAATTCCTATCCACAGCAGTAAATGAAAGGAGAATTTCCCTGTATAAAGTCAGGTTTCTTATAAAAACGGTAGACATTTTAAAGTATATTGGAGATGGATTTTTACATAGTATGTTGAAAAAAGACACACGTCCATCAAGTTCAGCCTTTAAACTTTTTTTTTTAAACTGCCTAACTGCTAGTTGATCCATAGGAAGGCAAAAAACCCAATCTGAAGCCTCTCCAATTTTCCTTAGAGGGGAAAAAATTCCTTCCTGACTCCAAAATGGCAATTGGACTAGTCCCTGGATCAACTTGGAATACAGGGCTATGGAAGGTAGCTCATAGTACATCACTTGCTAAAAAGCCATCCAGCCCCTTCTTAAAGCTATCTAATGTATCAGCCTGTACAACCGATTCAGGGAAAGAATGCCACATCTTCACTGCTCTCACTGTAAAAAACTTCTTCCGAATATTTAGGCGGAACCTCTTTTCTTCTAAACGGAATGGGTGACCTCTTGACAGCTAGAAAGACCTACTGGTGAATAAAGCATTAGAGAGATTATTATATGATCCCCTTATATTTATACATAGTTATCATATCACCCCTGAAGCGCCTCTTCTCCAGCGTGAACATCCCCAATTTGGCCAGTCTTTCCTCATAGCTAAGATTTTCCATATGTTTTACCAGCTTAGTTGCCCTTCTCTGTGCCCTCTCCAATACAATAATGTCCTGTTTGAGTGAGGGAGACCAGAACTGTACTGCATATTCTAGATGTGGCCTTACAAGTGCTCTATAAAGTGGAAGAATGACCCCCTCCTCCCGTGACTCTATGCCTCTTTTAATACAGCTCAAGACCTTATTTGCCCTTGATGCTGCTGACTGGCATTGCTTGCTACAGCCAAGTTTATCATCTACAATGACTCCAAGGTCCTTTTCCATAATGGATTTGCTAGTACAGTCCCATTAAGGATATAAGTGGCTTGAATATTTTTACATCCCAGGTGCATGACTTTACCTTTATCAACATTGAATCTCATTTGCCACTTAGCTGCCCAGATTTCCAGCTTGTCAAGATCCTTTTGCAAGGATGCCACAACCTGGATGGAATTAATTGGGCTGGACAGTTGTGTGTCATCTGCAAACACTGATACATTACTTACAACACCCTCCCCTAAGTCATTAACGAACAAGTTAAATAAAAGTGGACCCAATACCGAGCCCTGAGGGACCCCACTAAGAACCTTACTCCAAGTAGAGAACGTACCATTAACAGCCAACCTCTGTACCCGATCCTGTAGCCAGTTTCCTATCCATGTGCAAACGACTTCATTAAGACCAACAGACCTTAGTTTAGAAAGCAGTCATTTGTGGGGCACGGTATTAAACTTTTTGTCAAAATCCAAATAGATCACAACTACTGCCCCCCACTGTCCAACATCTTACTTACCTCATCATAAAAAGCAATCAAATTTGTCTGACATGACCTACAGTATCCTTCATAAAGCCATGCTGATTGCTGCTCATAATGCCATTCACTAGGACAAAATTTTTAATGTGATCCCTTAAACAAGCCTTCAAATAATTTGCTCACCACAGATGTCAAATTTATTGGCCTATAATTGCCAGGCTGTAATCCTTTTTTAAATATTGGGTTGACATCAGCTTTCCTCCAATCCATAGGCACTATACCAGATGAAACAAATCTGAGAAAATCAGAAATAGGGGCTGGTCTAAAACTGAACTAAGCTCTCTTAAAACCTGTGGGTGTATACCATCAGGCACTGGAGTCTTGTTTACATTAATTTTATTAAAGCTTTATGAATCATATCCTGAGTCAGCCACTGACTAGACTGAGCTGAGTCATTAGTGCAGCTATGAAGTGACCATGGGAACTCAGACTCTATTGTATACACTGAAGAAAAGAAGTGATATAGCACATTTGCCTTTTCTGTATCTGTTACAACCATACTGGTACTATTATTTAATGGAGCAACACTCTCAACCTGCATCTTTTTACTATTAATATATTTGAAAAACTTTTTAGGGTTACTTTTCACCTGCTCCGCAATTAACTCTTCATTACCTTTTTGATTTAATATCATTTTAAATGACAACCATTTGTGTTCTGTGGTTGTAGCTGAAAAAGTAATGCCCCAATCAATACTCTTGAGGGCAATCTTCAAGGCACTAAAATGAGCTTTTCCAGAATTCATGGTTTTTGTTGCCCCAGTATATATTTGTTTTTTACACCAGACATTAAATGATATAACATTATGGTCACTATTACCTAGGGTTTCAATGACTTGCACATTTGCTATAAGTTCTGGGTCATTTGAGAGCACTTGATGCAGAATAGCATTTTTCTGGTAGGTTCCTCAACAACCTGTGCCATAAAATTGTCATGCAACAAGTTTATGAACTTATTCCCATTAACTGATCTGGCAGTACTGTTGCTCCAGTCAATATCTGGGTAATTAAAATCCCCCATTAGCTTAGAGCTTAGCCTCCTCCTCCTCACTTACATTAGGGGATCTATAGCATACACCTACAATTAATTTGTTGGACTCTTTACAATTGGTGAAGAATTCCACCCATAAGACTTCTGCCCCCTCATTCTCTAACATAACCTCCTCCTTTATATAAGCTTTTAAATCCTGCCTAACATACAGACATACCCATCCTCCTTTTCTATTGCCTCTGTCCTTCCAAAACAAAATCTAAGGTGGGCAAAAGGAAAAGGGAGACTGATCCTGGGTTTATACATTCCAACAGCTTTGCCAGATTGTGTGAAGATGATGGGAGTGTGAACTCTGGATTGGCAATTCTAGATGGGGCTGATCTCTCTAACAGCCGTGAGACCAGCTTCTCTAGTAGTGGTGGGGAGGAGAGCAGAGTCAGGCCTAAACAGATTGTGGTTCTAGGGGGTTCAATTATTAGGAAAGTGGATAGGGTAATCTGTTGTCCGGATCGCTACAACCGAACAGT
>CM044431.1:109224437-109253026 GCA_024363595.1 Xenopus borealis | reverse complement strand
CTCGGGCATTGAACCTGGGTCTCCGGCGTCCTTTTAAGTTTGAATTTGGTGCCGAAACGCACCTGGCGCGATGATGTCACGGCCGGCGCCAAAACCACGTGGCGGCTATGGGCGCCGCCATCTTGACTGCACCGCCGCGGAGGAAGGACGCGCCGCCCGGAGCTCCCGGAAAGGCTCCGGGCAGCGTTCGTGACAATAATATTGTTTGCATACCGTTTCATTGTTGTTGTTTATTACATTTTCAGAAATACTTTCCTACAATAGGGGGAATGTGGTGTTTATACATATGGCCTGCAGGTGTCACTGTGCACATTACTTGTACTATGCATATACGCAGTACTTTCTGTACAACTTGAGAGTGATACAGCTGTTGTGCTCTATTCTGTTGTGTAATGGCTGCGTGAACCTGCTAATAAAGCACTGTTATACTCTGCTCATACTCGGCTATCAAAACACAACTACTTGATTATCCACATGTACCCTAGGCAGCTGCCTCTGCTCCCTAACCCTAATCTGACCCTGCCTGTATATAGACAGATAGATGATAAGTACTTCCTAATACTATATGAGGATTGGGAAAGTGGAAAGTAAAAACATATTACTGACCCCAATCCTTCAGTGTGAGATGCATTTCTGATTTTTTGGACAGCATTTAAAAAAACATTTTTTAGTTGGCAATTTTTTTTTAGCTGTAATTGTTTTCTCTCATTTATAAAGACATTCAATTACTAACAATGCAACTCATACAGGGATTGGTCACCTGGTTCAAAAGAAAAAGACATTTCCAGTGTCAAGTGAAAAGATAAAAGATAAACAAGTTTCCAGTGTCAAATGAAAGAGGTAGGGCTTGGGAGGACCAGGAGCAGAGCTAGGGCGGGGACACGGTTGATCGGGGCAGGGACAATGCCTAGGTACTGTAGATTAATCAGCCCTTGGGTTTATCTTAAAGGACAAGGAATGCTCGATTCAACAGGGACACCAATTTTAAACTGGCATGGTGCTCATTTTAGTAAAAAGTTCACCTTACAGGGGAAAAAAGTAATGCAGTGTTGCACCACTGTCTTACTTACCATTCACAGGCATACATATTTATTCACATATTATGTGAAAAGCTGAAAAAGTTAAAGTAAAGCAGTGCTTGTGAAAAGTCTGCTACATGTTTAACAACCAATAGCAACCAATCTTCAGGTAGCATTTCCTGCATTTGGTAGCACGTGTGGTTGTTATGGGTTACTGCACTGGTTGAATATGCTCCATTGATTCACTAATATATTCTAGATTCAAGACTTAGGGGGGGAATTCACAAAAGTGGTGATGTTGAGACAAAATAAAAATGGAGATAAAAATGTTGGATTTTCCACCAAGTTCACAAACCTCACTTTTGTGAATTTGTCTTTTAAACAGACGGTTTTCAGATTTTGTCTTTCGCACAACATTTTAGCGACCTTTTCCCCGAATTTGTCTTTAGCTATTATTAAACCTGTCCATTAAATTTGAATTTCCGGGGGAGGGGGTTATTTTACCTTTCAGGATGTTTTTGTAATTCCACTTCAGTAACAAGATGTAAGAGTCTAAATACAAAAAAATACTACTTTGCATAATATAGGGATTTCTACAAAAAGTTTTTTTTATTATTTTAGGTTGTCTAAATGCTGCAAAAACAAAAAACTTGGCTGGGATGCTTTAATTTTCCTTTAAATTTTTATAATATATTCACTCAGTTTGCTAAAATGCCACATTCAGTAAACTAAAACTAGTAAAATAACGCAACTGTATTAAATTTATATATTTTATATATATTGTTATAATGAGGCTTTTACACCTATAGGTTTAGAAAGAAACTTGTGCGCTGACTAATCTAATCCCTATTAAAATGCTAATTCTTCCCCAATGAGGCACCTACAGTTCAAGAGGTCTGAAATTGAGATTGTCTGAACCAAAGCAGAACAGATTAGTTTAGAATTGATCTGATACATGAGGAAGAGTTATACTGAGCGTTACTCCATTTTTAAAATTACTTTAGTGCGAAAATAAATGGATCTCACCCCTGATGCAGGTACACAAAAAAGGGGGAAATCTGACTTTTGTCAGTGATGGGTTAATTATCGAATTGTGCAAAGAAAAAGAAGGGGTAATTCTTTTTCTTTGCACAATTCCATTTTTAAAATGTCATGAGAAATGTTGTTTAAAATGTTGTTTTTGCGTCATTTTTATGTTGTTTGAAAGACAAATTCATAAAAGTGTCTGTAAACTGTCTTTCTTTCACTAAAAAATTAAAAGTGTCGGTTGAGTTGGAAATTAGGCAGATTTCTGTTTGTGAATATGGAGAAAGTATGTTACACCAGTTTACCACCACTTTTACTCCAAAAAATCTCCACTTTTGTGAATTCCCTCCTTAGAGGATCAATAATCAATAATTTTTACAGAGTGGTTGCATTATAAACTCCATCTTAGGAATTTACTTGTCAGATCTAATATGATAATAAAATAATTGTCTGAAGTGATAATTTTGCATTTGCTTTGTACCTGGAATTAAAACAAATCAGATGGGAGTTAGCAGACATTGCTTCTGTCTGTTATGGGACTTGGTATGTGTGCCCCATTAAAAATGAGCTCAAAGCAGTCAAATGCATTCTTTTGAATATACATATCTAGGTGCTTTGATAACTTTTTAAATGTATAGCTTCTTTTAAACTTCTCTGACTGTTAGGAAAGTGTTGGTAAATGGTGAAAAAAAAAAAAGATCAAAATGCTCTGCTAGGTTACAGGAGTGAGGGATGAGCAGGAAGCAGGATGTGTTTTATAGTTTCTAGGTCACTGCTATAGAAATTAGGCTGCTGTCTAACAGGGACTCCGAAACTGTATCATTTCCTGCTGACCCAATGTGAGTGACCAAGTCAACATGCATTGCTTTCACACTAAATGCATGACACCTAACAAGATTGCTTCTGTTGGCTTCCTTGGGAAAATAAGCTGTCAAGGTAGATACAGAGTAAGTTGATTGTAGATTTTTACCACTGTTGGTGGTCCAGTGAACCACTGCTCCAGTGGGATGAATAAAATGGGGTTGAACTAAATGAGAACATTGTCATTGGGCAGAGCTGAACAAAAGAGATAAATATATAAAATATTTTTATGTGGCAGCATGGATGAAGCAGAGTGGGGTTATATAAATGCTTAGCAGATTCAATGTCTCTTCTGCATTAATCTGTTAATATACTGAAAAATGTAAAATACAATGTCTTGTGTTGTACATGTGATGGCCAGATGGGGCGATAACAGAAACAACAACAACTTCAAAGGAGTTTGCCTAGAAGCTGCTATGAGAAAAACTTAAAATCCTATACAGGCAGAATTAACCCTGACATAAAACAGAATAATTGGTTGTTTCTATTAAAATTAAATTTACTCACAATAGCTTGGAAATCTATTCCAGAAACACTCCTCCTTTTATGTTATTTGTGTAATTTATCATTTCAGTTCCTGTTTTGCTATCACCATAAATTGTATAGCAAGTATCTTAATGTATGACTTACCTAGCAAGGATGAGAAATCAACAGGACTAAAGCTGGAAGACTTTTTAATAAAAGCCACCGTATATTATTTACATCATGGTCGATTTGACCATTGCTGTCATTAGAGCTCTAACTAAACAAGTTAGCAACCCTGACTGACACCAGAAGGCTGGCTCACATTTTACTCAAATACCAAGAGAAGCACCGTGCACAGATTTCTGGAATTTCTTATAGATTCCCTCTGTGGATGATGTATAATCAAAAAGAGCTGTGGAATATGTCTTGTGCGATATATATTTATAGATCTATACATAGATTTTGTATACTTTGAAAATAATTGGCTGTGTAGCCAAACGTTAAACTTAGTGTGGGCTTCATCTGTATATATACAGTGTATATGTATATATATATATATATATATACATAGTGAATGGAGGGGGTGACGGCACACCAAAACAATAAATGACATACAGTAGTCAGCCAGATGCAGATAACGTGGAGGTTTATTGGAAATCCAAAGTTTCAGCTCCGCACAGGAGGGTTTGTCAGGTAGAGATTTTTAAAACCAAAAATGGCGCCAAAGCTCGCATAGCCAAGCACCTGTCAATCATACTTAACTATGTATGCATAAGGGATGCTCGTATCAATCTGCTATATACCTTCCAAACAGCCCGTGTAAAAATAGAGTTTCTGCACAAACCTTGGGCGCACAATTGATCACATTGCACATTGATCTATCTGTCATTTTTAACAGGGAGGACAGAAATTGCACCATGTGTAAGTCTGCTAAAAGAGAGCTGAAACTTACCAATTTTAGGGAAAATATTATATAATTGAAGGCTTCTTTAACTATACAAGTTCAAAATTGCACCCTTTACTGCCCATGCACAGAACACAATTTTGTTCAACGGCTGTGGTCTGCAATTCATACCAATTTAAAAATATGCAAGGTACAGAGTGCAGCACTGCTGGGCAAACGCCAGCCATGCACTTAACATACCCAACTTCTCCCTGGTAATTCATACTACCTTTGGATATCCCCATAAAAAAGGTTTAATGAGACATGTTAAATTGCCAAAACAATAATTTGTGCCTGTTAATAAATCTACCATTATGCCAATGCTGATTTTATAAATGTATTTCCTTGTTTCTTATAAAGCAGTGATGGGACCTATAATGAGTGGTTATATGATATAGTTAAAGAAATAAAGAGTTGACTCCCCTGAAACTGCCACAACAAGGGAGATAAATTATATGCTCCATTTTTACAACACCAGAGACATCAGCTAACCCTATGTTACTTTTTAGTCTTCTTCACACCAAGAGGCAGATTTACTAAGGCTCGATTTCCGAAGTTCAAAAAGTAGAAATTAGACCAGAGAATTTTTTTTAAGTGTTTTCAAAATATAGTTTTATATTTATAGTTATATAAATAGTTCGAATAGGTCCGTTTTCGATCAAATAAAAATCATTTGAATTGTTTGACGATTTTGGCCAAAAAATACCAAAAATACTTCTTAAAGTATCCAGGAGGTCCCCCATAGGCTAAAATAGCAATTCAGCGGGTTTAAGGTGGAGAAGTGTTGAATTTTAAAAGAGACAGTACTTTGATTTTTCCAATGGTCGAATTTTAAAGTTTGATTCAAATTTTTTCAATTCGAATAGAATTTTGGCCTATTCGAAGGAGCCAAAAATGACTTCGAAATTCAAATTTTTTTTATTCGAATTTTCACTTCGACCCTTGGTAAATCTGCCCCTAAGAGTTAATTGATTTTTTGAAACAGAATAAGCAGGTTAAGAAGGACCCTGGTGAAGTCACTTCATCATTCCACCACTCTGAGTTGTAAAAGTAACCATTCAATAGGCCTTTGTGTGCTTTTATTTGTGGAAGATTATCCATTGCACTGTTTGTCAGTGTTGCACTTTATAAAATGCATTTGCCATCATTGGGGGGGGGTCACAGGAGATACAGTTTTATGAAGCCCAGACATAAATGGGGTTGTGCTGCACTTTTTGAATTAGCTGGGCCCCCCTTGACAGCATGAAAAGACCCGAAGTTGAAGTCCTGAAGCCACAAAAAGACTCGAAATCAGAAAAGGAGCTGAAGGAATACAAAGAAGTTGACATTGCCGATGACAAGAAAGAAGAACCTAAGGTAAGTTCCACTGAACAGCAATGTTGTTAAACCCCTGGCCACCAATGTATTATTTTAATAGTTTATAGGTCCCTAGCCACCAATACTTTTCTTTAATATTCTATGGGGTCCCTGACGACCAATTTGTTTTTTTCTTTTATTTCAATATTTCTTTATTGCAAATATTCAATAATTACATCTCAGTGCATTGATATAGAGCAGTGATCCCCAACCAGTAGCTCGCGAGCAACATGTTGCTCTCCAACTTCTTGGATGTTGCTCCCAGAGGCCTCAAAGCAGGTGCTTATTATTGAATTCCAGGCTTGGAGGCAAGTTTTGGTTGTATAAAAACCAGGTTTTCTGCCAAACAAAGCCTCAATGTAGGTTTACAATCCACATAGGGGCTACCAAATGGCCAATCACATCCCTGATATGGAGCCCCAAGAACATTTTTAATGCTTGTGTTGCTCCCCAACTACTTTTACTTCAGAATGTTGCTCACGGCTTCGAAAGGTATATAGAGTATACATTTAACCAACCGTTGAAGACATCAGATCATATTTAAACATAATACATATGATTCAATTGTATGACTCATTGGTAAGTGCTATATGCTACCGGGGACCAATTTGTTTTTTAACTTGTATGGGGGGCTCTGGCCACCAATGGGTTTTTAGCTCCCGTGTGTATGGCCTTATTGGTGTGTGAGGTCTCTAGGGTGGGGCCTCAGAATTCTTAGTTGTAATTTCTTATGGTGACCCTGTCCCTCACCGAGTGACGTATTGAGGATGCTGCATGTTAATTACATGCTAATACCACTGTGCTCACCTATTTTGTTTGGAGGGAACTGTTACATACTAATCCTAACAATTTTCAGAAAAACCTTCTCACATACACTAATTAAATCATGATTAGTGAAACACTACAGCTCTGGGTAAATATTTCTCTGCCCTACCAGCCTTAGAAGGAGTGTGCGAAAACTATCTGCTATAAAAGAAGTTAACTGGAAGTTTTTCCACAACACATTGGGAATGTTGGCATCCATGGCTTTGTCCGTGCTCTCTGTATAGTATAGTCATGATTAGAATAACTGTTGGCTGTAATGTTACATCTTACTTTGATGAGCTTTCAAAACTCAATTAGATTAATGACCTTGCCTTGCAAAAAAAAAAAATCTGATATTTTTAGTGCTCATTATCTTGTTCAGCATTTTAGGGATTTAGATGTGTTCAGGCTAACAGTGGCTTTTGACCTTCTCAAAAGAATAAAATTTTTTGATGTTACTGGTCCTTTAAGCTGTGCACAAAACATAATAATAGTTTCACTATTATGCGATAAAAAGAAGGAATGGCAAAGGGACAAAACTAAAAAATATCAACTAGGGGGTTGAAATAAAAGCTTTAAAATATGAGAAAAAAAATCTTGGATTAAAAAAAATGCTATTTTCATGGATACAGGGGTAATGAGAAGCTTAGTCATGATGGTTTCATGATTCACATATTCCCATTTAGGCAGAAGAGGCATCAAGAGCTGTGGGATATAGGTTCATAATGCATTGTTGTTGGGGTGGTGGCGACGGGGCTACAGAGAAGCACAGAAGGATGTATGCTAGTGGGAGCCATAGATAACAGGCAAGAAACAGAGCAAATAAGAAGCCCTCTCATGCATACCTCCCAACATTTTGAATTTTGACCACAACCATTTTGTGGCCATACCACCTAATTACCATGCCCATTTTACAAAATTTGGCAGGTTGTGAAAGTTTGAACACATTTGTGTGGTTTTTATGTGCAATTACACTTTTACTAATGAAGGTGAATTGCTCTTTAAGATGCAAATCAGTTTCCCCAGGAGACCTGCTTATCTTAAATTGTTACATTGTTTCTTTGCTTATCCTAAATTGTTCTAAGTATCTATCTATTCTGGGTTCTCTGCCAAATGCCTATTAAGTTAGAAAAGTTGTATCTTTTACTGGCTGTTCAGTGCAGGAGATCAAAGAGAAAGTAGGGACATTTAAGTAACAAACCCCAGACTGCTGGTTGAGCTGTGAAAATCAGAACTGTTCCAAAAAAACAGGACAGGTGGGAGCAGGGCCAGATTTGTATTTCCGGGCCTCTAGGCTAGCTTCCTTTTTTTCTTCTCCAACCCCCGTGCGTAAGTGCGCATGTGTGCACGTAAACACACACATCCACTCGCACATGTCACTTGTCCCTCTCTGCACTTCGCGAGCTCAGTAAGAAACTGTTGGCAATTTTCAATGCACGCAGTCCTCAGTGCATGGACAGATGGTGCGGCTGGGGTGGCATGCCATCCCTGAAACTGTGCCGCTTGGCCCGGACCTTTGTGGCCTCTCCACAAATCCGGGCCTGGGTGGTAGTTATGTTCTCAAGGACTTGTTTTACTTGTTCTATGTGACAATAGAGAGATACCACGTTGCTGGATTTCTTCATAGATAACAGCTGGAAACCTGCTCCAGGGATACTGATATTAATAGACACATGCATTTGAAAAAATGAAAGATCATGGCTAGATGAATTAGAACATGGTTGTACAGTAGTCTGCTATAGATAGGGAGGATCCATTTTATGGGTTTCTCCTTAGTCTTGTAGGTCCTGCTACTTTATATAGAGGCATCCCTGACTGTACTATGACAGTATTTTGCTTCCCAGATGTATTTTTGCCTAAGAAGACAATTCTGTTCTACCCTGTAAAGAAGATATAACTACAAGAGGAATTAAGCAAAAGAAAATAGAATTCTAGTTAATTCTCTTGATTTCAAGATAAATATCACCTTGGTAAATAGTTGCTGACACTGGGAACATATATGTAATTCCATGTAATTATTTTCCTTTTCCTATTCCTATTCCTATTCTCCTATTTTAACACCCCAATCAGGCCCATAGCCTCCTTACAGGGAAAGCAACCCAGGGTGGAGTAACTCCATCAGGGACTTCAAGCTAAACAATGATTAGAGGAATCATTAACCTAAGAGACAAATGAGTTAGGATGTAGGGTTGCCATCTGGCCGGTATTTTACCTGGTCAGTAAAAATGATGGTTGATCCCAATGTTATTGATAGGGGAAAAAGATAAATATATAGGAAGGCCGGTATTTACTTCCAGAAAAGGTGGCAACCCTACTATGATGGCTTAGGTGAGCAATATGTGCAAAGTTTGGGAGAGATGAAATATGAATGAGGAGAAGATGGGGTGTATGGGACAGCAATATGAGGAAGGAGAGAAGGGGGAGAGTTACATGAGTGGGTACAAGAAGTACAACTGATGGTATGTTGGGTTTTGTGATGATAAATACAGGTATGGGATATATTAACTAGAATGGGTAGGACCTGTTAAATCTAGTGTTATTGTTGATAGGGAACATATTTGCATCATCTACACATAACACATGCCTACATCTGAACATTTCAGATTTAAAAAGCTTGAAGACATAATGTATCATGGAATTTCTAGATAGATTTATCACTTTCATTACTTACATTGGTACGATCCTGGTAAAGTTATCAGATCTTTTTAACCGGCGGTGATTCCCATTCACTCCAACAAAAAAGGCATTTGAGGCAATTTCTTTTCTTGCATTTCATCCCTAGACATAGATTTCATATTAAGTCACCACATATCTAAACCTCACATTTAACAGACAGACAGAGGAGGAATTAGTCAACTATTAGGTTCAATGAACAGGTCACAGCAGATTCATCACTGGACAGACATGGGTTAATTATGCGTAACATTCATTACATTTCCCTGTAGTTATGTGTAATGGGATTAAATTAGACAGAAAATATCAATAATGAGTCAACTATCCAAGGTACAGCATTTGAACATAAATGTGTACATTACGTACTGCACCAAAATACTATGGGTGGATGAATTCAGAACAGCACCTGGATATTTTTCCAGTAAGTTCCTTTCCTCTTGCATGTGGGGAACTGGCTACCAATGCAAACACTTTGGGAAATGTTTTTAAAGCTGTATAAAAACTGTTGCAGAAGGGAAGAAAGTCCTTTTGTACGACTGCAAAATGTGTTTGCACATTTATTTAATGTTTGACTCACAACCCTCAACTTTTAATATATGTTTTACCAAAACTACATTATGCTGACAGCTACAGCCTTCCAAAGTGATAAAAAAACATTATAGATTGGCCAAAGATAAAATAAATTGGACGATATAAAAATACTTCTAACGTTCTACTTCAAGCAGGAGTGAAAATCCAGACAATGATAATTTCAGGGGCTGCCTGCCTTCCGTCATTTTAGAAATACCAGTGTTGTTGCTCATAATTAGTTCCAAGCACTTAAAACTGGGAAGAGATGTCAGTTAAATATATGTTTTTTTTTCAGCAAGCCCCAGGGAGCACGGAGAGATCTGAGATATTTTTTTCAGAAACAGACTCCAATTACAAATGATATGGTTTTGTGTTGGCTCTTGATCAGTTTCTAAACAACCACTTTAACAAGTTATGAGTGACCTAATTGAAAAAAAGCATTCTGTCTGATTATGTCCTTGATAACTGAGATATGAAAGGAATCCATCCCATCATCTCTGGAATCCAAAGTCATGACTAAGTCAGTCAGAAATAACTAAAGATGGATCTCAGCAGGAAGACACTTATGATTTAGTTCCAAATTTATATAAAGATGTACCATAAAGCTTTTTGATGTAATGGCCCTTGAAGGGGCAAAAAATGAAGCAATTATAAATTTGAAAGCAGTTACATGCATATTTGCATAATAAATAAAACAAAGTAGGTACTAGGCAGTGGCGTAACTACCAGGGGTGCAGAGGGTGCAATTGCACCAGGGCCCCCACCCCCCTTGGGGCCCATTGGAGCCACGATAATGGTTATGGCAGGCGGTTATCTAGGGAGAAATACAGCACACATGCTATCAACACTCCAGCATGGGATTTATAGAGGTAAGGGCCCATCAGGGGGGCCCAGGTGCCCATCCTGGACCGGGGCCCGCCAGGGAGTAGTTACGCCACTGGTACTAGGGATGCACAGAATCCACTATTTGGGATTCGCTCGAATCTCTGAATCCTTCGTAAAAGAATTGGCTGAATCCCAAACAGAATCTGAAGCCTAATTTGCATATGCAAATTAGGAATGGGAAAGGCAAAAGTGGGCAAAACATGTTTTTACTTCCTTGTTTTGTGATGTAAAGTCATGAATATGCAAATTAGGATTCAGATTCGGTGCTGCCAGGCACAAGGATTTGGCTGAATCAGAATCCTACTGAAAAAGGTTGAATCCTGGCTGAATCCGCAACTAAATGCTGGACTCTGTGCATCCATAGTAGGTACTCCTGCTTTTTGGGACAGACTGTGTGAAAAAGTAAAGCAATACAAAAATTTTATTAGAATTGTGACAATTTCAGCACTGTTTCCCAGAAATGTATCATTGTATTGATATCAGAAATGATGGCCCTTTGGCTGGATAACCTGCCAAGGGGCCAGGACAAGGTTATATATTTCCATTATGTAAAGTGCAAATGTAAGGTTAGGAGTAGCAGATATTAACACACCTTTTATTTAATAAAAACAGAAGGGTCTGTACTGCACTAGAAAAAGCCAGGAAAGCCTCAGCTGTAGAGTGTTATTATAACTTGCAGGTCACTGTATATAAGGAAGAACCCTGGAATGTCTCAGCTGCCTGACACTTGGTGACCATGAGGTCATTCATAAAATGGATAGGTGTTGAGCTGAAGGATTTATCCCATTCCCCTCATTTTGACTAAACAGCTAATTTACTATGTAATTATCCATCTACATCATTCTTTTTAGAAGATGGATGACAGGGATACACCTGTAACAGTAATGCTTCTAATTACAAATTTGACAGATAATGTGTTTGGTAGGTTTCAACTACCTCTTTTTGTGAAAGAAAGAGAGGAATTTTCTGTTTAAATTAAAAGTTAAGACTTAGTGGCGATATTTATGTTATATCTTGTAAACTTTATTTATTTACAAGATCATTTTTTGTTTGATAGCCAGCTGTCATGCTGTGTGCTTGCTATTCCAAGGTCAAAACTATCATCCACAGAATACACTGTAGGCAGGTCCCTAGGAGCGAACTATTCTAACGCCTTGTTCTTGCAAAAGTACTATTATAAAATCTAGAGTTCTTGCTTGGCATGATCAAGAATTACCTTTGAACAAAGAACTCCAGGTGCGGGTGTAGTCTTACAAAAGGCAAACAAACCTTATAAATTTTACAATTATGGTGAATATTACACATTTTTTATGTTGCTTTATGTAGAAATGAAAATAACAGGCTGACAGAAAATCCAAGGATTTCAAATTTCATGTATGACATTAATACAAACTATATGAGGACTTTCAGACACAAGATTTTATGAAACATAGAAGGTGATATAGGTTTGGAAGATAAGTTTGTGGGATGAGAACCTAGAAAGGACCAACAGGGAATCTAGACCTAGTCTGGATGGTAGTCATAGGAGAGAGGACTAAAGGTGGCCATGCACGGGCAAATAAAAGCTGCAGTCAGATCGAGTTGGCAGCTTATTGGCCCGTGTGTGGGGCCATCCAACGGGGTTCCCCCGATCGATATCTAGCCGAAAGTCGGGCAAATCTCAATCAGGCAGGTAGGATCGCAGGTGCATCTCTGTGTGTACGCGATACGACCGCCCATATAGCCTCTATTCTGATCCGATTGTTGGACCCTAGGGCCCACGATCGGATCAGCCCGATTTTGCCCACTTCAATGTGGGTATATTGGGGAGAAATATGCTTGTTTGGCGATATCGCCAAACAAGCGAATCTCTTTGTCTATGGCCACCTTAAGAGGAAACTGTAAATAAATGTTTGTGTTTGGACACAACAATCCAGGGCTTTGCATCCATACATGACTATGTTTTTCATGTTACAAACTGCTGACCATCTTCTTTTTGAAAAGTAATTTGTATGCTTATATTATTGTGCAAAGAAGCACAACAGGGCACCAACTAAATGCGTATAAAAAAGCTATTTTATTTGTATTGCTGCAGTAGTGCCAGGGCATCAGCTAGACTGAAGCAGTCCCTGGCTTAAATGATTTTTTATTCTATGGCATGATGATGAATTAGGGCATATTTCAAACTGTTAAGACAATATAATTTAACTAGGTTATATTTTACAAACCTGTCCAATAGTGATGGGCCTTAAGATGATATCAGGAAAGGTCTATGAAACAAGACCAGTTTAAAGTTTCTCCTTAAATACCCATTTAAGTGTCAGAGAAAATGTCATCCACCTGCTTTTATTTTAACTATTCTTACAACATCCAGTAACCAGTCATAAATTCAGCTCAGTTTAGAATTCCAACATTAGCCTGGCAATTTGTAAAGTCCAGAGTCATTAATCTTAATTAACATGTTATTGTATAAAAAGTTACTTTTGGTTTATTTACAACATTCCTAAAGGATTCTGGGAAGCAATGCCACAGCATAAAAGAATACAGCACTTGGCTTCCGAATGAAAGAAAAAGCATCTAACTACTGTAAAAAGGTAAATAAACATGGGTTAAACATTCTTGAACTGTGAATAATAATAACTAGTATTCTCTCCCAAGCATGGCAAATCACATCACTGTATAAAGATACATTTTAAAGCACGCTTTTACTAGAATAGGTATCACAGACAATTTACTACAGCTGTAATCCTATGTTAGACCAGGCATTCTCAAAAAATTTTTCAGGAAGGGTTCACATTACTGGATTACTTCTGCTGATACAGGTATGGGACCTGTTATTCAGAATGCTCAGGACCTGGGTTTTCAGAATCATTTGAACAGTAAATAAACCCAACAGGATTGTTTTGCCTCCAGTAAGGATTAAGTATATCTTAATTAGGATCAATTACAAGGTACTGTTTTATTATTACAGAGAAAAAGGAGATAATTTTTTAATATGTGGATTAATTGGAGTCCATGTGAGATGGTCTTCTATTATTCAGAGCTTTCTGGATAATGGATCCCATATCTGTACTAAAAGTCATAACTAAAAACAGTTGTAATGTTTTATCTTTACAATATAGTACTCTTATTTATAAAAGGTGCCGTTAAAGATGTATGAGGAGCAAGGAGGTCCATGAAAAACATTTCTCTCAGCCCATTTTTAATTTACTTTTTTTTATTTCCTCACTCTTGACCTGCTCACATCTGCACTGAATATGCATCTGGGGGTGAGTGGGGAGATGATTAAGCAAATCCCTAAAAAATTATTGCCAGGCTCATTTGGAAATACAACCCAGAAACACAAACAGGCATGCACAGCCTACAGTCTGCAAGCACAAGCACATGAACAGAAAGCACTGCTATCTTTTCATGACATTTCAATCTCCCACCTCAGTAAATGTATGCCTCAAGAACACCTGAAAATCTCATGAATCCTGTATCTGCCACATAAATCATAATGATCTGCTTCCACTCATAGTCTGACAAAAGCTTGACAGGCCAGGAACAATCACAGTGAGGAAATATGAAGGACTGCAGACCCCACGTGTCACTTGAAAGAACAGAAAGCAGAGTTATTTCTAAAGAACATGTTGCTCCAATGTGAAAGACTATTATGTAACATTCATTAACATTTAAGTTTTGATACCCTTGTATGAACTTATGTAGTGTACAAAAAGTACATCAGTAATTAGTGATTATGTGAAATGTTATTTCAAAATGAAAGCCTCACTGGTATGTGTGAATCATGTATAAACTAAATCTAGCTGTTAACATATCATATTAAATATCAGTATTCACTGTGAACTTGTATCCATTGAGTTCCATTAAATTCATGTAACATAACATATATCCCCATTGTATGAACTTCATTGATGCTGCAACTTTGGAGTGAGTGGTATCTCCCCAATCACACTAACCGAATAAAACTTCAATTTAAGTCAATGTATGTATGTATTTTATGACTCATTGAGCAGCCACATTCAATTTTGCATTTCAGAATGTAGTCACAATGATTGTAATCATATTTTAAACCACCCATGCTCAAGATCACTGTTTATGTAAGAAAAAAGGCAACTAGGATTCCACCTGGCTGGTATTTTACTGGCCTGCCCAATAAAAATGTCAATGGGGAAGATATGAGAAGAAAGGCTGATATTTTTTACACAAAAGGTGGCAACCATAGTAATAGCTTGTACAGGCATGGGATCCATTATCTGAAAACTCAATATCCAATTATGGGATGACTATTAGTGATGGGCGAATTTATTCGGCAGGCGCGAATTCGCAGCGAATTCCCGCGATTCGCCGCTGGTGAATAAATTCGCGAAACACCAGCGAAAATTTGCCGAAAAAAAAGCAGTCGCACATTGTTTTTGACTCGTTTTGCGAATTTTTCACCAATTCGCAAATTTTTCGGCGAAGCGCAACTGGGGAGATTCGCCCATCACTAATGACTATCTCCCATAGACTCCATTTTAATCAAATAATTCACATTTTTCAAAAGTATTTCCTTTTTCTCTGTAATAATAAAACAATACCCAACTAAGATATAATAAATCCTTATTGGAGGAAAAACAATTCTATTGGTTTTGATAATAAATATTCATGGAATGACTTATTTTTTACAAACTTATCTAACGCTTACTTGGAAGATGCATGCATCTTTACTTAGTTTGATGAGCTTGTATGAGTTTAAGTGTTTAAATATGGGGCAGATTTATTAAGGGTCGAAGTGAAATCGAGGAAAAATAATTTTTTGGATACCTCAACCATCGAATAGGTTAATACAACTTTGGCTTCGATTCATTGTAAAATTATTCGAATATTCAACCATTCGATAATTGTACTGTCTCTTTAAAAAACTTTGACTTCAATACTTTGCCAAAGTCCTATATTAGCCTATGGGGACCTTCTAGAGCAAGTTTTTTTTAGACAAAGAAAATTCGTTTGATCAAACAATTTGACTTCGAATATCGGATTTCCAATTTTCGAATTGTGGGCTATTCGAAGTCGAAGTAGCCCAGAATTACTTTGAAATTCAAATTTCTTAAATTCAAATCTTTTTCGAATATTCACTTCGATCCTTAGTAAATGTTCCCCTTAGTGTTCCTCTTGGAACCTTTATCAAGGATATATATATATATATATATATATATACTGTATATATATCTATCTATATATATATATATATATATATATATATATATATACATACAGTATATACTGAACAGTGCCTAAAAAAATTAATGTGAGGACGAAATACACATTCTTTGAGAATTAGACGCACATTGAGGCCTATTTACTAACGGGAAAAATATCTTTTTTTATTTGCTTAAACTCTTAAAATTCAAGATTTACTAAGGGGCAGATTTATCAAAGTTTAAAGTGAAAATGCAAATTAAAAAAATTAGAATTTCGACAGTACTGTCTCTTTAAAAACTTTGACTTCGTCTATTCACTACCTTTAACCTGCCGAATTGCTGTTTTAGTCTATGGGGGACCTCCTATAACCTTTATGGAGTCTTTTGGCTAAGTTTGAGAAGTCAAAGTTTTTTTGGAGGCAATCGTTCAAATTGTGTTCAAAGTGTAAAAACCACAATAAACTTTCATGGCATTTGTGGTTTTAGAGTTACTAGTAGTTTCAAAAAGCTCTAATAACACTAAAAATCTACCTTTACTATATGGGTCTCATTGTATTGATAACCCACCAGAATGTATCCACACTAAAATGTATTCAGAGTGTATACAATTTGAATGGTAAAAAATGTACTCATTCTTTCTTACATGTACAGTCAGGGCCGGGCCAAGGTAGTTTGGCACCCTAGGCAAGGGGTACAATCAGCGCCCCCCCACCCCCCGTTCTGTATGACCATTTCCCACCTATTAACTTTTTCTTAAATAAAGAAACCTTATAGCACATTAATAAATCAAACAGTATGTGTGCTAGCCCGCCCCTAGCCTGTACCAGTAGCACCCAAAATATTGTCCCCAATCTGTATAATTGCCAGCACCACTCAAAATATTGCCCCAAATCTGTACCTGTGCCACCAGCCATTGACCCCCAAGTCTGTACCTGTGCCACCAGCATTGCCCCCTAAGTCTGTACCAGCCATTGCCCCCCAAGTCTGTACCATCAGCCATTGCCCCCCAAGTCTGTACCTGTGCCACCCGCCTGTACCAGAGCCACAGCAAAAATATTGCCTCAGATCTGTGCCAGGAAAAGGGCAAGTAAGAGGGAGGTGTGGACTGAAGTAGAGCAGAATGCTGCTGCTGGAGAAAAAAATGATTTCCCTTCAAAAGTGCGCCCCCCCATGACTGCGCCATAGGCGACCGCCTACTCTGCCTACCCCTAGTTCTGGCCCTGTGTACATTAAACATTAGTTCTCTCTATGGTAAATTCATATATGGGTGTCAACTGTATGCCTGATTCACTAGAAAACAATACTAAAAGTACAGTTTTTTAAGAGAACTGGGCATGCTGTATTTATTGCAGTTTTTGTAATATATTTCTGCAAAGTAAGAGGTCCGTTCACTAAAACGCGGTAAATTTGACTATAAGTTTCCTCATGTTCTCGCTGAGAATATTTTTCTGCCAGAATATTCGCAGCGACTAAAGGTAACTAAGCAGCATTTCGCTCAGAAGTTATTGTGATTGCTTTCGGTAACAACGTTAGTGAAACAGCTTACGTTAGCGGTAATTTAAGCGAGTTGCGAATTTTCTGGTGACAAATTACGTTTGAAAATATTTAGGCCATAAAATAGTCTTGTTTTATGGCGTTAATTATGGCAATTTTTACTGTGTCATTTATGGCTAGAAATGCATCTTCAAAACTCATACGGGTAAATGTAATTAAAGTTGCTAAGAGCAAAACATTGCGCACCAATAAGAGTAAAAATCCACATCTCGCAACGCAATATTGTTCCTTAAACGGTTATTGCATTGCAAATCGATATTGCGCAGTGTGAATTGTAATTGCGCACTCTTATGAAGTGCTTGAAGGTGTTGTAATCTTTTAGAGCAAACATTGCGACTTTTTCAGTAAGAAGTTTTATTACATTGACAGAAACTGTAAAATTCGCCAACGGCCTTCCGCTGGCGGAAGTGGTCGCTAAACAGTTTCCGGGTTCACAAAAGGTATATTGCAAAATTTCTTTTCGCATTGCGAATAATTTTTGTGTTACCGACGTATATTACATTCCCCTAATAAACTTTAACTGAGGATTATACCATCCAGCAACATTACCAGAGTGACACCAATCAAACATGTATGTATCATATAAACCCATACTTCATCCATCCAGCCAATAGAATCATATCAACAAGAAATCATACCAGTTATCTCTCTGCATCATTTAAATGCACAGTTTAATGAGAATTAAACTCCCATTGAGAATTTTCTGGCCAAAAAATAAGTTAACGTCACTGTATAGATGGCGGTAAAATGTTACGTATATTCTGGCATTAAATTTTGTCTTTCACACATTTCGCTGTTTAGTAAACCAGGCGTTAATGTGTACGTATCGTTATTTTCAGTGAATGCGATAACTGGCGAACACATATTCTTGTGCAAGAAAATGCGCAAATTTATATTTACCGCAGGTTAATAAACTCGCAAAAACATATTTTGTGTGCAATTTTTTACTGCGCTTTAGTAAACAGACCCCTTAAGCTTTATTGCAGCAGTCAATTATGCATAGAAATGCATATAACTATCCTATTGTAAAAATATTGTAATGATGATAATAATGATAATGTACTGAATTTCTGGCCACAGAAAAGACTGAAGACCCAAGGTGCAGCGTTCGCATGCCACGGTCGTGTTGTGTCAGAAGCACGCAGCTACAAGGTAATTCTTCATACTATCTCTTTACATACTAAAAGCCTATGCATCTCTTGGTGACAGCACAATGTATTTTGTGTATTTTTTGGACTGATCCTTGCCCTGACCCTATATAAACCCTAGCAGTCCAGAATGTGATTGAGCTTGGAGGCACTGAAGCATATGATGATCCCTGCTTGCCAATAGAAGTAAAGGAATCAGACATCTTGCAATAATTTTTAAACTTGGACTAGGGAATAATGTAAATTATGTCATGCTATCTTTGAACCAGATTTTTCAATTCCACACCACTAACAAATGTTGCTCTAGAGGGCACCGTCAACCAATACAAAGCTGGATACTGTTGGGATGACCACATGAAGGGCATTTATCTTTTCAGCTAAAATAATTTTTGAATGTAAGTCTCCAGAAACTGGGGACCCTTCATTTTATTTATTACCTGGAACAGATCACATTCCTGAAGGCCCCACTGTATGGCATCTAGTTCCTTAGTTCTCAGCAATGCCTGTTATATTTGTTGGTGATAAAGCAGTCATTATTACTAGGAGTGAAAGTTCAGCAATGTACACAATGGTGTTATAGAAGAGTACAGCAATACCAGCACCCCCCACGGACAACTTTGAGTAATGCCATCTTCTGCGTAGGTAACCTGAAACAAAAGTAAATTAAGCAAAAGTATTCATGCAGCATGCAGAACACATTCAAAAGTAATAAGTTCTACAACATTTATTTTTTATGAAAGGATTTATATATAGAGAGAGATGGCCTTCTCAGAATTCCGAGCTTAATGGATAATAAGTTTTTGGATAACAGAACTGTCAGAAACCATTAAGTCAAGTCTGTATATTGCAAAGTTGCTTGAAATTATGTTTACTTTTCAAAAAGCTTAAGCAGTGTTTTTGTGGAGTTCCCCTTTAAAGGCAGCTGTTAGAATTGATACAATAACTGCTAATACTCCTGAGAAGCTCCTGAGAAATGTATCAACTAAATGTTGCAAACCCCACAGAATCTGCACCTGAATTACTGAGCTGACAGGAACCTTAAATTTCATAAAAACTTCATGAACCAGTGGAAACAGTTAACTGTTAATGAATGAAATACTCCCCTTGCAGAAAGTGGTATATTTGGCCAGAGGATGTCCGGACAAATTCCAGGCAATATGGGGCACTTGAGATGCATCCGCTGAGCATTAACAATCACAATAGCATTGCTTTCTATCTATCTTGGTTGGTTGGTTGTAATTAAATTTCCCTACATGTAGGGCATGCAAGTAACTACAAGAAAATGCACTGTATTGTAAGACAATTCTTTGTTTTCTTCTTTCTTTTTTTTATTGTTTTGTATTGTCAAAAAATACTTAATAAAAACATGTTTTAAAAAATAAATAAAAAGTTTTTGGAAAAACTGTATAAAAAAAAAAAAAAGACAGCAATTGAAAAAAGTATTTATTTCTGGAGAACAATCTGAATGACAACTCAACTGAAAAAGTGCTTGGAAGGTGAACGACCCCTTTAAAGTGTTGATAGCAGATTGCTAGTTCTAAATGCATTTGCATTATTGATAGTACAACAAAACACTCCCTAGAAGCCGTGGATAAGCTTCCCTGCCGAGGAGTAACACCCCATTATAGCATCACCATCCCTATGCGCACTGAGATTAAGGTGTTCCAGAAATCCCTTTGTCACGTGGACCCTCACATGCGAACACCCTGTGGTGGAACCCTGCACACCCCACTTCTCAATGATACCCAATATCAGTCAATGGGCTGACAACAGTATTAAAACACTGCGGGACATAGAAATGGATGGAGATCTTAAACACTTTGCAATTCTTAAAGATGAGTTTGTGCTCCCCCTGCAATATATTTTCATTGTTCACAACTTAGGCACATTTTCTACTCCCAGTTCCCCTTTAGACCCCTGCAGGTATCTAAAACCACCCGGAAGCTTACCTACATAAAGAACCCGTAACATAAAAAACCTACATAGACCCCCCAGCCTAGCCAGGTGGCCACAAATTTTTTGTTGTACAGGCCCTGAGTGGGCTTACCTAACAGAGGCTGGCTAAATTGCACCACCAAATGCAATCTAGTGGCAGGCACTTTCTTCCATGGTTTTTGGGAATGCCCAGTCATCAAAAATTTTGGTCTGAGTACATTAATGAGAGACTGGCCCTCTCCAACATTCAATTCACAAAGGTATTTTTACTCGGGGTGCTAGAAGACTTGGGATTATCATCATACCAACCGTTATCTCCAGCTGTTGTTCTATGTGAAAATCCACATCAGCTCGAGCATTTTCCCCCTGGGAAAAACAAATTAACAATGTGTTACCCAAGCAAAAATTGGTTTACTTGTCAAGAGTGTTGTGTTTGCTAGCCGATGATGATGAGAGTATAACAAGGTGTAGGCTGCTGCAGAGGTAGAAAAGCCATCCTTGTCACCATTTGTTGTGTTTGGTAGCTGAGGATGATGAGAGTATAACAGTGCTTTATTAGCAGGTTCATGCAGCCATTACATAACAGCAGTAAGTCTTACTTTCACTTTCAAGCTGTACAGAAAGCCCTGTGTATGCACAGTGACACCTGCAGGCCATTTGTATAAACACCACAAAGAGGATGCCCAGCTAAGTTCAACAAAATATGGGACACTTGGTTGAATGCTCAATCCTTATAAATAAGTTTGACTTGCAAAGGATTAGTTAGCTCTACTTCTTTCTATTATAATTTTCTTCCTTCCCGTTACCTGTTTTTTTGTAACCGTAAAGCATAATCATTAAAGGAAAACTATACTCCCAAACAATGTAGGTCTCCATAAAAAGATATTGCATCAAACAACTCATATGTAAAACGCTGCTTCATGTAAATAAACCTTTTCATCATAATATACGTTTTTAGTAGTATGTGCCATTGGGTAATCATAAATAGAAAATTGCCATTTTAAAAAACAAGGACAGCCTCCTGGGATCCTAGGATCCAACAGTGCACACAAACATACCAAACAAACTATAAAGTTAGGTCACATGAGCCAATTAACAGACAGAGTTGTGTTTTTTGCTTCCACACTTCTTCCTGTTACAGTTAGAGTTGAAATATTTCTGGTCAGGTGATCTCTGAGGCAGCACACAGACCATCACAAAATGGTGGTTCAAGGCAAGACATGTAAAAGGGTAATTTTTACTTTATTTATCTGTTGCTCAAGTATTCATTTTGGGGGTATAGTTTTCCTTTAAAGTATTAAATAAAAAAATAAGTTAAAGACAAGGATATGCCTTATTTGTTAAAGGGTCACTTATAAGGTCGCACTTTCTCTGAAAGGATTATTGACCCATGAAATTATTTTTTCATGGTGGTAGGATTGTTCTTTAAGAAAACATTTGGATAGCTTTTAGTAAATGGAAAACTGCAATGACCTGTCCCCAAAGCACATCAACAAACTATTCTGTGTAAATACATTTGGGGTGTATTTTCTAGAGTAACTGGTCCTTTAATATTTACCAAAAAGTGTGTCCATCAGGGCATGGTACAGAAATGTGATATACAAGAGGTATCATATTAGTTCATCTAGTTTCAGGTGCTTTGAATCCAAATTTTCCAAGTAGAAGAAGACACAACAGTAATAGCCGGATGGAAATAAGTTTTTTTTTTTTTTTTTTAAACAACATTTTTTTGTTTTTCTGATTAAGCAAGCAATGAAGCAAAAGCAGCAGTAATGGACAATTATGGCTTTGAGACATCTCTATTTTGTAAGCAGAGACACAAGCAAAAGCATGTTCCCATGGCATTCATTTAGGAAAACCAAAGAAGCACATGGGAATTTTACATGGTAAGAGGGGATTAGATGGGAGTTCCCAGGAATTCAGGCCAACAGAGAAAGGAACTGGGGAAGTTCCACCTAATGGTTTTTCACACAGGGATTAATGATTTAGTGTGTCATAAGTACTTAGATTTTACAATAATGCCTTCTGGGTTCAATTTCAGATAAAGTTGTTTGCTATAATCTGTGGAACTGAATGGATATGGATGCATTCTCTAGAAGCCATTGAACAAAATGTTAGAAGTTTACCAGGTTGTTAAGAGACCAAAAAGAGACCAAAATACATTGGTGTAAAATCTAAGAACTTATGACACACTAAGGGGCAAATTTTCTATTATTCCCCCAAATAAATTAGTTTCTATTCGATATTCGATTAGCATTCGATTTTCGAATGTTAATCGAATAGTTCTAGGCTACCTTTTAGTCGCTAATCAATCATTGACGATCGAATAAAAACCTATTCGATCAGTCGAATAAATCAACAAAGTAATCATTTGATCATTTGAATGATTCGTACGATTCGAACGATTGAACACTTCGATCGTACGAATCCTATTCGATCAGGACTCCCATAGGCTTCTATTGCTTCTATTCTATAGTTTTTACTCCACCGGAAGCGCTCCAACTCCTTATACTACTCAATCTTTTCACACCAAGATCCTATGCATTCAATTTATATATATATATAATTGGGGTGACAATTCTCTGTGGCTGCCGTTCAAATTAGTTTAAAGATAAATATCCTATTCACATATGGAAATTCATTAATCTCTCAGCCGCTCACCCACTGTATGGCGTGGTCCGGGTGCTTAGCCCCGAACCCTTCACTTTATCCCCACACCCGAAGCATAGGTTAATTCAGGGTCACTCACCGCTCCTACTCGGTGGTCCGGGTGCTGCGCCCCGAACCCTCAGCAAAGGGAGACTTCCGTATATCCTTTCACCAAAAAGGCACGCACTTCACCGTTCCAGTGCGTGCCTTCTATTCTATAGGTCCAATCTGCCGAAGTAGGCAATCGAAGAAACTTAAAAAATTAAATCCTTCGCTGATCGAATGATCAAATATTCATCCATTCGACTCAATTCAAATGTATCCGATCATTCGATCATACCCTATTCGATGATCGAATATGCCAAAATTCACATATTTGACCAAAAGAAGAAATCCTACGTTCGAACTTCGATCGAACTTCGAATCCTACACGTGAATTTAGTACATTGGCCCCTAAATCATTAATCCCTGTGTCAAAAACCATTAGGTGGAACTTCCCTAGTTCCTCTCTCTATTTATCTAGTTTGTATTTTTACACTAAACTGTTCCTTTAACATCATAAATGAAGGAGACTGACATTTATTTACAGTGAGTGTTCGGTAAGTGTGGTAAAGCTATGCGTTTGCTAATTAAAGGAAAACTATACACCAAAAATGAATACTTGAGCAACAGGTAGTTTCTATCATATTAAATAATCTTACCAAACTGGTATATATATATTTAAGTAAATATTGTCCTTTTACATCTCTTGCCTTGAACCACCATTTCATCATGGTCTGTGTGCTGCCTCAGAGATCACCTGATCAGAAATATTTCAACTCTATGGGGCAAATTTACTATCTAAAAACCCCTCGAATTCCCTCTAAGGGGCATGTTTACTAAGATTGGAGATAAATATTTGGAGAGATTTCTGGAGATGTTGCCCATAGCAACCAATCAGCAATTAGATTTAAACAGCCACCTATAAGTTAGCAAAGATCTGATTGGTTGCTATGGGCAACATCTCCAGAAATTTCTCCAGATATTTATCTCCAATCTTAGTAAACATGCCCCTAAATTTGATAAGCATTCGACGATGGAATGCTTATCGAATAGTTTTAGGCTTTTACCTCGATATTCGATTTCTCAATGAAATCGTACGATCGAATACCGATCGTTCGATTTCATGAAAAAATCATACTTTTTCCTTTGAGCGCTCGAATAATTCGAATGATCGAGGCGTTCGATCATACGAATGGTATCTGAGCAAGTGTTTGAAAAAAAAGCCTATGGATCGAACTTCGATCTATTTACGTGAATTTTGTAAAATTGCCCCTTTCTGTAACAGGAAGAAGTGTGGAAGCAAAAGACAGAACTCTGTCTGTTAATTGGCTCCTGTGACCTAACTTTATTGTTAGTTTGGTATGTTTGTGTGCACCATTGAATCATATGACCTCAGGAGGCTGTCCTTATTTTTTAAAATGGCAATTTTCTATTTATGATTACCCAATGGCAATGTTTTATTTACATGATAAAGGTTTTACATAGGAGTTGTTTTATGCAATATCTTTTTATAGAGACCTTGTCCGGGGGTATAGTTTTCCTTTAAGCTCTCCGTGGCAGGATTGCAAGGCCTACGTTGTTTAGCAGATAACAGATAAACTGTTTTGACTGCAATGAATGTATAATTGTTGATAAATGCAACAGTTTTGAGCATTTTGTCACCCCGTTTTTTATAGCTTTGCAGGGGGTTGACAAATAAGCATCCATTTTTTCTAAATTCAGACATATCTTCCTTGAATGAATCCTAAATTAAATCAGAACCGTACTTTGTATTCAAATTTGGGAAATCAAGGAAAAAGTTAATTTTGCATCTTCCATTGGCATAGGGTCTAAACTTGTGGGATATAAAGGGTTTGGATTTGGATTGACCAGACACATGCAAACCCTGATGAAAATGTTTCCGAGTTGTTTGAATCCAACTGCCAAATCACCCAGAAGCTTTCCCCATTGATCTGAATGGCAATTGTCCTGACCCGTGGTTCAAATGATTGTTAGCTTGTTACTTTTTCGAGGAACAATCACCTGACCCTAAGGTACAATGCAGCAAAAAGATAAGAATCACAGCATGTACTAATGCCCTTAACATATCAAATGTTATTCATGAAAGCCTTTCTGCTCCCAGTATTAATTCTATATTTTATTTGCAGTTTGTGTACATAGAGTTATAAATGATAACTATTTGTTTTCACATTTTCATGTTATTTACCCTTTCACAGGGTCGGACTGGCGGGGCCTGGGGCCCACCGGGACTGCCGTCCAGGGCCCCCATGAATGAATGAAATCTATGTGATCATTGAATTTATAAAAGGCATATCATAAATTACAAATAAACAATGTCTGGCTAAGCTGTAGCATAATACATAAATAAATGTAAATGTAAATACATAAATGACAGCTAAGACATTTTTGATATGTTACAAAAGATGGAGCTATATGTATACAACACCTTCCTTTTGCTTTGTCTCTTGTATATACAAACTTCCATACAGACAAGGACTGACTTTCTCAGATTTATGGCCTTACATAGTGCCCACTGGTATAACTAGAACCTACTGACTTCAAGATTAAAAGTGCCTCTGGGCTGCAATCTACATTAAGATGATATGTATTTATACAGGGGATCATATGTGAATAAGATTTCACAGAATATACTTTCAGATTATCAGTAATGAGCAGATAACATTCAGCCGTTTCTTTTTTCTTTTTGACTAATACACTGGAGGTCTGAAGACAACAGAGATTGAAATTTTGCACAGGACATATAATTTGTTTGTGTTAAGCAGAGCTGCACTGTCTTCCAATAAAAATTAATACTGGGATTCAGTTTGTATTTTGTGGATTGTTTTGTGCATCCCTGGTGGAGGAAACCAAGACCGAGAGTTAATAGGTTATAGATGTGTTTACATAGTAAAAAAAAAAAATCATGGTGTTTAAAAGCTCATCAATCACTGTCCCTATGTTAAGTTATTCAAGTTCAGTTCTCTACATTTTACTGATCACAAAAAGTGTTCTGTAATAAATGAAATAAAATAAAGCAACCTTCATTTGATATGGCCTTCAACCAGCCAGCTGAGCTAAAATTTCTCCTGAACACTTAATTTAATCAAATATGTATCCCTATGCAAATGATTTGCAGACATAATCCAGACTCCATTTTTATAACACTCAAAGACTAGCAATGTTTTAATATATGTAAGCCTAGACCCTATTTACGCTTTTTTACGTTTCTCCAAGCAGATTATATTTTAGAAGGGCAATGGGTGTTCAATCCTCTGTGTTGTACTGAGTTGCTAGGTGGGTCTTCCTTTGACTTCAGCAAAATGGTGAATTAATCACTACCCTGGGAATTAGCACTCTCACACACAATGATACTAGCAAGCAACCTTCCAAGTGTAAAACATATTAAACCCTTATTTGTGTCAGACATTGATTCCTTCAAAAAGCAGCAAGTATATTATTCAGCCAATCAGGGGAATAAGTAGCAAGTATTTTGTTTTCAGTATGGAAAAGTGGGAAGCTGTAGTTTATATTTGTTACTCTACAATGTCAGAGAATGGCAAATATAAAAATAATTCACAACATATTGTGTTCACTTATGTTATATATATATTCCTAAAATACAGTAATCTGTATAGAGTAATAATATAGCATGTCCTGGCCAAGATTGCATGATAAACCATCTATTTAGAAACATATTGGGATTATGGGTCTATGAAAGAAATATAATTAACTAAGAATGGACTGATGTATATTTGGACTTGGACAAAAACCATTCAAATATGGCTTGAATTTTGTAATTGAGTAAGTTAATTTCTCTCTATTTTTTCTCTATATATAGAACAGACTTGCATTTGTAAGAATACAACAAATATCATGTTGTATCTTTTATTAAAGGGATTCTGTCATGATTTTTATGATGTAGTTTTTATTTCTAAATTAACTGTAAATAATTCACTCTACAATATAAAATTTCATTCCTGAACCAGCAAGTGTATTTTTTTTTGTATTTTTTAGTTGTAATATTGGTGTGTAGGCAGCCATCTCAGGTCATCTTGCCTGGTCATGTGCTTTCAGAAAGAGCCAGCACTTTAGGATGGAACTGCTTTCTGGCAGGCTATTGTTTCTCCTACTCAGTGTAACTGAATGTGTCTCAGTGGAACTTGGCTTTTACTATTTAGTTCTATTATTAGATCTACCAGGCAGTGGTTATCTTGTGTTAGGGAGCTACTAGAAGGTTAATTTCCCCCTTAGGCTGCTGGGGGAGAAGGGGGTTGATATCACCCCTACTTGCAGTACAGCAGCAAAGAGTAACTGAAGTTTATCAGAGCACATGACTGGGGGCAGCTGGGAAACTGACAATATGTTGAGCCCCATGTCAGATTTCAAAACTAAATAAAAAAATCTGTTTGCTCTTTTGAGAAAAGGATTTCAGTACAGAGTATCCCTTTAAGGTTTGTCATCCCATTGTTGCTTCAAAAGTCTTATTGTTTGGCATATAATAACCCTTTGTATATCTACCAACATAACTAAATTATAAATATAGCATTGACCTTGTTTTTGACCCTCCCTTTTCACCCTGACAACATACTCTTTACCCACAGTAGTTAGCTGTTCAATAATATCAGCTCAGGGCTACAAGAACGAAGACCCACAATGCAACTGTACACCTATTCCACCCATTTGATAGTCTTTCAACAGGCTATACATCCCTTCACTATAATTACTGTTTCACGGTTGCTTTGAGAATTGATGGGCATAATTTTTTTACCTGGCCACACCAAGATCTACCAATTCCATGATTTCCCAAAAACCCTTGACAGGATTCCTGCTTGCTGATGCCCACAGTGACATTTCTGTAAAGTATCTTTAATATTCATGGACATTACATTTCTCTCAGTCTAAAATCTAATGTTCAATGAAAGGGGTGCTTAGAAAAGCATTTTAATAACCATGACTATTGATCATATTTTTAGTGTAGGACCAATAAGAACTGTGCTGCTTTAGTAACATACATGCTAAACTGCTCTAGAGCACATACCAATAGCAACCAATCAAAAATTAGTTTTGTTCATGCTACAACATGTTACAAAACAAAAGCAAATATGACTGGTTGCTGTGGGTTCATGTATCAGTGCAGTTTAAAGGAGAACTAAACTTTAAATCATAGGGGAGGTGCTAAATGTTAGACATCCCTCCAGTGATTATATTTGCTTACCAGATGCCCCAGGCCGATGCTCCTGATAGCAGAAAACTTCACAAGTTGGGGATACTTCTGTAGAAGCTGATTTAAATTAAACTACTTGCTCTTCTGCCTTCTTTCCTGCAGGCATGGGCCAAAACCCGAAACAGACAAAAGTCAGAAGAAGCCAAAGAAGACGACGACTTCTGCAGAATACCCTGGGGCAATGCAGTTTTTAGAGAACAGGGGCATCAGTATGGGGCATCAGGTCAGCAAGTGTAATCACTGAAGTCAAAATGGATTATTATTAAGTTGTAA
>CM044431.1:109204871-109215339 GCA_024363595.1 Xenopus borealis | reverse complement strand
AAAAAAAAAAAAAAAAAAAGTGATCAAAGAAGTTCTTTATTTCCAACAATTCAAATCAGGTACTATTATACAATGTTAAATATTAGCTTACATTTTATTAATGAATACATTACCATCAACATTTTCATAAGCAACAGTTCATGCAGGACAACAGACATGTTTTCAAAATATGCAGGTTTAAATAAGGCCAGGCAAGTCTATTTTTTTGTACCGATTTGGCATCCAAAAGGTTTATTGTACACTAGGACATTAAAGAAGTGACAATTACAAGCCATTTTAGAAAATAGCTCTATTTAAGCATTACGTTAAGAACTCAAATTAAAACAAACACTGAAAACAGAGAGGGTATGAATGGGACACTACATACCAGAAAACCATCACTAATGAACTAGAAATCGTGGTGAGAGCAAGGAGAAATTATTAAAGACTTTTAGTACTTTCATCTGTAGTATGCGTCTGTTTAAGGAACATAAAGCCACACTAAAAGTCATTTAGTGTCATTCATAAGGCCTGTCTGGGAAGTACTAAGATTTTTTTTTTATGCATGTATAATTCCGAATATTGCACTCAAACATTACATGCTATGCGAATAAAGTGATGCTTCCGTGCTGCTTGTAGCAGCTCTCCCTGTATTAGTTTGCCATGTACATGATGGGTACATCACACCGACTCCAGTGAGACTGTTTATGGCATAGAGAAGGGTCTTCCCTTAAAACAAATGGAAGCACAAAAAGGAGGAGGGTACTTAAGCACACACCTTTAATCTATTTTATACCCTTGATCAAACGGTTTGAAGTTAACAATTAGTCATTAGTAGACAGAAACCAGTTATAGTAATACAAGATGTGCATAAAAGTTTTACATTGCAGGTTATAGGAAAACCCATACTTAATTCAAAATCATATTTGTATATAATATAATGGAAGCACCTCATTTCAAGCACTGCATTTTGTTAGCAGGTCTAAAGATGAAGTTTAAGAAAAAGGAGGAAACAGAAGTAACAGCATCGTTATAAGATTCCAGAGTCAGATTTTTAAAGCAGATTGCTCTTCTGCAGCTTTGTAAAAAGCTAATCACTGCTGTGTGAAAATATTCAGACAAATATCCTGTAACATATTACAGGTTGTTTTATCTGTCAAATTGTTCCCCATTACAGTAAATAATGATTACTTTTATTTACAAAATTACAAAAAATAAAGTGAATAAAGTATCCCGTGTTGTAAATGATAAGGATATTACAAGTTACCAAGGAGTTTCATGACCATATAAAAACACAAGGCTGAAGGCCGAGAGTTTTTATACAGGTCATGGAACTCCAAGGTAACTCCTAATATCTTCATATTTTGCAACTAGGGTACTTTATTTATTATAATACACAAGTTTCAGTGAGTCGTGTCAGAAATTACATCAGAACTGACTGTTTACAAGGATATAATTTACAAGATATTCATGGCTTTTGTGTATAATATATATATAGTATATTAAGTACTTCAGGCCACCACTCTAGTTCTGTAACATGTTCAATTCAATAATTAACACTGAACCTAGTTAAATATCAACATAGGGAAACTTAGTGCCGTAGTACCAGCTTACCTCTGCCAATGCAGTTGTGGAACCCTTTGCTGCCATCTGGCCCATATGGGTGGCGAATTACCCCATTATTTAGGCCAAGACAAACTGGCAACTTCTTAAGTGCAAGAGGACTACATGGTAGTGGCTTATTTTCTACTAGTAGGTTGTGGGCTGCAGCCTTGCGGCGTTGTACCCAAGGACTTGTAGAGCTCACTGCATTCTCATAGTGGTCTGAACTTTTACGGGAAAACTCTGGGCTTGTGCCAGGGCTGGGGTAATCTCCATTTCCTAGTTCAGAAGCTAAAGGAGAAGGGTTATGAGAATGAGACAGGCTCTTTCGAGCCAAGAATGTGATGGACCGTGGGCTACTAAAGAACTGTGGCTTAAACATCATACTCGGGCTGGAAAAAGTTAGAGGTGAAAGGTACCGTGGTGTTAAGACAGGGGAAGCAGGAGTACTGTCTGACTCAGATGAACTATAGAATGAAGAATCTTCTGTTGTATAATGAAGTCTTTCCATGGCTCTAATTTCTTTTCTTGTCATCTTTTTGTCTGGTAGGTCAGAGTCCTCGTGTTCACCAGTATCAATGACATTTTTTTTTCTTGTACCTCGGCCACTTACAGGGATTACCTTGATCCGGTCAATATTTGTAGACGATACTTTCCCACTAAGTGCTTCAAGAGCCTTCCTGGCTCCTTCTAAATTCTCATATTCAACCAAAGCACAATTCTTAGTAGCTAGCTCAGGATACCTTGACATGTACTTTTTAATGTCACTAGGAACTTCCTTTCCTGGTTTCAAAATACGAATGGAAGTGATTACACCATATGTCGCAAAAAGAGAATTTACAATCTCCATTAGATTTTTTTGTTGACAACTAAAAGATCTTTTCTCTGGATCCAATATATTCCAAGCCAATAGCTGTTTGGTGGGTGGAAGTCCAAGAAGATAGTCAGGTAATGGGTTTTTCCGTCTTACTTTAGTTTCTTCTTCATTGACCTCAAGATGTTCTGAAAACCGCAGAGCATACAGAGTTTTCCGCCAGTCTCTTGTCAGGGATTTTATCTGCAAAAGAATAAAATAGATTGGGAGTCAAAATAGGCTCTAGCATTCCACGCACAGAGAGGCACAATCAGCACCACACCAGCCCACTAAATAGTGACTTTCTATTGGATCCTATGGCAGCCGTCTGGCATTTGCCAGAACCCACAGATTGCCAGTCCAGGCCTGAATCAGATGTGTCACATAATGGGCAGCCTTATGAACCACTAGTTTTTAGCTACATGAGTAATGTAAGGGAAAACATTACAATTCAGTGTGCACATTTGCCTAGATACAGTCAGACAGGGAGGAGTAAGGTTCTTGTGGCATCTGCATTTAAAGGGTTCAATTTTAGGATTAAAAATGTAGGTCTCTGCAAGAATATGGTCAAGAACATTTTAGCATGCAAGCAGGGTGTGTGCATTTAACATTCTTTCTGCAGGTAATGGGTAAAAATCTGTCCATTAACGGCTATAGTCTAACAAGGTATAAGCACAGGACCCGAAGTCTCTAAAACAGTGCACTCTACAGTTTAAAATTTAATTCCTGAACCAATAAGTGTATTTATTTTAATTTATAATATTGGCATGTAGGCAGCCATCTTAGGTAACTTTGCCTAGTTGTGTCCTTTCAGAAAGAGCCAGCACTTCAGGATGGAACTGCTTTCTTGCAGGCCGTTTCTCCTACTCAATGTAGCTGAATGTATTTCAGTGGGACCTGGAATTTACTATGGAGTGCTGTTCTTGGCTCTATCAAGGAGCAGTTATCTTGTGTTAGGGAGCTGTTGTCTGGTTACCTTCCAATTGTTCTATTATTAGGCTGCTGGGGGGGGGGTGATATCACTCCATCTTGCAGTACAGCAGTAAAGAGTGACTGAAGTTTACCAGAGCACAAGTCACATTTCAAAATTATATTAAAAAATCTGTTTGCTCTTTTGAGAAAGGGATTTCACTGCAGAATTCTGCTGGAGCAGCACTATTAATGGATGCATTTTGAATGAATGACATCTTTTGAATTTAGAGATTAAAAATTAAGTCAATGTATAAATGCTTTTCCTCTCACTAATGCTGGCCATAGACGTAACAATTACAATCTTTCTCGGGAAAAAAAAAATTTTTGTTCGTTTCAACACAAAAATCGCCAGATATAGCTGTAGAAACAATAGAATTCTACCTGTATGTGACGATTAAGCACTAACAACGGCCAAAGTTAAGGGTGCCTTCAAAGGCATCCGATCAAAATTTTCCGTCCAGCCCGATCAACCAGCCGACCGATATTTAAATCTTCTGACAATATTGGACGGCTCATTTCCCACCATACACGCACAGAATATTATACTAAAATTTGTTTTGTACGATATTATCTGTGCGTCTCTGGTCATCTTAACTGAATGCCTCAAGATTCATTGTAAGATATATATTATATATAGATATATATTATATATAGATATATATATCTATCTATCTATCTATCTATCTATCTATCTATCTATATATATATATATAAACCAAAGTCTCATCATCAGTCCAGTGCCCACCTGAGACATCCTAATGCTGTCCAGATGAAACAGGAGGGAAGGGAGCTTTAAAGTAAATGCTAATAAGATCTTCTTCTTAGCCTGCATATATTTGACTGGCAACAAGTGTTTGCATTTTAACATATTACTTTGTAATAAACCCACAGGGCCCTGGTGAAGCATTCTGTAAGATAATCTGGAACAAAAAGTGCTTTACACATTTGAGGAATAGCCAAAAAAGGTGACTATGGCTAGTCTAACTAGGCAGTCAATGTAATTTTAGAAGATGATCTAGAAATGGTCCCAGGGACAGTAATCTATATAATGGGGTTTTTGAGGGGTTTCTTACAAATACAAGTTAAATCAAAGATAACTTCTTAATAAAACTGGGCCGGGTTCACACGAAGGCCCTAGGCCCAGGCCTTTGTGGCCTCGACCCAAATCTGGACTCGTTAATACAAATGGTCTGTTGTCAATATAACAGGATAACTTGCAAAGGTACCACAAATTGATTCCAAACACCTTAGTCTAAACAAACTTCCTTTGAGCTTTTATTTTTAAAATACATCACATAGTATTACCAACCTTTTTAAAAGATGTAAGGAGTTTTATGCTGACATAGCCCATCTTGTTCTTCTGAACGTGCTTAAGCAGGAAAGCATCATGAGACAAATTCTCATCTGACAAGTAGAATTCTACCTGACTTACAATTTTTTGAACCAGTTTTAAGTCAGGGATCCCACTGTCTCCTTCATAAGAAGAATCATCCAGTGTTTCAGTAAAGTCAAAGAAACTCCTTTGCCAGAAAGAAAAAGAAAAACATGGATTTATGCAGCATAAGTAAAATGTACTTTTTTATGATTACAAAGAAAAATAAATAATTTAAAAATATATAGACAGACTCTATATAAGATCACCTTCCTGCTGTGCAGAGCTTTATGGATAAGGAATCCCATACCTGTATTAGAGTTGTGTGGTAATAACACACCAGATATCCCAGGTGTACTGGTACCACCTGGTACTCAAACTCTAAGAAAGGCGTACATGAATAGTCTATGAAATGTAATGCCCCTCTGTTAAGTTGATGTTGCCATAAGAAACAAACCCCCTCATAGCTACATGCCCTAGTGCCAACATACAATACCTCATAAGTTAGATCATAAAGGAATTGTTCAGTATAAAAGTAAAAACTGGGTAAATAGATAGGCTGTGCAAAATAAAACATGTTTTCAATATAGTTAGTTAGGCAAAAATGTAATGTATAAAGGCTGGAGTGACTAAGTCTAACATAGGCAGAACACTACTTTTTTGCTTTTCAGCTCTCTTGTTTACACTGACTGGTTACCCTGGTTACCAGGCAGTAACCAATCAGTGAATTGAGGGAGGGCCACATTGGTCATAACTGTTGCTTTTGAATTTGAGCTGAATGCCGAGGATCAATTGCAAACTCACTGACCAGTTATGTCCCATGTGGCCCCCCTTCAAGTCGCTGACTTACTCAGATTTAGAGAGCTGAAAAGCAGGATGTTGTGTTGTATTCTGCTATGTTAAGACATCCAGTCACTTCAGCCTTTATACATTACATTTTTGGCTAACTAACTATATTTAAAACATTTTTTATTTTGCACATCTATTTACCCAGTTTTTATTTTATTTTTACCCTGAACTGTTCCTTTAACAGATGACGTACCCACACTTGTAAAACATAAGGATATAATAAAGTTACCGACGAGTTTCACTACCATATAAAAAAAAAACACAAGGGTGAAGGCAGAGTGTTTTTATACAGGTCATGGAACTCCGAGGTGACTTCTAATATCCTCATATTTAGCAACATGGGGTGCTTTATTATAATACACAAGTGTCAATGTAACTAAAATGTACTGGATAGTCATGGCTAGTAATGTAATTTGTATGATATATGTTTCAGTGTTGATCACTATGTATTGAATGCTTTGCCTGGGTAAATTATCCTGAATAATAGAAAGGATACAATTTCCATATCCATAAGAGGAAGTTGCTTTTTGGGAACCTCACTAAACAGATATATGCATAATGAATATTTGCTTGGCATGTACTTGGTACACAAAAAAAAGATTAACCACCAACATATTCTAAGGTCAAAGGGACAAATTCAGCACACAAACCTCTAGCACTCATAACATTGTTGTGGCTTTCTTAGAATGTGCATAGAGCGGTCAAATACTCACCCATCGAGGCTATCAAGGTGATCATTCTGACTGTGTTGGCAACTACTGTTTTTCCTCTCTCTCAAACCCAGGCCGGAGTCAAAAGAGTGATGTTGCACAACAACAGGAATGCTGCGGCTGCTGGATGGAGATCTTTGGGATGGACAAGATGACATTGTTCCAAAAGACGTCTAGAAGACAAAATGTTAAGAGCAAATTAGTTTCTCTCTCTTCCCCCCCCCCCCAAATGTACTTCTTTTACCATAAGTCTTCATATGCTTACCTTGCTTTAAGTAAAAAAAACCCACCTAACTAATCTCATTGTACATGGCACTAAATATCTGCACCAGGCTGGTAGGGAAGGGTGGTTACCTTTGGTAACTCTGCATTTTTGCTTTGAACCGAGGATGGAACACCATTATCAAGCATTTTAAAGGATTAATTTACAAAATCCCCTTTTCTACTTGTTTCAGTCTTTTCAGTCATCAATTGAAAAGTGTTTTTTTTATCTTTCGTTGGTGGGATGTTCTTTCCCAAGATGATGTGTGAGAAATCAGGGAATGGAAAAGATTCAAACAGTGATTGTATAGCCATTAATATTCTCTTAAACAACTCTTCTAAAAATAAGCCTAGAACTCTCTAGAAATGTTTGCAAGCCTACTTCTCAGAGCCAGTGATTCAGAGTTTCTTTGGGACAGGGGGAAGTGGGGGGGAATGTAGAGTCTCCGGTATGGTACTTAATGCAGTATCCTGCAGCACCCACATTTCCTCTTGTACTGGAAATGACTGCATATCCCACTTAACACCCTAAGCACACACTATTTTAAGCTACCTTATACCTTCCGTGTAGATCCCAAAATGTAATCTCTAAAGGACAGTTATGATCTTATAGTGTAGTGCACATAGTTTTATTGTGCTTTACTCCCCTTGCATGAAGGCATTGCATAAAAAGCAGCTGTAAAAGGCACATGCAATAATATGAAACACAGGAAAACCTTGTGCAAAATTAACTAAAAGCGGATGCGCTAATACTTAGGTTTCCAAACCTGAGATAAGAATAATATTACAGAAGTGCATACAGTGTTATATTACCTGCAAAAATATGTTTGACATAGTGGAATGCAGAACACATTGCAAAGCGTACTGCCTTAGCAATGCGACTCCTGTGCTAGTTTGGAAATGTTATAATTTCTTTGCATAATTATACTTAAGGGATTGATTACAAAAGTCTTTATTCAGATTTCCATTTACCTTTTAAGTGCATATAGAGTTCCTCCTCACAGAACTAGCAGTTAGGCAGGTAAAAAAAAAAAGTTTAAAGGTTGAAGTTGATGGACGTGTGTATTTTTTCAACCTAACTTACTTTGTTACTCCGAGAACTACCAACTTCTAAAGTTCTATGCGATTTGTGAGCGTGCCTTTTAATACATTATCACTTGACAAGTCCAAAGCAAAGCTGGATTTTGCTGCAAAGGTTGTATGGTTGTGACAGTGGAAACGCACATGCTCACAGTCACAGAAACGGTGTAAAAATTCCCTCAATGTTGATGATTTTGGTTGATTGGTAATTTGGGATCCGTCACTTGGACAACAATCAGATCAGCAGGATGCTATAGAACATTATACACAGGAGACTGCTAATATTTTTATAACACATGTTCAATACATTTTTATAAATTAGTCTATTTTAGTGGTTAAAATAGAATGTTGGGAGCTGCCCATTAATAATTTTAAAGCTGGAAAGCTGTGGGAGTGCTTGCTCCAATGAGCCACATGCATCACTGCAAAGGTGTTGGCCCACATTAAGATGGTTTGGAAAAATGTGGAGTGAGTTTATTGTGCTGACCCACAGTAACAATGAGCAGAATTTCCTGTAAAACTGTAAATGCTTGACTCTTCAATTAGCCCGAGTTTCCATGGAGTGAACATGGCTTTTTCTGCAGGTCAGCTTTGTACAATTTCCACCTGAGCTTTGTATGTTTATATACTATCCAACAGCTGATTTTAAAATTGGACACAGCACAAGGTAGAATATTATGCATTGTGGGTTGCATAACTGCAGAAACTGTTTCCAAAAGTAAATGCCGATACATTAGTTTTAAAGCATTTAGGGCTTAAATTTGGCCCACTGATAGAGCTTACCAGTCATAATTATAGCAGCAATATGATTGCTCGCATTTTGAAAAAACCTTAATCCTCTTTCCAGCATGCACAAGATCAAACATTTTATTGGATGCCCTGACATGCTTAATTGTAGGGGAATGCGAGTTGCCATAATAACCCATGCACAGAAGGTCTTAAATCAGGTCCCACAGGATTCCTTTGTGCCCCAGCCCTGATCAAAATTTCATATGAACTCATTCTAATTTGGTACAAACAGTTCCTCATGAAAATGTCTAAATTAGGCTTCTCTCACTGGATACTTTCTGTAATCTCTTCACTGTCAAATATTATAACAAGTTTTCTAGAACAAATTTCTTTTTTAAAATAACCATCTTTGCATTCTGCTTTGTTTAATGTACAGCAAGTAATGCCAGAATGTATGAGGTTTTGGATTACAAGGCCAACCATTCAATTACATACAAGTAACCCTATAAAAGCATTCATTTCCTGAAAGAAACCAATTCATAATGCCTTGTATGTTGCACCCATTAGACCTTTGTAACATTCTCATACGGAGGACCAGTCTCCTCCACATATAGAGACCAAAGTAATATTTGTGTAAGGTCCGTTACATATACTAGAATACAAAAAAACAAAAATGAGAATACAAAATAGATGTAGAATGAGGTTTACTTTTTCCATGTTATAGCTTTTTTAAATTTTAACTTTGCTACATAAGACCGATTTGCACACTTTTGCATTATTTACAAAAAACGCACTGGAGTATGAGAAACCATACAAAGCAGCGACTCCCAAAACCATCCACAGGCCCACCTAAATACATCTTAAAAATTCCATTAAACTAATTTACATTGACGAAGACTAGACTAGAAGCTACAATATGTTGTGATATTTTATCAACATGTATTTATATAGCGCCAGCATATTTTGTAGCGCTGCGAAAGTTTAAGGAGTCTAATTTTTGCCTCAGGTCTAGGAACCCATAGCAACCCATCAAATGTTCTTTTTAAAAATAAATGACCAGTGAATACTACCCTGTGATTGGTTGCCATAGGTAACTAGACATGAAGCAAACATAGTAAAGAAAAGGCAAAGAGTTGGCACTAATTAGAACATATTTTTTATCACTGGAGATTTTCATATGTTCAGCTGAAGGTTGCTACAATGCTAGGGGAATTTTTTTTTTTTATATACAACAGTTTTAGCCCAAAATTGGAGTTAAAGTTGCATAAAAGTTTTTTTACATATCATTTACAAATTCTGATTTTACAAAGAAATATATTTTAGAATCAAAAAGTTGTGAGTAGCAGAATTTTGGACAATTGAACTAAATTTTAAATTTCTTATTTTCTGAAGGAAAATAGTGTTAATCACTAACAAAAATTCCAGCTGAAAAACCTATTGATAAATTGCAGGATTTTTGTGAACTACAGCCAAATATATGACTAAAGCCTGCAATTAATACTTTCAGGTGACGCTAGGGTTAGTATAAGCACTGTATACTCACTAATACAAAACAATGTGTACAGTACAGTACAGGTATGTGTCCTGTTATCCAGAATGCTCAGGGCCTGGGGTTTTCCAGAAAACTGCTTTTTTCGTAATTTGGATCTTCATACCTAAATGTCTACTAGAAAATCATGTAAACATTTGATAAACCCAATGGGCTGGTTCTACTTTCAACATGGTTTAATTATATCTTAGTGGGTATCAAGTACAAGCTTCTGTTCTATTACTACAGAAAAAAGGGGAGTCTATGGGAGACCACCTTTCCTTAATTCACAACTTTCTGGATCATGGGTTTCTGGATAACAGATCCTATATATAGAAATAGAGAGACCCATCAGACCACTGGCCCTCTTCCAAAATATTTTTAGGCAACACCTAATTCACTTTCCATATACTATGAATTACTTCTCTTTACATACTATAAATCTATCCTTCCCTCCATTCCTTTTCTAAGTTCTGACAAACAAGGAAAGGCCATTGTTTAGTCACAGAAGTAAAAGGTTGTGTGAGCATGAG
>CM044431.1:109159511-109175334 GCA_024363595.1 Xenopus borealis | reverse complement strand
CAATAGCCATGCTGATTCGATGTAACAGGAAGCAGGCAATAAATATAACGGCTTGTTGTAGCTCAAAACTTGGCTTGATAGACAACATTCTGCATCTTATTAAACTTATTAAGTATTGAGCAGGAGTTTTGCATAGCCAAGGTTCCAACCTGCCAAACATTTCCCATAGAAACACCTCAACCAAGGATTGCTAACACATTTGTTTCATTCTTTAACCCATACCCATCCCAAGTCTCTCACCTCATATTAAATGAAAATAAGGATAGGATAAACATCTGGTTAAGGTTTGCATACCAATCTTCCCATTTATAAACCTATAACAAAAAAATCCTGTATAGCATCATCCTTCTCTTATTAATAGTTTTAGATCCAGTACAGATTTACTTTTTGAAGTATTCTGCTTTAAACTCTTAGGAATTAGGGGTACCAAAAAAGTTTCAAATCTTGAACTGTTTATGGCAAATCTATAAAGCAGTAACCATGAATGGCTTCTAACCTAGACAGGCCTAGTGCAGATGTGAATCCTCATGTTACAGTGTCAGGTGTTTTGAATTACTGCTTCAAGTGGAACGGAACAAATATAAACATATATCTAATTTTCTTATGCTATAGTAATACCGGTAGCATTCTTCTCAACTGAATTGTAGAAAGAAAGGAAACATGATTTCATTTTGCACAATAAGGAAGTAAAATTTTAACAAGATTGCTCATTAAACATGTTTTCTTTTCTTGCAAATACATCCTGTATATTCTTTTACCAGCATTATTTCGTTTTTATGAAAGCCCTTTATGCAACATTTTAATTCTTATATATGCCAGCTGTGGACCTTGGAAATGTATTCACATTGTGATCGGCATAAATCCCACTTGCAAATGTATGTAAAGAGCATAGTGGAATATTCATTAAGTAAGCCTAGAACAACATTAATGGGCATTGGTGCTGTATATGGTGTTTATGAAATACAGTGAATCCCAGCCCTAGAAGTTAACAATCTGAGTTTGAGGCAAATAGACATCCAACTGATAATCACATGGGGAAAATGAGAGATCTAGAAATTTGATATAAGGGTGTTTAACAATAAGAGGTTTACCAAGGGCTACAAGGAACTAAAACATTAGGTTTTAGGTTTTTTGGATATGTTCACCAAGTACAATGAGAAGGCCCAAAAAAATCTAGTTATGACCCCTGTATGTCATCTGTAAGTTTGCTCGACATAGAGACAAAATAATTTAGTCTTAACCCTTTTTTTCTATTACCCAGATCAGCAGTCATGGATTAATGGGCAGTCCCTTAAAATAGCTGTCTCTGATGTACTGTGCCGACACAGATAGGGGCAGATTTTCTAAGGGTTGATGCCCATTAATGTTGTTCTAGGCTTACTTAATGAATATTCCACTATGCTCTTATACATATGCAAGTGGGATTGATGCTGATCACAATCGAATCGAATTTTTTTATTTAATCAAAAATAATGAAACCCAATTCGGTAGCTTTAATCTGGCGAACTAGGCAGTCGAATAAAAATTTAAAGGGGAAGTTATTCGACTGTCGAATAGATTTTTAGTCAAATTATTCGAATCATTCGATTTGATCGAATTTTCAAAATTCACTGGTCGAAGTGGTCTTCAAAAACATCCGCAAAATTAGAATTCGAATCTTTTTGAAAATTCGATTGAACTTCGAATCCTTCATGTGAATTTGATAAATCTGCCCCTTAATGTCACGTATGGTTTCCAGGTGCCAAGGTTTCAGTCACAGTTCGTATTGTTTTTTTCGAACACAGGAAGAGGCGCAAGGTGCAGCTCTGGGCCAGTGGCTTTTTTCCCGGTGTTTCACTAGCACAGTCTGACATTGTGCTTCCACCTATAACAGCCGCGAGAGGAGCTCTCCACTACTTGGATACCGCTAAGTCTTAACGTGAGAGAACCAAGGCGAGGGTAGGCGAGGGAACCATAACATGCCCCAGGAGGAACAAGGATAGGGCAAAGCATAGTCGTAGAACAGGCCAAGATCAAAACCACTTAGATGTTGCAGTATGGAATCGAGAACCAAAAGCATAATCAAGGAAACAAGCCTAGGTCAAACCAATCAGTAAATGCAGTACAACGTCAGGATCTGGAAAAATAGCAGTACAGGAGTAGTCAAGTAATTACACCCAAAAACTAGCAGAAATAGACCTACACTGGGAAAGGAACAAGTTGATGCGGCCCCTTTAAACATTTGAGTATTTGCACCAACCAGGATGACCTCAGACTATACACCAAAATAAAAAAATGTAATTGTACTTCGAAAGTACTTTGAAATTCAAAAATTTTCATTGTCGAATGTTTTCAATTCGAATCGAACTTTGGGCTATTCGATAGTCGAAGCAGACCAAAATTACTGCGAAATTAAAATTTTAAAATTTCGAATTTTCACTTCGACCCTTAGTAAATCTGTCCCTTAGGCTACTGTGGTAAAAAAAAAAAAATAAGGAAGCCAGGAGGTTCTTGTAGTAAACAAACAGTACTAATTTATTGTCAAACACAATGATTCACAGGCTTAATACTCAAAAATCCAAAGAGGCACAGACAACGACAGCATGATGTGACACCATGTGGAAACAGGGAAGTTTAAGGTACAACTCTAGGTTGTAAATGCCCCCTGTGGTCCGGATCCCTTATAGCAAAATGGATCATAGAGAAGAATATGCCTGAATTCCTCTTCAAACTGCAGTGCCTTCACTTTAGGTAAAATCAGAGCCTAGGGGAGAGCTGCTATTAATCCTTGTTGGAGCTAGGTTTTCCACCTGGCCTGGCTGGTAAAAATAATGGTAGATCCCAATGTTATTAATAGGGAAAATAGAAAAATATATAGGAAGGCAGGTATTTTTTTCTATAAAAGATGGCAACCCTAGTTGGAGCACAGGCTGCTCGTTCTAGTTAATAGCACTCATTCTAGTGCTATTGCAATATATAAACTGAAACACAGATTGCTATTCAGAGCCATTTTATGCACTGTGTTTTTTTAAATATATCTTTAAAGTATCTCCAGATTTCAAATGTTGAGATTGGAAGGTAAGCAATAAGCAATCGTACAAACAAAACAATACTGAATTAGTATGCTATATATAATTATCCTTTATTTATATAGCACCAACGCATTACCCAGTGTATTACAGAAATTATTTACTGCGCTGCTGGAGGTTATAATCAAAGATCCCTTTGACATTCCCATGCTAGGATCATTTCAATGAGGATCCAGTAACCTACCATGAATACCATGGAGTGTGCGAGGAAATACATGCAGATACCATGTAGATTAGATATTAACCTAGTTAGAAATGTAATGTTATGCTTTATTTATAGAGCACCAAAATATTCCACTGTGTTTTTCATAGATTATTTCGACTGCACCAAATCCACTATTTTGGATTCGGCAGAACCCACTTCCTGAAAGATTCGACCGAATACCGAACTGAATCCAAACCTTAATTTGCATATGCAAATTATGGGTGGGAAGGGGAAAACATTTTTTTACTTCCTTGTTTTCTGGCAAAAAGTCACGTGATTTCCCTCCCTGACCCTAATTTGAATATGCAAATTAGGATTTGGTTCTGCCTGGCAGAAGGATTCGGCTGAATCCTGCTGAAAGGCCGAATCCTGTATTCCGTGCATCCTTAGAGATTATACATACTTCAAATAAACTCCAGTGAAGTTAACAATCTAAGATCCCTTGATAAACGCTATGAAAGGGATTGTACAGAGATATTTCTCTGAATGATACAAATGGCCTTTCATATGAACACTATTTTAAACATCAATAATTTGTCTTATGTTACCGCCTTTTCGGTATATAAAATGGCTTTAAAATTAAGAGTACATGCCATTTTGATTTTGCAATCTAAAGGGAAATATTTCTTATTTGCTTGCTTTCTTTGTCCTCCCGTCCCCTGTTGAATATAATTATGATGAAAAATAGTAACATTGTGGATAGTCAGCAAAAACTGAAAGGAGTTTGCTGAAGGTCAAACATCTTCCCCCAAAATGCTGTTGTAAGCATTGCATAAGACTATGTGACATTGGATGCCTTGCACATTGCCAGTATCCCACATGACCGCAGAGGATTCACTTGGCGTCATTTCCAATAGAATATTACAGCTTTCTGTAGCATTGTACTGGCAAAGAGGCTGCGACGTCATCTATGAGTGCCGGAAGCAGCGTGCTCCTAGTGCAGGGGGTGAAGCCGAGGGGCTAAAGCGATTGCTGTAAAATGACAGCTTGTGTTCGCTTCTCTCGTTGCTGCCAATGGCTGGGACAAAGCCGCTCGTGGTATATCGCTTCTGCACGGGAGGCCGGGACACGACTGCTTTCCCAGGGATCGGGCAGATCGTACACAGCGGGAGTGCGGCGCTCTGCCCAAAGTTCTTTCACTGATATTGCATCAACCAGAACTACTCTGAACCGCTACCTTCGTTCCTCAACCTCCGTTGCCGCCTTCCCATACTATTCACCCATTCACTGCCGATACCTGCATGACTTTGGAAACCGGGGAAGCGGAGCCTTTTCTGGCGGTGATGGAGCTGAGAGTGGGGGGAGTGGAGAAGAAGAGGGGGGCAGCGGAGGGGAAGAAGGGGGGAGCGGCGGCATCGATAGCGCTGGTTATGCGCAGCCCATAGTAACAGCCCTCGCCCCTCTCATGGTGCCAGAGGTTTTCCCCAATGTTCCTGTCATAGCAGTGTCCAGAAATCCTGTGTTCCCGAGGTTCGTGAAGATCATAGAGGTAATGTATGGCAGACTTCATTCAGTCTTTTAGGGATGCCTCTAAATTTAGGCTGCCAGTGCCAGAGGATGTTGGGAATTGTGTCTCTTCCGATAATGAGTCTGCCCTGATGACATATTTAACCATTCTAGTCACTACACCAGGCCGATGGTCTTGATATCTAATATGAGCAAGAACAATCCCCATGCTATTGTAATGAAAGTGCAATTAAATTGCACAGCTCTTACTGAAATCAAGATAACTGCAGTGAAGCTTGTGGGCAGAATCAATTGATCCAACACGCAGATGTTGGTGTGATCAAGACCTAATATTGTTACCAGAACTTTTCTTTAAAAGATATCAAAATAGATATAATTTAATTTAGGGGGCACAGATGTCCGTAAAAACCTATAACGATCCATGTTATCTAATGTAACAATGGCATATGGTATATTGTATAACTAGACTGCTAGACAGGAAAAGTTGGGCAGAGCTGTTAAGACCTCTGGCTTAGTTTATTATTCCTTTAGACTCTTTAGTCACATGGTGGATTGGAAATGTGCTTAAAGTAATCCAGTGAATAATGGTTTATTGTCTTGGCTTTCATAACACAAGCTTGCAGTGTAGCATCTGGTGTTTCTTGTTCACATGAAGAAAGTTTCCTACGAGTCTAGCAACCTAAAGCTATCAATCATATGCTTGCTTTGAATATTCTTACTGTAGTATCTCAGTAATTGGTGCATGCTAATTGGTTGGCAAGGGTTACTATACTTATAGCAAATGTGTCCCATTAATACATTTCACTAAAGTATCTATGTTGTTAGGATTTCAATATTGCACCAAAAATTGTTGAAATACTGAAACATTTTTTGCTGGACACAAAAAGGTTTGTTCCTGCAGCACAACATTCTTTGGAATTTTATAACCTTGGAAAAAACCTTGCAATCCTACAGCATACATTTTTTTCCTCTGAACAAATCATCCCTATAATGGGTTATCTGTGCTGGAATCGCTATGAGCCGCTTGTTGTACTTTAGGTAGAAGCAACTGTGCAATTAATGGTTTCACACATACATACAGGCATATCATCCCTTAACCAGACAGTTTAGAATTACTCAAAAGCTTTCTCCCATAGACTACATGTTAATCAAATGACTGCATGTTTAAAAATGATTTCATTTTTCTTTGTAATAAGAAAACAGTACCTTGTACTTGATACCGACTAAGATATAATTAACCCTTATTGGTGGCAAAGCAATTCTGTTTGGATTTCCATACCATAGGTAAAATATAATTTAAATAAACCAAAGTACGGAAAGACCCCTTATCTGGAAAACCCTAGCATTCTGGTTAACAGATCCTGTACCTGTTCTAGCTGTAACTGAAATATTTTAGCTGACATGTTAATGTCTTGCTTTGAGCACATAATAATGTCTGCATGTGTAATCTTTGTTGTTCTTTACCAATCCAAGGTGAAGAACCCAAATCTAATGGCCCTGTTGAGAAGAAAGGTACGGCTTGCTCAGCCTTATGCTGGAGTGTTTCTTAAGAAGGATGATAGGTAAGTGAAAAACACACTGCTTCAAGCTGCTCCTGTTCTGTACTCTTCTCAAAAACATTTATCCAAATGGTTTCTTAAGACATAATGCCAACTAACACAATTGGGTCCCTCCTTGATCTGTTCTCTATAATTCAGGGTAAAAATAGCCCTTATCACCCTCCAGTGGGTATAATATTTTACTTCTAAAGGAAGTGGACAATATCCAGCACTACTTTTTAACTCTAAAACCCTTTATTGGGGAATGTTACATAACATGTTTCAAGACTATGGTCTTGGCTTGAAAAAGAGCATAACGTGTGGTGTGCCTACAAGCACACCAAGGCTGAGTAGCAAGTCTTAAATTCTGTATTTTTTTTCCAGTAATGAATCAGATGTTGTCAACAGTCTGGATGAAATTTATAATACTGGAACGTTTGTTCAGATCCATGAGATGCATGACATGGAAGACAAGCTGCGCATGATTGTCATGGGCCACAGGAGGTTGGTATTCTGATGCTGTGAGGTCATAAAAACGAATCAATCCGATCAATTGCAGTCTTCTCAAGGGCGGATTTCTCAAGGCACACATGCAGCATTGCGAAATTTTATAGAATTATATGAAAATAGGCTGTTTTAACCCTACAGGCAGATTTCTCTGTGAGATAGGACAGAGGGTTACGGTGCATTCACGGTTTTGGTACATAATTTGCTTATCATGTACTGTCTGCACATTTTTTAGGATACGTATTAATAAAGAACTTGATGTGGAAGCTGAGGGGGCACAAAGTGAAGAGAAAGTAGAAGGGAAGAAAAAAAGACGAAATGTAGTATCAAAGCTCACTAAGGAGATGGAGAAACGAGAACAAGTGCTGATTGATCCAAGCAGCCCTTCTGGGGTCCTCATGGTGGAAGTAGACAATGTGGTTCATGAGGATTTCCAGAACACAGAGGAAGTTAAAGTAAGGTCATGTTCATATTTGTCTAGTCTATTTTAAACATCATCCTTTTGCTGCTTGCTGCCCCTCCTACTTATTTACAACCTTGTGTAATAAGTCTTATTACTCAACATTGATAACTGGGTCTCAAAAAAAAAATCATTGATGTGGTATATACCAAGGTTTGAACTTAAGTGAGTGATATTATTTTGTCCCCTAGGCACTCACTGCTGAAATAGTGAAAACCATCCGTGATATCATTGCCCTGAATCCTCTGTACAGGTAAGATTATAACCCTGAAGTACAACGCTGCACATCCAAAAATAGTTGCATTTGGTTTGTCTCTGTGTAGCGGCCAGGATTTATAATGTCTTTTACCAGAGATAGACAACCCAGGGTGTAGATATGTGTGTATAACTTTATTTATATAGTGCTACTAGTATAAACAGCACTGTGCAATAGTGATGTGTATGTTGGGCAGGTTAGGCACGTGTCTGCTTCGCCCTGCCCTCTTTATGACATCAGAAATGGGGTAGGGCAGGTCTGTAAATAGATGTGAATAGTCACTGGTTGGAAGTGGACAGGCTGGTGTTGGATATGACCCACATATCATACCCACATACTGTTCAAATCTTCATTCTGTCCTTTTTATGCAAGTTAACCCCTTTATATATTGCTCTGCATATTCTCAAACTTTTTTTTTTTTTGTACTGTTAGGGAGTCTGTAATGCAGATGATGCAAGCAGGCCAGAGAGTTGTGGACAACCCTATTTATCTGAGTGACATGGGTGCAGCATTGACCGGAGCAGAGTCTAATGAACTTCAGGATGTGCTGGAAGAAACTAATGTATGTATAATCACAGGTATTATGTATACCTTTCTGAGAAGCTGTACCATTTTTCAAAAAATTTTCACTTAATACTAGATAAGGTTCCTCTCTTTAGCCTCAGGGCTTGACTGCCGATGCTATAGATTATATGTACCAGAGTTACTCTATGATCTGTGCCAAGCCATGCGTTTATTGTAAGCATGTGGTGCACCAATAGAGAGTTCCATTAGGCAGGAGTTTAATGGATTGTAAGATTGGAGTGGGTTTTTTCCCACCGGACTGCTTATAGTATTTGTAAGGCCTAGCTCTATAGCAAGACATAGACTTTGGGGATACAATTAATACATATAAAACTACAGTAGAGATATAACAGTCTGCTATATGGAAGAGTTATTGATTTACAAAAGAAATGAAGATCCATGTATAACACAGGATGGAATAGCATGTATAGAAGTGTGACACTCCATGTTATGGAATGGAATATGTGGAGTTTTCTTCATCATATATTACTTGTGTTTTTTTCAAGGGCAGAATTTTGATGAACAAAAATTCATTGGCTGCGAGAGTAGAGAGTAGTTCTATTTTAACGGGAGAACCATAGGTCCTAGATTGCATGACTAATGACAGTTTATAAAACTGGCATTTTCTTGAATGGTGACTCTGTCTTAAAATTTTATACGAATTATAATGTATTACAATTATAACTAGAATTGGAGATCGATGGTCTGCCTTAGTTCGCTAGTAGCTGTGCTGACGTACAAATAATTTTTAGAAGGAAGTGGAAAGATTTCCACAACCTAGAGCATAAAGCTAATTAGTCATGGTTATGCAGTGTAACGCCATAACACCAGACTAGATTAGATATTCACAAGATTAACCTAAATTTCAGGCCAATGGTTGGATGCGCTGCAGACTGCAACAATATTTGCTTCATCGCAGTGTAGAGCATATCTTTTTATTGAAAATGCCTGCATATATGTCATACTCGCATGAAACGTATAAGACAGGGCATATATAGCTGTTACACACAACTGATTTATTCTCCTGTTACAGATACCAAAACGTCTGTACAAATCTCTTTCACTTTTGAAAAAAGAATATGAGCTGAGTAAACTTCAGCAACGTCTTGGGAGAGAGGTGAGAATTTTTATAAATACATACATGTACACGTATAGTATAAAGCATGATGGTATGATCTGGCAAAATATAGTCTGGAATAAATCTGGGGGGGGGACAAATGTTGCAAAATTACAGCATCCTTATCTCTTGAGGAGCTCTGGAAATTGTCATTATGCAACATCTGCACTGAAATACTGTTTCATCCTGGCATAAGCTGAGAAGTATATTTTGTAAGTGTTTGTAATATGAAAATCTTTATTTCCACAACAATAAAGCCATGGCTTCTTGGGCAGGCCTTCCATACCGTAAAAACCCTGATCAAAGACTGGATCACAAGGACAAACAATACAGTACTTACAATACATATCCACACACTTTTGGGTAGCTGACAGTTGTTCACCTATGAATTAACTTTTAGCATTATATAGACAGTGATATTCTGAAAATTTGCAGGTGGTTTTAATTTTTTTTATTTGTGGTTTTTGAGTTAGCTTTTTATTCAGCAGCTTTCCAGTTTGCAATTTTAGCAATCTGGTTGCTAGTGTCAAAGTTACCCTTGCAACCATGCACTGATTTGAGTAAAAGACTAGAATATGAATATGAGAGGGCCTGAATAGAAAGATGGGTATTAAAAAGTAGCAATAACAATAAATTTGTAGCCTTATAGAGCATTAGATTTTTAGATGGGGTCAGTGACCCCCATTTGAAAGCTGGAAAGAGTCAGAAAAAGGCAAATAATAAAAATAACTTAAAAAAAAAAAAAAAGATGAAGCCCAATTGAAGAATTTGTCAGTCTATAACATACTAAAAGTTAACTAAAAGGTGAACCACTCCTGTCAATCATAAGGGCAGAGACAGACAGTGGCAGGATGGCACTCGGAGTGCTTCATTTTCACAAGGAAACTTTGCGCGCATTCGGAAAACGAAGCAATCCGAGTATCTGGCGGGGAGGCAGTTCAGGGAGATTAAGCGCCTGAAGAAAAGAAGATCTGTCACCGGCCTACCAATCTCCCCGAATCTCCACGTGTGTCTCTGCCCTAAAATTGTGACCTATTAATCAGCTAGCTGTTTTGCAACACCCACTCAGGTGGAAGAGAAGATCAAGCAAACCCACCGAAAGTACCTTCTTCAAGAGCAGCTGAAAATTATCAAGAAGGAACTAGGTCTGGAGAAGGAAGACAAAGATGCCATTGAGGAGAAATTTCGAGAACGACTGAAGGATCTCACTGTTCCTAAACATGTCATGGAGGTCATTGATGAGGAACTGGGAAAACTGGGACTACTCGATAATCACTCCTCAGAGTTCAAGTGAGAATCTCTTGGTCTCTATGGGACTTGCTATAGTAAATCTATACTGTAATTTACATAGATGAGACGATGTGGATAAAAAATCCAGTCTATTTCAGATTAAGACCAACCCAGTATTATGCGGGATTTGTCTGTAGAGCCCACCTTGTATAGATAATGCAGTGGGGATTCAATCATTTGGTGCAGACGTAGCCTTTGAAACTAATGGTTTTGTGCACCATATTCTCCATCAGTTGCCAGCTTGACAGTCTAGCACTGTTTTTTTTGCTAGCTAGGGAAAGACTTAGCATAAGCTACCTAGACCAGTAAAACTATGCTTTTATAATTGTTGTGTGAGCAGTGCCACTTTTTTACTTGAACAGTGTTACCCGTAACTATCTGGACTGGCTGACTTCCATTCCCTGGGGCAAGTATAGTCAGGAAAATTTGGATCTGCTCAGGGCAGAAGAGGTTCTGGAGCAGGATCATTATGGGATGGAGGATGTCAAAAAGAGAATTCTGGTAAGTTCACTTTACCTAGGCAAAGTTTTTTAAAATAAGATAGAAGTGCATGATCTCTAACATCAATTATATCAACTGTATCAACTAACTTTAGTTAAGATAAGACTGAATCTTGTCTCTTTTTACAGGAATTCATAGCAGTAAGCCAGCTAAGAGGCAGCACTCAGGGTAAGATCCTATGTTTTTATGGCCCACCCGGAGTAGGGAAGACCAGCATCGCCCGTTCTATTGCCAGTGCACTGAATCGGGAGTACTTTCGCTTTAGTGTAGGTGGGATGACTGATGTTGCTGAGATTAAGGGGCACAGGTGAGTTAATATTCATTTTAATAAAAGAGAATGTTTTGCTGTTAAAAAAAAAAAAAATATATAGATATTGTTCTAATTAGTGCATTTAGTATTGTTTTTAACATTAAGCAACATACAAGTTTATATAGTATATATGGTTCTGTGCTGTCTCAGTATCGTTGGCCAACATTCGACTTTTTCACCATATTAATTTACTTTCATTCTCTGACTCCAAATTAATTTTTGCTCCAGCATCTAGATATCCGCAGAACAAAAAATTATTTATTCAAAAACCACAAAGAAGTTATCCAGTTAGCATGGTTTTCTGTGGGCAGGAGCTTGATTGAGTATAGATTAGAAGTGACTTATTTGGGTCTTCTTTTTATTATGATAAATGTTTACACCCAAATAGTTTTTGTTCTGTAACACTTATAGTGGGATTTATAAAATACTGACTGGATTAAATGTTCCTTTCTTTTTTTTGCAGGAGAACATATGTTGGGGCCATGCCTGGGAAAATCATTCAGTGCTTAAAGAAGACAAAAACTGAGAACCCATTGATTCTAATTGACGAGGTATTTCTGTGCCTAAAGAAACCTTCGTATATATCTTCTTTCTTCATTGAAAATTCAAATTATGGAAATAAAACATACATAATATGCAATGATGTTCTATGAAATATCTTGTTAGAGCTGCAAAATGTGAGAATTTGTTGTGAAATTGTAATTTTTTGAGACAAAACAAAGGAAGGCATAAATAAAATGCAATTGTACAGTTCTTCTTTATAACCAATGTAACAGGTGGATAAACTTGGCCGTGGTTATCAAGGGGATCCATCGTCCGCTCTTTTGGAGCTGCTCGATCCAGAGCAGAACTCCAATTTTTTGGATCATTACTTGGACGTGCCTGTTGACCTATCAAAGGTAAATATCTTCAATTTTTTGTGTAAGATAAATTAAGTTAACTTTTTTTTTTAATAGTATTGGTGATTAATGTATCGGTGGAACTCCACGATGGATCTCCACAATGGATCTTTAATTTTCCGACCCTGGGAACAAAATGTGTACATATTTTAGTTTATTTTGCTCCTACAGGATGGCAACATATGTAATGACAACATAAGTGGTACATAACAAATGTGCTTGCATGTTACAAAAGTAGTACAGATGTTTCAATAAATAACAAAACTTCTGAATGAAGGAATAGTAAGCAAATACACACAAAAATAATGCAAAGTTTCATCTCTGCTCCTCTTATGTAGGTCCTCTTTATTTGCACTGCAAATGTCACTGAGACTATTCCTGAACCTCTTCGAGATCGTATGGAGATGATTAATGTCTCCGGGTATGTTGCACAGGAGAAACTTGCAATTGCAGAGGTAAGAGACAGGCCACTCAACTGCAAAACTGTGCAGCTATATGTTGCATGCATTGCAGGTGGTGTAGAGCCCAGCTCTGTAAGGGTATTTTACATTATACATCTGATACATCTCTCTACTATATCATTAGGGAATATGTATATTGAGAGCATCAATGTATTTGACTATTACACTTGGGGTTTATTGCCTTTAAATCCTTGTGAAGTTATTTCAGGCAAACAAGGACCTTGAAATTTTAGGCACTCTGGCACATCTTTGATCATTTCTGTCACTGTATATAAATCATTGCATGATGTAGAGCACTCTCCACACTCTGCATTAAAACTATGTACCAGTAGTTTGCTAATAGCCTGGAACCTTTTTGTGTCAGCAGTTCAAATAAATGTTTATTATTTAGGCAAAAGTGGCTGAGTGTACTTGTGAGCAAAGGCTGTAAAAGCTGTAGTAATATACAGGATACAATGCATAACAGTTAGACTAAAGTGTCATTTTATTTCTCCTTTACCAAATTATCAGGCAAAAGAAGCGTTGTGCCACAATCATACATTTAGCAATCCAGCACAGAAAATATAAATCTTAAAGGAGAAGGAAAGCTACCAAGGCAGTTATTACCAATAGATTAACCACAATACTGCAAGCTAGAATGCTATATTTATATCTATATCTTTAGAATGCTTTAGCATACCTGGGTAAACCGCTATAGAAACTGTCTCTGTTTAGAATAGTAGCTGCCATACTAGCTTGGTGTGACACCACTTCCTGCCTGGGTCTCCCCCCCTGCTCACACATAGTTCTGGGCTCAGATTACAGCAGGGAGGGGAGGTGTGAAGGGGGAGAAGAGCAAAGTGAGCATGCTCATGTCGAGCCCTGGAGGTTTATGCTGAAATTAGGAAGTCTGATACAGAAGCCCATGTGTACACAATAGAAGGACAGAAATGTGGTGCTTCTTTTGACAGAGGACTCAGAGCAGCACTACTTTGAGGGTTTACTGGTGTATTTATATAGACCTTTCTAATAAAGCTTGCTTAGTTTTACATTTCCTTCTCTTTTAAATATTGGTTGGCAGGGTATCATACTTTGATTTGGCAACAGTATATTGCTGTGTAACATTTTAGGTAGTGGGGGGTGCCATCAACTCAACAATGGTTTAATGAAATTAATACATGATTCTACTTGCAGAGATACCTGGTACCACAGGCACTTGCTATGTGTGGGTTGGATGAAGCAAAGACTCTGATCACTTCAGAGGCACTGACAGTACTTATTAAACAGTACTGCAGGGAGAGCGGTGTCAGAAACCTTCAAAAACAAGTTGAAAAGGTGAGAGGAAGAAGGCAAATTCACAAGTTGAGACATAGAGATGATATTAGATAAGAAGTTATCCCTAAGCAAATTAACATGTTTCCTCCAGTCCTCTCTTAAGCAACAATGCTTTTTGCATGGAAGGGATACACTTTAGATTGACAGACAGAAAAAAAAAAAACAAATGTGAATGTCTGTTACTTAGGTCCTAAGGAAATCTGCATACAAGATTGTGAATGGAGAAGCTCAATTTGTGGAGGTGACCCCTCATAACCTGCAGGACTTCGTTGGAAAACCAATATTTACTGTGGACAGAATGTACAGTGTCACTCCACCTGGTGTGGTGATGGGACTAGCATGGACAGCAATGGGTGAGATATATACAAACTCTCTGGAGTGGGGGAGAACAATAACTGGAATATCACAGGACAGATGCAGCATTCCATAGAATGTTTGACCATTATTTCATCAACTTTTTTTATATGGGATAATCTGCCCTTCAAACAAGGGTTGTATTTGATATTTAGCAAACTGTGTGGAAAAATCAAACACAGGTGTATACTGCCCCTTTTTAGAAGATATGCAGGGAGATAATTTTACATGATTTTCTGTAAGTACAGTAATCCCAGTATCGTGTCTTCACTTTTAACTGTTAGAGAGTTACACAGTAATCAAACCTGAAAAATCTCTTAATTCATAGGTGGCTCAACTCTATTTATTGAGACATCACTGAGGCGTCCCCTGGATAAGGAAAGTAAAGATGGCTCCTTGGAGGTTACTGGTCAGCTTGGGGATGTTATGAAAGAGAGTGCAAAGATTGCTTACACCTTTGCTCGTGCCTTCCTAATGAAGAAAGACCCTGACAATGGATTTCTTGTAACCTCACACATTCATCTGCATGTTCCTGAGGTAAGAATCTCCACCCCATTACCAAAGTGTGCTGTAGCTGTTTTTGCTTTAAATAGTCCCTCAGGCCCACAGGGATATAGTTCCTCTACTTCTTTGCTCACCGGTATCTAGTCAAGATCACAACATGGTTAGAAATATTTGAAACCAATTGTATTAGTCATCAAATCTTAAAATAGATCTTCCGAGTCACATGGTTGAAAGGGTTCTTCACCTTCCAAACCTTTTTTTTTTTGTTCACTTTCACTTAAGTTGTTTTCAGATTGTTTACCAAAAAATATATATATATATAAACAATCTGAAAACAACTTAAGTGAAAGTGGAAAAAAAAAACAAAAAAAGGTTTGGAAGGTGAAGAACCCTTTCAACCATGTGACTTGGAAGATCTATTATTGGCTTCAAATATTTCTAACCATGTTGTGATCTTGACTAGATACCGGTGAGCAAAGAAGTATTTATATTTTTTTTCAATTTCTTTCCATTCTTTGTTTTTTTTACAATTTTTCAAGGTAATCCAGGTGCAGATTCTGAACAATTTTCTACATTAGTTGATAAAGTTTTCCTGTAACATCTGTGTCATGTCGGCAATTATCGTTATCAATTCTAACAGCTGCCATTTAATGAAACTCAGGGATTCTGCTCAGGAGTGCTAAATATAATAAATGTATCAATGTTTCATTAAGAACAGATTTAGTGAAATGGCTGGTTTAGAAAAGCATAAGGTTGTAAGAAATAGTGATGGGCGAGCCGACCCGATACCCACAGGTTCAGGTCGACCTCACACTGCTCTCCACCTTCAAATGCTGCTTTATAGCCGCGCGCCTGCTTATACTGCCCCTTTTGTGAGGTCATTGGCAGGGTGGGTCTATACAAGGAACCTGGAAGTGCAGGCACGGCTGAAGGAGGGCGGATTAGGGTCGGGAAAACTCCGACCCGCACATCACTAGTAAGAAATAAACTTTAAACTTCAGTATTATT
>CM044431.1:109141263-109159326 GCA_024363595.1 Xenopus borealis | reverse complement strand
AAAAAAGTTTTTTGAAAGGAGAACAACCCCTTTAAGCAGGTATTTTTTCTTTTTTTATGGGAAAATTACTTAATGAAAGGGGTTGATGTCTTGTTTGATCTTTGCTTATCTATAACAGCAATGTGTTTAATGTGAATTCTGTTAAGGGTGCAACTCCAAAGGATGGTCCAAGTGCAGGTTGCACCATTGTTACAGCACTGCTGTCCCTCGCAATGGATCGCCCTTTACGCCAGAATGTGGCAATGACTGGGGAGGTGTCACTAACAGGCAAAATCCTTCCTGTAGGAGGTATCAAGGAGAAGACAATTGCTGTAAGTACCAGTTTCAGCTGACATTCTGAAAATTCATAGGATTTCAAGTGAATCCTACACGCAAAGAGTTAAAAGTATCATTTATTATACTGTTAAAATGTTGAAATCAGCTTAACAAACGGCATAAACAGAAGCCTGCCTGCTGTATATATTCAGCCTTTTGTTGTTAAAGGGCAAGGAAAGGCAAAGAAATAAAATCCAATTTTTATTTTCTTTAATGAAAAAGAAATATACTCCAATATACTTTAATTTAAAAACGTGTACTGTTTTTATAACAAACCTGACTGTAAGCAGTGAAATTCTCCCTTCATTTATTGCTGGGGATAGGAATTGTCAGATGGTCCCTAACTTCTGGCAGGGAAACAATCATACTTATGAACAGCAGGGGGAGCCCCTGCCTTACTTACCAGCCATGCAGAACTCAAGCAGCTTTGTTTTTTTATCATTTATGACGATCCCTAAGAAGCCCAGACCACACTGAGCATGTGTATGTAGTCTAGTCTTGCAAAGATGTATAACAAAGTTACAAGATGACAGCCCCCTGTGGCCAACTTTGAAAGCATAAATCATTTGTTTGATTAGGTTTGTGGTGAAGTAAGTTCATGTTTATGTTTAGTATACAAAATACAGCATTTCTAGCCTTATTCTATTTTACACTTTCCTTGTCCTTTAAGATTAGTATGTGATTGACTTTTTTTCCTATTTGTAAATTTTGGCCGAATTAGTACTTATCACCCTGGCTTACTTCATTTCATGCCAGTCTTATACCTATCATGGCACAATAAAATTAATCTAATTAATATATGGACAACACGCCCTTCATATACAGTACAGGTATGGGAGCCATTAAAGCACCTGATGAAGGATCAGTAATTCTTGAAGTTGGATGGTATGACGGAGCCATTATTCTGTAGAAATAATACTATGTGAGGATATCACTAAAAGCTGCTTTATTATCGGATCCATTAAAGCTCCAAATTACGGAAAGGCCGTCTCCCATAGACTCCATTATAATTAAATAATCAACATTTTTAAAAATTATTTCCTTTTTGTCTGTTGTAAATCCAGGATTCGGTGCAGGATTCGGCCGAATCCTTGTGCATGACCGAACCAAATCCTAATTTGCATATTTAATTAGGTGTGGGAAGGGAAATCATAAAAAACAAGGATGTAAAAAAAAAAAAAATGTTTCCCGCCTTTGCATTTCCCATTCTAATTTGCATATGCAGATTCAGTTCTGTATTCGCACAAATCTTTCACAAAGGATTCGAGGATTCAGCCGAATAGTAAAAAGTGGATTCAGTGCATTTCTAGTAGTAATAAAACAGTAGCTTGTACTTGATCGAAACCAAGATATAATTAATCCTTAGTGGAAGCAATTGGGTTTATTTAATGTTTACATAATTTTTTTGTAGATTTAAAGTATGGAGATCCAGATTACAGAAGCATTTTGTAATAGGTCCCATATATTATTTTACTACAACTTGTAAGAAACCCCTGCAGCTTTGCATTATGCAGGCCCCTAACAATGTTTCCTAAAACTAAATTACCTCGTTTCAATACTAATGTTGGGCTTTAGGAACCAAATAAACTTTTTCATTTTCTCGCTATTGCAATATTGACTAGGGCCAAGAGACCCTGGGATCTAATATGTTTGATTTTATTGTTAGTCGTTGTAGTTGAAGTACTTTGACTACTAAGGCCCTTTCATATTCCTCCCCTTACTGGTTGCTATGTTACAGCATGAGAGAGAAACATACTTTCCACACTAGATAGCTGCAGACCAAAAAAACATTTATTTAAAAAAAAATTGTTGAAAAAATGCTTACCAAAGGTCATTTGTAAGGTGAAACCCTCCTAATATCCTGACTTATTTAAATCACCTGTTATTTTCTACACAGGCAAAGAGAGCCGGAGTTACTTGTATCATCCTTCCTGCAGAGAACAAGAAGGATTACTTTGATTTGGCCCCATTTATCTCAGAGGGCCTGGAAGTGCATTTTGTTGAGCACTATGAAGACATTTATGATATTGTGTTTCCAACAAACTGACACTGTTCTTCTGTCACCAAAGAGGATCATCAATGTCTGCCACTGAAAAGGCACACTCAATTTTGCTGCTGAGCAGCCCAGTTTCATTCATTATGGCTTAATTTAGTATCTGCCTTTGTATATGGTACCCGTTTAGTAATGTAATTATTAAAACAGATTTTTATCTTGTTGCATTGTATTCTTAAATTGTGTGCATGTCATTAACTTTTAGCATGTTACAGAAATTCACTTTTCAATTGGTCTTCGTTAATTTTTTTTTTTTAAATAGTTGTTTAATTCTTTGTCTTCTTCTGACTCACTGGGGTCACTGACCCCATCTGAAAAACAAATGCTCTGTCATGCTATAAATGTATTGTTATTGTCATTTTTGATTGCTCAACTTTCTATTAGGCCCTCTTTTATTCATATTCCAGTCTCTTCAATCAATTTATGGCTGTTAGGATTATTTACACCCTAGCAACCAGATTGCTGAAATTGCAAACTGGAGAGCTGCTGAAAAGCCGAATAACTTTAAAAAAAAAAACCATAATAAAAAATGAAAACCAATTTAAAATTGCCTCAGAACATCACTCTCTACATCAGTGATCCCCCAACCAGTAGTGCGCGAGCAACATGTTGCTCTCCAACCCCTTGGATGTTGCTCCCAGTGGCCTCAAAGCAGGTGCTTATTTTTGAATTACTGGCTTAGAGGCAAGTTTTGGTTGCATAAAAAACAGATGTCCTGCCAAACATTCTCTCCTGTAGGCTGCCAGTCCATATAGGGGCTACCAAAAAGCCAATCAGAGCTCTTATTTGACATCTACATGGACTTTTTCATGCTTGTGTTGCTCTCCAACTCTTTTTTAAATTTAAATGTGGCTCACAAGCAAAAAAGGTTGGGGACCCCTGCTCTACATCATACTAAAAGTTAATTTATAGGTGAACAACCTTTAACTCAGTGACTGCAACACAAAAAGTGTATGAATCTCCATCTCATTAGGGTTAGACCACACGGGAAGATTTCAGCGAGATTAGTCACCTGGCAAATAATCGCCGCTTCTTTCGGGCGACTAATCTCCCTGAATTGCTGGCACAATATGCCATTGTGATTGGATTAGTGGAGAGTTTATATGCTAAGAACTTCCCATACCAGTCAGTTGAACTGAAGAAGCTGCTTGGATGAGTAGTACAGGGTGTTAAATTTAAAATTGTCCCTTCCAGCACTGAACTGCAACGCTATAAATTGGGGTTAGTCATTAACTATTACTGTATCCACAGAGTGTGCCTTACTTACATGACTGTGATGGTAAAGTCATCAAGTTTTGGTTAGGGGAGGAGGGTTGCGGTTATCAGGGCAGATTAATGCACAGGCTTACCTAGGCTATAGCCTAGGGGACCAGGGGCCCTTAGGCCTTCTCCTCTCCGGCCTACCTTCCCCCCTGGGCTTTTGACCTTAACCTGTTAATTACCTCAAAGTCCAGGTCCGCTGCAGGCAAGTTCATGGACGCCATCTTGTCCCACATCATCTTCTTACTTGATCCAGCGGCACGCATGTGCCTGAATTTCACGAAGTTTCTGAAAAAGGAAATCGTAAAACTTTGTGAAGTTCGGGCACATGCACAGTAATACCAACCAGAAAATGTGTCCTACTGCGCATGCGCCGCCAAACGCCGCTGGATCAAGGAAGAAGATGGTGTCTGTGAGTGATCCTGCCTGGAGGGGACCTGGACATTGGGGTAATTAACAAGTTAACAAGAAAATTCCTGAAATGTAAGCAACCTAAAGCCTTGGATAGATACAGGAGAAGGGGTATTGGGCAGAGCTTTGCTACATCACGGCTTGCTGTTTGAATGAGCTGAGTTGAGGCATCTGATAGACAACCTGCTAGTCAGGCAGGGTTGCCAGGTCTGTTTTTCAAAACCAGCCAAAGTCAGCTACAAAACTAGCCAAGAGGCACTTCAAAAGTAACCCAAAATAGTACAATATATGAATGATTCCCAACTTTTTCCATGAAGCAAAATAGGACAGATTCACCCATCGCTAGGGACCGAACTACAGAGGGGGGTCCAGGAAGTATAGAGGCCCCATAAAACCCTAATACACATACAATTTCAATAAATATTCGTAAAACAGGTCAACATCTAGACTTTTTGTTGGCCAGAAGATTTATCCACCAAAATTGTCTGAAATTGAGGAAAGTTGCCAGGAAACCTGAGAATGCTTAAGGGCCCTTACACACGGGCGTTTTGGTCCTGCGTTGCGTTTGGCTGTGTTCAGCCGCAGGGGAGCACAGGTCTAGACGCACCTCATTCTTTTCAATGAGGTTGTACCCACGAGATGCGTGTAAGCGCCGAACGCAGGTTCAGACGCAACATGCTGCATTTTTCCTGCGTTTGGCGACCTACATGCGTTCATGTGAGTACAGCCCCATTGAAAATAATTGAGTGTGTCTATACCTGCGCTCCCCTGCGGCTGAACGCAGGGGAGTGCAGGTAAAAACGCCCGTGTAAGGGCCCTAAGAATGATGGGAGACTGAGGTACAGAGCCCAAGATCTGGTAACTCCCTACAATAAAGGTGGCCATACACATCGCCAAACGAGCGGATCTCTCCCCGATATTCCCACCTTGAGGCGGGCGATATCGACCTGATCCGATCGTGGGCCCTAGGGCCCAACGATCGGATCAGGATGGCACAGATATGGGCGATCGGATCGTGGAACCGCATCAACGAACAGATGTGGCTGCGATCCGATGGGATTTTTAATCCTGCCCGATCGACATATCGATCGGGGAAGCCCGTCGGAGGGACCCCCACATGGTCCGATAAGCTGCCGACACAGTGTGCAGGCTTGGCACATTAGGGCAGGAGAAAACTTTGGCTGTTTTCCAATTTACAAACCAACCAAAGACCCAAAAAGTAGCCTAAATGTACTTTCAAAACCCACCTGGGCTTTAAATTAGTAGCACAATTTGCCAGGGCTAGGGCATTGCTTCAAACATCCACGACTAATATCTATTTGTAATCTATTTTGCTGATGATAAAAAGGACCGCTTCTCTTCCCAGTCCCACCAGTTCCCTTTTAGGTTGCTGGGCTTACAGAGCAGCGATGAAACGTGACAGCGAAGTTCTCATTGCTGAAATGTATATCTGGTTTTAATACAATTTATTTTTTTGTGCTAATAAACAGCTTGCAGGTTCTTTTCAAACTCACTGACCATTTCGCAGCAATTGTCACATCGTAGCTATTCACACTTTTGGCCCTTAGATGGCGCTGAGCGGAAGCGTTGACCTGTCTCCTGCAAAGTCACGGCTGATGTTAGGCGTGCGTTTCGCAGTAGGTGGCGCTGTTATCAGTTCCCTGCATATTCTGCTGATTTGTGGTCGCCTTCTATTGTCACAATTTAGACAAGCCTCGGGACATCGCGACATGGGGACCCGTGATGATGAGTACGATTATTTATTTAAAGGTAAGAAGTCCTGCTGAACAGTGAGAGAGGGTGGAACAAAATCCTGTCAATGTACAGCCTGGAAATGCACCTAAAGTAGGGGCGCCTGACTGTGCAGCAATGCAGAACCATCTATACACACAGGAGGAAAGGTGTGTCCAGCTGACATTCGCTTTGTAGCTAAATAAAAACCTTACCGGGAATAAACTCCATAAGCATACACAGCTTTTTTTTAATTTTTCACTAATTAGTCGATAGGGTGTGAAATACAGCAGCTGTGAAATTAAATGGACACGTTCCTGGGCTGGTACCGGAGATGTGTCTAAATAGTGTTGTGTGTATGAAATCTGTGTGTATGTGCATGAGATGTGTATGTGTGACCGGTGCTTCATTCTGTATTGCAGCTGTGTATGTGCAGTAAGTTGCTGCACTGTGTATTGTGTGCTGTCAGTAGCGCTGTTGTGCTGGGGCCCCAGGGTCATACAATGTTATCTTTGTGTTGCATCCCTTCTGTACAAACAGGATTCCCTTTTATATCTCGATCCAGCCAAACTAAGGAAGGAAATGTCACATTTTTCGTTGATCATAGGTTTAACCCTTGCTCAACTAAGCACCAGTGCATCCCATGCACTACATACAAAGCAGCTTTGACATTTACATCCACAGCTCCTGCCTTTCTAGTAACATTTTTATCATGCAGCTTCTTTTCCATTTCAGTTCATATTACTGGTACCTTTATACGCCAGCAGTCCCTCCTTGAGCCACCCATAAGGACTTGCACTCCCTAGCATCTCTATAGCTAATGACAAGGCTGCAGAAGGCAGAGGTTGTTTTATCTGTCCTTAAACCTTTCTAGTCCACCCCACCAAAACATAAATCATTCCTACCATTGTGGAACTACAAATCCTAGCCTTATGATGGCAGTTGTAGTTCAGACTAAATGTTGGGTTGTATCATGCTTCAGGGCATCTACCCATCAGCTCCATGCTGATGAAGCAAAGATTTCAATGCAATAGAACTATTTGTTTCTGTGTAACCAAATCTACTGGAGTTCTGATGCGTTAGCAAACTGCAGTCATGCAACTGAGGCGGTTTTTCATATATACGTTTGCATAGGCATCATTAGGTGTGCACTTTATTAAACAGTTAAAGCACGAGCAGATATAGAAATTAATGAACGCATTTATACCATTGATCAGCATGAATTGCAATTATATACAGTAAAACATAATTTTGCATATCATACAATTTCAAGCAAGTCTATGCCACAGATACATACATGATAGACTATGAGGTTATTGATATTGGTGTATTTTGTAAAAGGAGGAAACCATTGTGTAATTCTGTCATCTTGTGGTTATGGTGCAATTACATTATTGCACTGTGTATTCTTCTTGGTAATAAGACAAGGACCATTCAGATTGTTGTTTTTTGGTAGCTCATGGGGTAAGTTCCCCTTATGGGGAAAGTAAACTTGAGAAAGTGAACATGGATTCTAGCAAGAGTTGACAACTAACCTCATGTCGTTTTCAACATTTGTATTGGTGTAATAGCTGTTATGATATTGTGTGTAGAGGATTCTCATGTCTCACTGCACTGAAATGGGACTGTAAACCTGTTATCCAGTATGTTCAGGACCTGGGGGATTTCCATATAAGGGGTCTTTCTTTAATTTGGATCTCCATAAAAAAATTATTTAAACATTCAACAAACTCAATAAGATTGTTTTTCCTCTAGGATTAATTATATCTTAGTACAAGGTACTTTTTATTAGTAGAGAGAAAAAGGGGGGAAAAAATTTATTTGCTTTAAAAGGGTCTCCCATACCTTTACAAAAATATACTAGATTTAAAAACATCAGCATTTCAACAAGTATTCCCTCCTATCTCAGCTTCAGCAGGGTCGGACTGGAGCTTTGGGAGCCCACCAGGGCTGCAAATCAAAGGGCCCCCCTTCCAACCTCAAAACTCCTTCCTCATGCAAAAAACATTGCGCAGTTGCATGAAAAATGTGGCACCACGGCGCAACAGCTGGCGAGCAGGTCTGGGCTGGCCCGGGGGCCCATGGATTTTTTGCCAGTGTCCTGCTGGCCCAGTGCGACCATGGCTTTATGCTATCCCAAACACTCAGCTGGTTAGTCAAAAATGTTTTCAAGGATTTGGACCAATTCGTCACAACTCGTTAATTTCAGGCTAGGCTAAAATTTCCAGGACTGTCCGTGGCCCAGTAATGGGCTGCGGCCCGGCGGTTGGGGTCCCCTGTTCTACAGCACATAGGTACACCAATGCCTGACTCATACCATCCCAGTTTATAATATGTCATCATGGGCCCATGTGAAATGAACAGGTTCATCCTGCATTTGGCCACATTCAAATTCACATAATAAAATATAATGAATGCACATGTGCTTGGAACAGGCCGTTTGTTTTGAGACTCTTTTATCTGGTGGTTATTTGGGATCTGTGTTTTTATATGTGGTTTCGGGGCTTATATACGATGAACCTACTGCAAACTATAACTCAGAATATTACCTAAAATTCCTTGAATATATTTAATTGCTGCAAAAGTATCTGCATTTTGTTTTTAAAAAAAAAAAAATGATTTTTAACAATACCATATGGCCATAAAGTATATGTGCACTCAAGCCCCATTTAGGCATTTCTCTTTGATAAGTCCTAACCTAACTAGTTGCAGCTCTGTGTTTGAGACAGTGTAAATACTTTTCTTAATGAAACCATTATGGGTGGGGTGCTAGAAGCCACAGAAAGGATTAGTCAGGCTTCCAAGCCCTTGTGCAGAAACATTTTCCTCATACAGTATCAGTACCATGCATTTACAACTTATAGAAAGTTCTCACTGGTTTTCTTTCTAAACCCTTGCTGAGAAAGTTATATGACAGCTCCTTCGTATCTATGTACAGGGTTTGACTGGGTCAGCGAGACACTGGGATAAAATCCGGTGTGCATTGGGTCTTGTAGTCACCGTCGGGCCAGACCCGCTCCCTGCAAAAATTATATTCAGGTAGCAGCAAAAAAAAAAAAACAGTAAGCAAGCACATGCGCAATCACTTAAAAAAACCAAGTACATGCGCAGTTGCGAAAACATCCCAGTACACGCACATGCACAATCGTCGTGCAGCACACTGTCGCTGGGCAATGGGGGCCCGGAGGCAGAAGCCCCTGTGGGCCTCGGCCCCCCCCCCCCAGTCCGACACTGTCTCTGTACAAATGACGTAAAATATCCAGAGATAGAAGCCTGTATTCAATACACCTATACTTTTCTGCATTTTTAAAGGGGGAATACCCCCATGTTCAGCATATGATGAATAGGGCTTGAGCTAAACATACTTTTTGCCTATTGCTTCAGTCATGCTAAACAGGGTGAAAATATGGATTGAAGTTTTTTTTATATTTAGTCATTGTGTGGCAGATAATTAGTTTACCAGTAATAGATAATCCCCCAGCATAATGGACCAATACTAACAAAACAGTCACAGCAAAGGGGGGAGAAACGGTTTACAGATCTGATTATCTATCTTGCAAGACCAAACATGAAGTAGCTTCAGTTTCTCTGTTTAGCTCAAGAACGTAGAACGTACAAAAATGTAGACTTCTTTAGTTGAATTTACTTGAAAAGTATATTTGGGACAAGCCCTATTCATTGAACTCATGTTTAATAAACAGATTGAAGATAAACCTTTCTTCTAATAATGCTACACATTTTCCCTTTAAGGAATTATATGTATACTAGACATTAAGCCCGTTAAATTAACGGGCGCTAGAACATATGTAGTCAAACATTTATAAAAACAGAATTGTTGTAGGCGAATTTTCGCCTGTGCTACGCAAATTCACTAACGTGCGAATTTACACTCTGGTCGGCGAACGGTAACGTATTTACGTTTTTCAGACTATCACCCACAATTGTAAAACACGCCACAGCATAAGGGTGCGAAGTTGCGCGTCTATCTACTTCGCTAGCATAAATTATCACTCAATGGGAATTGAACACTAAAAGCACCGGCCAGAGGCAATTACCTAACACTACCTCTAGTGGCCAAAACTGGTAAATTCGGTCTGTCGGCACATGCGCAGTAGCAAATTCCACGGACACAGGGACTGGACGCAGAGACACTAGAACTTTATTATATAGGATATGTATATAATTAAGATCCCCTATCAGTACACATTTGGTAAAAACACATAATTTTTTTTTATAAAGTAATAATTTATTGATGGAGCTTTGCTCTGTGTTACAAGTTCCAGCAGAGTAAGAAGCAAATATGACAATTATTTCAGAATTAGAAGTGACATCTAAACCATATCGGCTCTCAGGATGTTGGGGAGTGTATTTTCCTTATTGTGATCCATTTGAGTGACCAGTGCTGCAGTTTGAGGGAAGTATTTTGCTTAGTATTAGCTGATCCCTCTTACTCTTATCTGTGTGTGTCAGGTCCTTCACTCCCAATTTCTAGCCCACTTCCCTGCACAGTCAGCAGCAGTTTTCCTTCCTGGACAGAAACACTCAGCTGGCTTGCTCTTTTTTTTTTGCCTGTACACAGTAATGTGCCAATGTTTATATATTGCTCACACCACTGTTATGAGTAACAATTCTGACACGTTCAAAGCTTTTTTGGCACAGGCACAAGGCGTAGTGGTTTATGCATTACTTTTTTAATGGAATTAGGGAATAGTTGAAAATTCCATTTTCATTTTTTTAAATATTTAAATTCGAATTTTAAAATGTATCATTTGCTGACCTTTTACGAATTTGAAATCAACTATTCATCACCTTTAACCTGCTGAATTGATGTTTTAGGCTAGGGGGGTATCCTGGGATCAATTGGGAGTTGTTTGCAGGCTTCCTGAAAATCCAGTTTTTTTGGAGAAAAAAACTCAAATCAAATTCGATTTGAATTCGACTTGAGTTTGTAAAAATGTTTAATTTTTAAAAATTTGATTGGTGTGAGCGATGTATCTTCCGTAACAGTTGCTACAGAGCTGGTCAGGCAGTTGAATTAACCCATAATTCCTAATGTAAATGTATGTATGTATGGTACCTTTAGAGACCAGTTGCCGTAACATCTTTAACATTCTATTAGGCAATAGGCCATGTGTCCAGGCTAATCATTTTCTCATAAAATTAGACCAATAAATTCAGACCAATATCTCGGCTTCTGCCCAATGAAGCCTTGCAATCCAGAAGAAATATGTGACGTGTGCCAGTCACACACGTATAATTACTGCAAAAGTTAGTGCTTTTATTGACACACTACATATTTTGAGTAGGAGCTGTTGGAGCTGCGTAACTAATAATTTTCTCAGCCTAATATAATTTGGCCACCAAATATGTGCACCACCCATCTTGCAAATTACCTTTCTCCTTGTACTCCCTACAGTTGTACTGATTGGAGACTCTGGAGTGGGCAAAAGTAACCTGCTGTCTCGTTTTACTCGCAATGAATTTAACTTGGAGAGTAAAAGTACCATTGGGGTTGAGTTTGCTACCAGGAGCATCCAGGTTGATGGCAAAACTATAAAGGCTCAAATCTGGGACACAGCTGGACAGGAGAGATACAGAGCCATCACATCTGCGTAAGTTCCAAGAGGTTCACAACTATATGGTGTTTAAGTGTACTGATGTGGTCCTGGTTTTTTCAGGAACATGTTTTAATAGATGAATGAGATTCTATTCAGGTATTTACATAAAATCAGTGCACTTAGTAGCCTGAGGGTTTTTGCTGGGTCTCTTAGCATATCTGGCCTCAGATGGGAATAAAAGAGGTTTATGTGACCCTTGGAATGCCTGCATTACTGGTATAATGCTTGGTGGCTAGAGGTAAATGAGAAGCTCATACTGAGAGAATTGTTGTCAATCAGTTAATTTCTCTTTCAGTTATTACAGGGGTGCAGTGGGAGCACTGTTAGTTTATGATATTGCCAAACATCTGACCTATGAAAATGTAGAGCGTTGGCTCAAAGAGCTGAGGGACCATGCAGACAACAACATTGTAATAATGCTGGTGGGGAACAAAAGTGATCTGCGTCACCTTCGAGCTGTCCCCACAGATGAGGCACGCGCATTTGCAGGTGCGTTTTAAATTCACTTCTTCTAGTCGCATCAAAGCTTTCAGGGACTGTGGTAAATTTTAATTATAATGAAATTTGTAGTTTGCATAATCCCAGTTATATTTAACGAATCACCAGGTTGCACCTGAAAAGCAGGCAAATGGCACAGCTGCTAAAACTTTTGTTATTTTTAAAGCTGTTTGCTGATGTAAGACATTCAATGAATTTCTAGTAAATAGTATTGGTACAGCTACTTATAGGGGAATGTAATATAAGTCGGTAACGCAAAAACTATTCGCAATGTAAAAAGTTAAGCCTTTGCAGGAACAAATTTTGCTTTGCGCGAATGCAATATACCTTTTGCGAACTCTGGAAACTGTTTAGCGACCACTTCCGCCAGCGGAAGGCCGTTTGCAAATTGTATACTTTACGCTAATGCACCGTCAATGTAATGAAACTTCTTACTGAAAAAGTCGCAATATTTGCTCCAAAAGATTACGACACATTCAAGCACTTCTTAAGAGTGCACAATCTGCAATGTGCAATAAAGATTCCCAATGCAATAACCGTTTAAGGAACAATAATACATTGTGAGATGTGGATTTTTACTCTTATTGGTGTGCAATGTTTTTCTCTTTGCGACTTTAATTACATTCCCCCCATAATGTCTTACATGGAGCAGCTGTAGATTTCTGAGAGATCAGTGTCTGGTAACTACTCTTACAGTTTTACTTTAGCCAGTTTCTGAAACTGGTCATCCTTGGGTTGCCACCTTTCCCACAATTGGAATCCAGGCTGGGGGCGGTACCCGTTACGTCAGTGGTGGGCCAGAGACGTAATGGGGCGGGCCTATGAAATGAAGGGGCAGGCCTATGACATGGCAGCACGTGATTGGCCACAGCGCCTGAGAATCAGGTAATAGGGTTGCCCGGTTTTCAGACTTGAAAACCGGGCAGGTATTTTCAAATTAGACAGCAGGTGTAAAAACCTGGCTGTCCGGGACCCTAGGTCATCCCCAGCCTTCCTTATTGCCTCCTGTAGCATCCCCTGCTGTGTTTCAATTCCTTTGAAAGCAGCTAGTAGAATAGCAACCTATGGGTGTAAGGCAGAGTGGTCTGCATGGCCATAAGCATAAATGTTTGAACAGCACCACAAAATATTTTTCTTTATTCAGCACTTACAGCAACGTTTCAGGCCATGCAGCCCTTTATCAAGCCCTTTATCAAGCCCTTTAAAACCCAGGCAAGGCCAGTCAGAAATAGGTGGACATGGAACTCGTCAGGTACAGCTTTAGCAGAAAGTTTCCTATTTATAATCAAAACAAAAATAAATAAATAAAACAGTTCTTGCCACACATAGGTCACAGTAAGGAACTGCAATTTGACCTCGGTACATTCTAAACCCATGATACAGTAACTATTGCTTTTATCAAACGTTCTTATTTCCTGTTTAAACTTCAGAAAAAGAAAAGATTAAACTTCACATTGATCTGATGGGCAATTCATTTTCACTAGAAAAACAATATTTTTTTTTCTGCAACCTGTAACCCTTAAGCATTTGTCTCTGACAGAAAAGAATAACTTATCATTCATCGAAACCTCCGCTCTGGATTCAACCAATGTGGAGGAGTCATTCAAGAACATCCTGACAGGTAAGGTCAGATACATTTTTGTTTCTAGTAAATCAGTACATAATCTGTGTATTTTGAACATTACTGTATTTTGAAGGATGAGATATGTACTTTAATTTCTGTTTTAGAATTTGTAAGTTAGGGCATATTTAAACATAGCTACCCTTAAATGCAATGTGTTTTTATCTGGATGCAAGGTGTTATCATAGGGACCTGCCATAACTTAAAGGGGTTGTGCACTTTTAAGTTACATTTTAGAATGTAATATATTAATCTCCTATTTTAGCAGCTTTTCAGTTAGTATTATTTTTTTTTACTAATTTTTTTTAATTACTTGTCTCCTTTCCAGCTGTCAGTTGGGGTCACTGACCTTAGCAGCCAAAAACCTATTGCAGTTGAACTACAATTGTGTTGTTATTTCTTAATTACTTGTCTGGCTGCAAGGGTAAACGGTACCCTAGTAACAAGATAGCTGATGAAATTCCACACTGGAGAGCTGCTGAACATATTACATATTAAAAAAAAAAACATACACACAAACCAAAAGAAAAACAATTGGAAATAGCCTTATAAAATGAATGTGTACATCACACTAAAAGTTCATTCAAAGGTGAACCACTCCTTTACTTGCACTCTATATAAATTGCTAAATTCATTGACATATTATAAATCCATGGAAGCTCACATAAAGGGGGTTATTTATTAAGGATTGAATTGTGTTTTTCCCAAGAAAATGCGAGTTTCCCAGTTGATTTTATTGGTCAAAACTCACATTTATTATACAGGTATGGGACCTGTTATGCAGAATGCTTGGGACCTGGGGTTTTCCAGATAATGGATCTTTCCATATTTTGGATCTTAGGACTACTAGAAAATCATGCAAATATTAAATAAACCCAATAGGCGGGGTTTGCTTCCAATAAATATTAATTCTATCTTAGTTTGGATCAAGTACATGGTACTGTTTTATTACAGAGAAATAAAAATTTGAATTTGAATTATTTTATTATAATGGAGTCTATGGGAGACAGCCTTTCCATAATTCTGGATAACGGGTTTCCGTATAAGAGGCCCCATACCTGTACCCAAACCCTGGAAATAGCTCAAATCCAAAACTCCACTATTTAAAACCTGTCAAGGTCATGAAGGAGTCAATTGCAGAGGTCCCTTGAACCATTTGAAGATGTTAATAGCTGCATGATGTTCAAGTGTTTTTTTTCCGGAGGGTTTCGCTTGAAAATGATTCCAGTTTTTTCCAGTGGAAAACTCGGTTGATTTGATTTTTCGGGTTTTACAACTCAAACTTGCAGAATCAAATTTTTTCTATTGCAAGTTTGTTCTTACATGAAGAGTTGTGAGTTCATCCGAGGTATAAAAAAACGCTATCATTTGACCTCTGAAAATTACCCCCTTGATATTTTTAGTATGTTATAGATATCTCTTGTGTCCTCCTCCTTGTAAACATCACATTAGAGGACAAGCACTTTGCTGAGGAGCAGGAATTATCTTGCAGGAAAACTGACCAGACAGATTTTCCAGTATGATAAACACATTTCTGATAACAGTGGCATCTAGGAAGTGCTGAACCTAAGTCCTGTTAAAAAGGCATGAATGTTTGAGTAACAGTTCTGCTGGCATAGCGAATAGCAATGTAACAAAAAGATTTGAGATTTTCCAGGGCCCACAGGTACTGCAGCTTTAAAGACCCTCCGTGAGAACTGAAGGGCCCTCTTCCCTGCATCCAACATCCAACCTAGCCCCCCTTCCTCTGCATCCTGGTCACTTCCTTAATTTGCCACTGTCAGATCCAGTCTGAGTCTGCATGTTTTTGCCTGGTTTCCCTGAGGCCCAGTCCAACAATGGGAATGCCACCCACAATATTTCTACTGTTTTTAATCTGTAATCTGACAATTTTAATGACTAGTGTATATTAAAGGAGAAGGATAGGTTAAAACTTAGTAAGCCTTATCAGAAAGGTCCACCTAAATATACCGGTAAACCCTCAAAGTAATGCTTCTCTGAGTCCTCTGTCAAATGAAACACCATTTTTTTTTGTTTTATTGTGTACACATGGGCTTCCGTATCAGACTTGCTGCCTTTATCTTAAACCTCCTAGCCCCAGGCATGAGCATGCTCTATTTGCTCCACTTCCCCCCTCTCTTCTCTGCTGAAATCTGAGCCCAGAGCTATAAGTGAGCAGGGAGAGACTCAGTGGTTTCAGGCACCGATACCATCCACATACCATGCTCATCAGCAGTTCCTAAAGGTTATAGTGGAAAGTGATCAATATTCCTTTAAGCTTTGAGCCCATACCCAAGTTACTACAGTTGGCAGACACAAGGATGAGCACTTGCCTTGATTCCACTAATTGTCTGCACAACTTTGAGTATTAGAAATCATCTGCAGCAATTCACTGCATAGACATGGAAAAATCGATATGTGGTATTACACTATAAATATTGTGTATGGCATTAAAGGGCAACTTAAGTCTTTGTGACTTGCAAGAAAATAAACATACTTTCCCCCTTCAAATAATGTGCACCAGTTTGTTTCCATCTGTGGGGCTAGCTACAAAATATTGTGTGCCTAATGTTGCTTTCTCTCATATATCTAAATTGTCTTTTGCAGAGATCTATCGCATTGTGTCACAGAAACAAATGGCGGACAGGGCAGCCCATGAAGATTCTCCTGGGAATAATGTGGTTGATATCAGTGTCACACCCACTATGGATGGCCAGAGATCCGTTAAACTCCAGTGCTGTCAGAATCTGTGATGAGTTGTGAATAATTTGGTATTGTGTAGAAGATTTTATGAACTGATGTTAAGATAGCAGCATTGGTGAAAGATACAGGGAAAAAGATGTCATATCCAGGAGTTCTGTGGTGCTCACCTTGCCAGTAATCAGTGCCAATTGCAAGGTTATGGCTGCTACATCCTGATCTACTGGACCTCCGGATGTAGACGTTATATAATGGTTGAAGGCACAGTATTGAAAAGAGCATATGTATACATATATATAAAAAACATTTTGTATTGGTGCAATCCAAGCTCCATTTTTGAGTTTGCAACTACAATGGCAGCAGACAAACCAATAAAAATACAGTGGTAGTTCTCTTGTTTGAAATCCATGTTGATCTATGTGAGTGATACAAATGTAAAGGCTATAAAGAATTATACTAGACCTTTTCTTTTTAGCATGAGGTGGTGTGGTATGTATGGGTAGGGTATAAGGGTGAACTTGAAGCACTACACCCAAGTGATACGAATGTCAGTTAATATTGCTGATTATTGCTGAAGTCAGTTATTAAAGGACAAGGAAAGTTTAAAACAGAATAAGGCTAGAAATGCTGTATTTTGTATACTAAACATAAACATGAACTTACTGCACCACAAGCCTAATCAAACAAATGATTTATGCTTTCAAAGTTGGCCACAGGGGGCTGTCATCTTGTAACTTTGTTATACATCTTTGCAAGACTAGACTACATACACATGCTCAGTGTGGTCTGTGCTGCTTATGGATTGTCATAAATGATCAAAAAGCAAAGCTGTTTGAGTTCTGCATGGCTGGTAAGTAAGGCAGGGGCTCCCCCCTGCTGTTCATAAGTATGATTGTTTCCCTGCCAGTAGTTAGGGAACGTCTGACAATTCCTATCCACAGCACTAAATGAAGGTAGAATTTCACTGCTTACAGTCAGGTTTCTTATAAAACCGGTACACATTTTTTAATTAAAGTAGATTGGAGATAGATTTCTTTTTCATTAAAGAAAGTAAAAATGGGATTTTATTTCTTTGCCTTTCCATGCCCTTTAAGGAAAGGAGCAAGTTTTGGTGGAATGCATTTCTGAGGTTCATCACGGTAGCCATCCAAGTGGCAAAATACTACAGCTTTAATATATGAGAATTTCCTGCAATAAACATCCCAGCAGCCATATCTTTAAAGAAATCTGCTTTTATCCAAACAGCAATGACTGTTTCAAGGGCATAGCCTTACAATTTGGACGGTACATCGAAAATCGGATTTTGAATTTTCCCTAGTCGAATTACACTACAATAAAGTAAAAACTTGAAAATTAGAATTTTCAGTTTGATCCTTGATAAATCTGCCCCTACATGTCTGAGGCTGCTGCTTCAGCTGCACTGCTTTCCTCCAGTGGCATTTGCCAACGGGGCTTTTAATGAGAAGAGTATGGAGTAAAATGTTCATTTACTGAGCTTATTGAGGGCAAATGGGTATTGAATCAACTCCATGTTTTGTCACAGCAGCTAAGTCTTAAGAAAAAAAATTATATATATTTGTGTGTATGGGATCATTATCCAGAATATATACAAGTATGGGACCTGTTATGCAGAATGCTCAGGACCTGGGGTTTTCTGTAATTTGGATCTTCATACCTTAAAGGAGAAGGAAAGCTACGGAGGAATTTTATTTTCAATAATTTAGCTGCAATAGTGCAAGCTAGAATGCTATATTTATTCTGTAAACTGTTTTACCATACCATAGTAAATAGCTCTAGAAGTGATTTGTTGCCATATTAGCTTGGTGTGACATCACTTCTTGCCCGAGTCTCTCCTT
>CM044431.1:109114390-109139560 GCA_024363595.1 Xenopus borealis | reverse complement strand
TGATAAAACTGACCCAGGTTTGTCTGAATGTGATGGGACTTATATTGTAAGCTCCACTGGGCCAGATGTATAGAAGCTGTAAAAGTACTGCGGTATTTATCGGCTCTATAAAAATAATAATAATAATTCAATCTAAAAACAACCGGATCAGTAACTAACCACACATCAGTGTCAAAAGCATGGACCATTGTGATGAAAGACAGTACTGAAACATCCAGTAAAAACAAGGTTTCCTTTGCTTCTTGTAACAGATCCTTGTAAGGTGCAAGGCTAGAGATGGTGTAGTTTTTCCTAAGAACTCCTCCAGTTATACCTCAAGCATGGAATGAATGCCCTAGTCACAATGGAGGAAAGCAGCACTCAGTTACTGTAAACATTTGCATTGGGGAATAAAAATATATCCTGTGCCAGAAGTGAATGGGCACCCTGAACTCCATTAAAGAAAGGTGTTTTCACCTGCGGTGAATCTTTCATGCTTTCCTCTCCAGGGGAATGCACGGAGAAATGCAGCCCAGGCTATACAGTTCCACCAAATGCAGGTGAAATGCAACATTTCCCATGTGACATCTCTGAAGAACTACTGTAAATTATTTCTTAAATGTGTTGTGAAAAATATACAGAATTCTTAGAAATTAGATTCTGTTACAATAAACAGTAACCTGCATATGGAGCAACCATAAAGGGTTGGTGCTTTATTTGGAATCAAAACATAAACTAAAATGGGTCTTATTTATAAGTAACCATTTCTGTAACTTCACGGACAACCCATGGAATAAAAAAGGACAAAATAGTTGCCACAAAGATTTGCTCTACCTTTTCTTGATATCCCCTTGTAGCAGAGTTTAAATACTTAAGTAGAATTCCATAATTAATACCAATGCCAACACACTAAAGAGTCGGGTGTTTTTTTTAGTGCTTTATTTTTTTCCATAACTGTATATAAAGTACAGGTTATATGTGGGCTAAATTTTGTAGTGCATTCAATGCTAGAAATCTGATGATGTGCCTAGACCTCAGAGCTCATCTTGCATTAATCTTTAATGTGTGGGGATACTATTTAACCCCCATCTACTCTGACAAGAAGTTTAGATATTGCAGAAGCTTGTGGGTAACACAGACACTATGAAAAAAAGTATACAAAATACTCATCCCTAGATGAGTGGAAATAGTCATATGAAAAATTTGAAGACAAAACAATTCATTAAAAAAAAAAAAAAAAGCTTCACATCTGTTCCAAACTGCTTTAAAAATATTCTGAATTACTTGGTTTTGTAACGTTAAGGGTAAGGCCAGACAGGGAGATCTGTCGCCTGGCGACTTATCGCCGCGACGAATCTCCCCGAATAGCTTGTTAATGCTGCGCAGCCGCTAGACGTAAAGTCACCTGCGCTTATTCACACGCAGCGGTGCGATTTTAAAAGTCGCTCAAAATTGCCTCACCAGACTTTACGTCTAGCCGGTGCGCATCGCTAACAAGCTATTCGGGGAGATTTGTCGCACTGATAAGTCGCCAGGCAACAGATCTCCCCGAAAACTCCCCCTCTGGCCTTACCCTTAAGCAGCAAAGTCCATTCTAGTGGCTTCACCTATTGGGTAGAATTAAATAAAAAAACAAACAAAAAAACACAACAGAACAAAAAAAGTTCTAAAACTGTTAACAGGGAAACAAAACAGGTTCCCCAATTTCAAAAGACCAATTATATGTTGGGCCATAGATGATGGGGACAAAATTGCTTTCCCAGCTCCTACTGATTTCATGTTGGTCCATTTGTGAGATCTCATACGGTAGTCTCATCTGATGCAGACTTGAAAAGTTTGGAGGATAAAAGGGAATGATGAATGGTAGGAGCGGTTTTGGAGTCTGGAATCAGCAACAGTACTTTTTGATTGGTCCGTCTCCATTCAGAGTATAGCTGACAGTGGTAACGGAATGACACCTGTGAGAGAAATAAACACTGAGCTTGTGTGTTCTGCATATGTTTCACACATCGGGCCACACATGACAGGAAATTAATAGCAGCGGCTGTTTCCGAAAATCTGCCATCTCAAACCTGCCGAGGTCACGTAAAGTCAATAGCAGATGTCCCTTTTACAATTTAAACATATCATGATCTGCGCTGGGATTCGTCCAATAACCTGAAAAATTCTGGGTTTTTCGGTAAAAACCCTGAAAAAAATTGAGTGATTCAGGGGTCAAATCTGAAGAATTTGTATGATTCAAGTTTTGGCTTGATTTTTCTAGCCTTTTCTAGATGTTGTGGATGGGAGTTTGGCCTTTCTCAGTTTTATAAAAAGATTACATAAATTGAGTGTCAGTAAATGCACCATACACTAATACATGTGCATCGGTAGATTAAATTGTCAAAGCGGCAAAATTGACAAACCAACCAATACCCATATCAGGTGGGATTGTCTGGCCACCATACGCATACCAAATATGATGACATTTAGTTTTAAACACTTATCTGTACATGTATGGCCAGCTTTATGCTATTTGTAAGACTGCTTTTGCCAGTCAGTACTTTACTACTGAAACTGCATGGCTCAGAATCCTATGCTGTCATAATGGCATACCGTTTTACCTGCCACTTACTTGCTGCTTTCAAAGTAAAACTCCCAAACTTGGTTGCCCTTTTATTAGACACCAGTGGGATCACCTGACTATAGTTGGGAAGGGTGGGTAAAACGTAGTCCCTTTTGCAAAATATATAAAATGTAGTAATGGAATTCTTAATGAATCAGATGAAAATTGAGCGTAGGACTTGCCAGATATGGGATGACTTTGACGTAGTTGGCCAGCTTAAATATATTGCAATATATGGACAAACAATCCCTGTTTTGTTTAAAGGGTAAGGCATGTTTAGTAGCTGTATGCACAAAATGTCTCAATGTCTTAAATATATTGATAATGGGTTGAGTGCAGAGGACCTTTTGTATTTGTCTATATGTATTTTGTGGTCACAGCCTCATTGCACCCCCGCCTAATGGTTTTAAAATTAGTGGTGAGCACAACTTTCCCTTGTTAGTTATAGTTCATATAGGAGTAGTGATCAGCTCCTTGTTGTAGCCCCCACCCTTCCCAGCTATAGTCAGGTGATCGCACTGGTGTCTAATAAAAGGGCAACCAAGTTTGGGAGTTTTACTTTGAAAGCAGCAAGTAAGTTGCAGGTAAAACTTAGTCCCTTTTGTAAAATATATAAAATGTAGTAATGGAATTCTTAATGAATCAGATGCAATTTGAGAGTAGGACTGGCCAGAAATGGGATGACTTTGACGTAGTTGGCCAGCTTAAATATATTGCAATATATGGACAAACAATCCCTGTTGTTTAAAGGGTAAGGCATTTTTTGGTAGCTGTATGCACAAAATGTCTCAATATATATTAAATATATTGATAATGGGTTGAGTGCAGAGGATCTTGTATTTGTCTATATGTATTTTGTGGTCACAACCTCATTGCATCCCCGCCTAATGGTTTTAAAAATTTGTGGTGAGCACAACTTTCCCTTGTTAGTGACCAGTGCAATAATTAGATCCCAATTCATCCAGTTGAATTTATTATTCTAATTGATTACTACTTAATGAGGTTAAAATCTTCCCAATCAATTCATCCAAAGGTTTTCTTACCACAGTTTTAAAAGAATGAAAATGAAAATTCATAGAAGTGGAGAAGTCCCATAGAGCTATCTCGATTGTATTTCTATCTTAGGGATCCCACAAGATGGAGAAGTTAGGGTGTCCGGAACTGTAGTCTCAAATATTAACTAAGCTTGCTCATTCTGGGACCCTTAAAGTGGACCTGTCACCCAGACACAAAAATCTGTATGATAAAAGTCCTTTCCAAATTAAACTTGAAAACAAATTTCAAATTTTTATTAAAGCATTCATAGCTGTTTTAAGCTCATTTAAAGATCTCAGCTGTCAATCAAATATTGTCTGCCACTCCTCTATGCCTTAGGCATAGAGGTGGGGCAGATAATTACTTTCACTTTCCATTCAGCACTTCCTAGATGCCACTGCTCTCCTCACATTCCCCCAGTTCTCTTAACCATTTAATTGTGTAGCCAGGACATGGGGATAGACATCGGGTCCCCATTTTGGTGCAGAAACAAGATTGTGAGATGATACAAGACTTGTCTTAATAACAGTGTCCACAAAATGGCTCCTGCCTGCTTGCTATAATTATGAATTCCCAGACTGAAGGAAACAAGAATAAAATAATTAATATAGTGTAATTAATGTTAATTTTGCTCAACTAATGTGATAAAATATTATTTTGAATTTTTTTTTGGGGTGACGGGTCCACTTTAAGAGAGCAAATAGATGAGAATAAAGGAAAACCTTGTCTGAGGTAACTCTGGGAAAATGACCAAACTGTTGATAAAATGTGATTATAAAAGAACCCAGCTAAGGATTTCTTAAAAATGGTATCAACCAAAATAGTTGTGCTTGTTCCACGCACGTTTTTTGCGTTCGCAAGAGTGCGCATGACTCTCCTTGACGTATTGATGTCATTGAACCACTTCTCCTACTCCAATACTTCTAAATCTTGTTCTCATTGACACTTATTGTGATATTTCTGAACTTAGTAGGTTCTAGCGCTCTGGTACCTCGCGATGTCAACATAGAGAGCATTGGATATACATAGTAAAAGAAGTGGACTTTCCTCATAGTATGCCTATAATGATTTCTTGCCATCAATCTATAAATTTCAAACATTAACTAAGGAATTACTTATATGTAAATAGATGAATTTAAATAATTTATCATCAGAAACCTATGAATTAAATTTTTTAAAAACTTTAATGAATTTTGTTTAAAAAAATACTTGCACAACTAGCCCTATTGAAAGGGTTTTTTTATGAAGAATGAAACTCACTTTGATTACAATAAAAAAAAGAAAAGAATTCACTACTACTACCTCTATCTATACATTTCTGAGATACAATATTAATGGTGAATTCCAGTTAAAATTCAAATCAACTTCTATGTTTGGGGTTAACATGATATATATTTGACACATTGGATGGCAAGGTACAGAAATGCTGTAAATAAAATATTCTCATTAATACCATTGTGTTCATTTTATAAATCCAGTAGCTCTCTCTTTAAAGAAGAGCATGCTCTCTATTACCTTTCCTAATGCCCAGATTGATTTTCTCTATTTCCCACACCTTGAGCTGGATCCATGGAATGAAATCTTTTAGGGCTAGGCCAGACGGGGAGATTCGGGGGCATTTGGTCTCCTGGCGACTTCTCGCCGCGACTTGTAGCCCCCGAACCTCCCCGAATAGCCACGTACCCAAGCGCACCGGCGTTGCTTGAAAACGCCGGCGCGTATCCACACGGAGCGGCGCGCTTTTTGAAATTGCTCCAAATTGCCTCACGAGTCAATTTGGGGCGATTTCAAAAAGCGCGCCGCTCCGTGTGAATAGGCGCCGGCGTTTTCAAGCAACGCCGGTGCGCTTGGGTACGTGGCTATTTGGGGGCTACAAGTCGCGGCGAGAAGTCGCCAGGAGACAAAATGCCCCCGAATCTCCCCGTCTGTCCTTAGCCTTATAGTGATGAGCTACTGTAGATGATGTCTGTTCTGATTTGTTTGTAGAGCCAGCTGTTCTAATAGAGCTACAATTTTGCTTAATTCTGTTCTTAAGTTTTTGAGTTGTCATTCCAATGTATTGCATTTGACAGGGACATTCCAAACAGTAGATAACACCTTTTACATTATGGTTTTTTACGAATCTATCTTTAAACGCTGTTCAAACTAGGTTTATAATTTTGTCACACACATTGCATTCCCCACATGGATAGCAGCCTGGATTTTTTACTCTTCGTTTTTGTGTTTGAAAGGGACTTCTCAACAATATATCTTTTGAATTTGGACTTCTTCTGTAACATATTGAAACTCTATCCTGAAGAACTGATCTTAGAGTTGCATCCACTAACAGGACCGGCAAGGGTCTATTTATGATCTTTTGAATTTTGGCACGATCACTACTGTACATTGTGATAAATCTGACAGTATTATCATTAGATTGTCTCATCTGTTTTTCCAATAGTTGTGATCTATCTGCATGTAGTGCTCTATTATATGCTTTTTTACACACGTTTGCCAGAATAAGTTTCAATCGATCTTTCAGTTCTTGAGATTGTTCTTTAAAGATTTTCACTGAGGAATAGTTCATTTTCAGTCTCAAGAATTCTCCAGTTGGAAGTGATCTTTTCACAGCTTATGGAGTGACGCCACTCGAAGAGGTTATAAATACTTGGCGTCCTAAACAGCACACACTTTTACTGCCTATAAAAAAGCAATATTGAAATGCGCGTCGGCATAAGCATAACTATTTTGGTTGATATCATTTTTAAGAAATCCTTAGGGGGAGTTCTTTTATAATCACATTTTATCTCCAGTTTGGTCATTTACCCACACTTACCTCAGGCATGTCCCGGAAATTATGGTTTTTTTAACATAGCTAGTCCTTTGTTGAGCAAGCTCAGTTAATATTTGAGACCACAGTTCCGGACACCCTGACTTCTCCATTTTGTGGGATCCTTAAGATAGAAATAAAATCCACTTCTATGAATTTTCATTCTTTTAAAACTGGTGTTAGAAAACCTTTGGATGAACTGGGAAGATTTTAATGTCATTAAAGGGGTGGTTCACCTTCAAGTTAACTTATAGTATGTTATAGAATGACCAATTCTAAGAAACCTTTCAATTGGTCTTCATTATTTATTTTTTTATAGTTTATGAATTATTTGTCTTCTTCTCCTGACTCTTTCTAGCTTTCAAAAGGGGGTCACTGACACCCTCAAAAAAGAAATCCTCTCTAAAGCTGCACATTTATTGTTATTGCTACTTTTTATTATTCATCTTTATTTCCTGACCCTATCCTATTATTGGTCCATATTCTCATTCAAATCAATGCATGGTTGCTAGGGTAAATTGGACCACAGCAACCAGATTACTGACACTGCAAACTGAAAGCTCCTAAATAAAAAGCTAAATAACTCAAAAACCACAAATAATAAAAAATGAAAACCAATTACAAATTGTCTCAGAATATCACTCTCTACTACATCATACTAAAAGTCAACTCAAAGGTGAACAACCCATTTAAGTAGTAATCCATTAGAATAATTAATTCAGCTTGGGATCTAATTATGGCACTGGTCACTTTAAAATGAAATCATTTACCTAATTTTTCATTATATTAATTAGTTTAATTAATTAATTCTATTGAAATTGATTGATATTTTTGTAATTTATTGATCAAAGTATTCTAGATTTATTTTATTAATTTAATGAATTATTGCTATAATCAAATCAGTCTATATTAATTTATTGTACTAGCACTTTATATATACATCTAATAAAAGGCTAAATAGCATACGAGGTTCACAGATAATAGTTAATTATTAATTTATTTAGTTCACATTTTGAATCATTAGTGTAATTAAAGGTCCTACTGAGTAGGAATATATATATATATATATATTATAGGAATAATAATATATTCGTTATTTAAGTAATTGATTAATTGTACGGGGTTTCTTTTATTTCTCTCCTTTTTTGTAAGTGGTACAATGTCACGCAAAAGTAAACAAATGAACAATTTGTTAATACAATTAAAAAACATGCTGAATTTGACTTAAAATGCATCTACTTAGGGGCAGATTTAGTAAAATTCGTGTGAAGGATTTGAATGGTAAAACATTTTAATTGGGTATTACACTTACCAATGTCCAAAGAACATAGATAGTAAAAAGTGCTATAGTGAGAGCAATGAGACCAACAGCTTCCAGTCGACTGTTGAACTGCAAGTGATCTTGTGCTCCACGAAGACACAACCAGCCAGAAATGGCAGCTAACGGAGTGATGAATAGGAAACACACCATGTCACAGAAAAGGGTCCTCTTTTCATTCCGTGGTCCTGGGTCCTTAAGCCACTACCAAAAAGACACAATACAATACTATCATATATAATAATTGCATATTAGCTGATCACCTGTTTCTCTCTAGCATTTTTTTACACTGAATAAGTTTGCATATAGAGGAGGTTGAGATATGAAAAATGAAGGTACTTTACTTCTGTGACAGGCCTTGGTCTTCTTTCAACAGCAAACTCTGTGTGACACAGTTCACAATAGCTTGTATTAGAAGAGGACAGCCATTTTTCCAGACAAGTTTTATGAACTGTCCCCAAGGTCCCTGTGCAATCACATGGAGACAACAGTCTCTCTCCATTTCCACCTTCATGGCATATTCGACAGATGGGACCATCACTAAAAAATACAATTACCAATTATAAACTTTGGTGTTATACCATTCACATATGCATTGATTACATCTATTGTAAATATTATATGGCTTGATCTTTCCTCCCTTTCAAGTTATCATATAGTCTAACCCCCTCCCTTTGCTTCAGAACACCTAATATCAATACATGCCTAATCTCATACAGTATCTTACCTCTAACTCTATGTACCAATTTTCATAACTCCACAAACTAGTTTTAATTTATGCTTCTTACAGTACTGTAAAATCCATTGTATAATGTTCACTTTGAATTCTTCTTCAGTTATCTGCCATCCTTTATTTTAGGTAGCCATTAGCTTGAGCTACTTTTTGTGGTTTGACCAATAGTGATTATCATCCAATCACGCCAATAGTTCCCTTTGCATCTTCTTTGCAGACTCTTCCTCAGAAGAGATATTGCAGGGACATACTTATTTTAACTGTTAACATTTGGCAGGTTTGAAATATAATCACAAAATTTGGGTTTCTGCTAGAATTTCATATGAAATATATCCATATAGCATATGTCCAGCTCTATGTCCAGCTCACTCTCTCTAATGACCAATACCATTATAGTCTCTGACATTTTCCTTCTTGAGGATAACAGAATAAGGCTAATTTACAAAGGATGTGCAAAAAGAGCACCTCAACATGGTTTTACCCAACATTCACCATTATGTTGCAGAATCTTTTTACCCAACACTACAAGTGGAATGATTTGCTTTGGGTACTGAACGTAAAGAGCCAATAATACCAAAAAATGAACGTATTTTTAAAGTAATGAAAATATGATGTACTGCTGTGCTGTACTGTTAAAACTGCTGTGTTTACTTCAGAAACTCTACAATAGTTTATATAAATAAGCTACTGTCTAGCCATGGGGACAGCCATTCAAAGCTGAAAAAGGAGAAAAGGCACAGAATAAACTCTGTAGTATACAATGAGATTCTTCAGAACATATCTGTTATCTACGGTGTATCCTGTGCTTGAATGGCTGCCACCATGGCTACATAGAAGCTTGTTTATAAAATCTACAGTTGTGTTTCTTAGGCAACCACAGCATTTTTATCAGTGCAGGCCAACAGTAAATTATATTGTCACTTCTTTATGACACTTTCAGTTTTTGGTGTTACTGTTCCTTTAAAGGGAATGTAAAGGCAAAAAATAAAATAAAATCTCATTTTTACTTTCTTTAATGAAAAAGAAATCTATCTCCAATATACTTCAATTAAAAAATGTCAACTGTTTTTATAAGTAACCTGACTGTATGCAGTGAAAGTTCCCCATCATTTACTGCTGTGGATAGGAATTGGCAGATGGTCCCTAACTGTTCTGCAGGGAAACAGTCATACTTCCAAACAGGGGGGAACCCTCCACATTACTTACCAGAACTCAGCAGCTTTGTCTGTTTCCCTGTAAAATAGCCAGTGACCGTGTAGATATTTGTATCCACAGACCCAGTACAATGTGTATATTCTGATTATTAATCAGTCTTGCTGTATTGGCTTCTATGGCAGATATTATTTGACTTGTGCTTTTTTGATCATTTATGATGATCCCTAAGCTTAACCTTTCAAATGAAGCCCAGGCCACACTGAGCATGTGCGTAGTCTTGGTATTGCAAAGATGTCTAACAAAGTTACAAGATGACAGCCCCCTGTGCCAACTTTGAAAGCATAAATCATTTGTCTTATTAGGCTTCTGATGCAGTAAGTTCATGTTTATATTTAGTATACAAAATACAGCATTTCTAACATTATTCTATAGAAATTCGACCCTAGGTAAATGTGCCTCCCCGTGTCATGTCAATCATAATTTCAGCTATTTATTGTCTAGCATGTAGCTGTCTCTTGAGCTTTTCTGAGCTCTCCTTCTTATCTGACTGTGAAGATGGTCAAAAAGGTGCCAGCTATACATGCCTGGTTGCTTTCTATTGAAGCAGGAGGCACAAGCAATCACATTAGAAAGCTCTTAAACCATCTTTAATCATCTTGTGTGAATAATCAGTAGACGCTATAGGATGCCCAAACAAATTCAATAACAAATGGATGCCATGGCTTGAATCACCTGCCAACTCTACCAGATAATGAATGTTTCACCACCCCCCTTTCCCCTCCTTTATTCCTTCAATGCTTGTTAAAACTCAATAAAAATCAAACTATAAAAAATAATCAGCACACAATAATCATGTTAATATATGAGATGGTATATGAGATGGATACATCAACATAACAACATAACATCAATTTCTCTAATATTTAGTATATAGTGTATTTCCTACACTAAAAAGCAGTACTTGCTAATCTATTCTGATTAGAGAGCTTTTTGCCTACTGTAATCAAATGTTTGTGGGACAGATCCTACACCACACCATTACACAGAGGTCAGTATTGCATGGAAAGATAAAATGTGACCAAACAAACAAAGTTACAAGTTGCCGATGTAGGAAAGCATGCTTGATACTGAAAGTCCAAGCACATTCTTATCAGGATTATGACCTCTGGTACAGTTTGCAATGTATCTATCATGAAAGAACAGACACACTTTACTAGGAGAAGACAAACTTATCTGCTATTTTTCTGTGTCCCCTCCCACTGGGTGACAAAATAACAATTTAGATATTATTTATAAACAGACATACTGTAATGCTGTGACAGGAATTCTGGTTTAAATATTTTACATAATATATTAAACATGCATAAGGGGTAAGGCCTATGTCACTAATATTTACCAAATGCTTAAAAGGGATTTTCATCTTTAACAGTTTTTGGGAAATAAACAGATCTTATCATATTAATAATATTTGCAATTGAAGAGATCACAATGGCAAACAATATGGAATAGGGCCAGACGGACCTCAATATGCACCACAGTAACTGAAAGGGCATACAAGCTGATATAAAGATGGCATTATACCCCCTCTCGTCTCTCTAACCAGGGGTTCTTCTTCGGCCCTCTGCTATGCTGGCTGCGGTGAACAAGGCACTCTCTTCCATATGTGGTGGACATGTAGCACAGTGAAAGATTTTTGGGAGATGGTAACAGACACTATCTCAACAATCTTCAAGCAGAGAATAACACCGGACCCCTTGACCTACCTCTTGGGTAGGCCCATTAAAGCATTGAACCTCCCTCCCTACCCAAAATATGCTGCCCATTAAAGTAAAATGGATTAAATCAATGGAGGCCATTAGAGTACAAATACAGGGGACAAGCTATGACCATGAACGTTTGTGGCTACCCTGGGTGGAATTCGAGAGGGAGAGGCTAGACCCACCCCCCCGATCCCAATTGATCTCACTTTAGCCAGCTGTAGTCTTTAAACCCAGTAGGGGAAACCAAAAGATGGAAAAGCACAGACCAAAGAAATAGGTATATTGTTTTGGAGGAAACGTTTACTGTTGTAATACCATTGCTTAAACATGCTACATCTGCTGAGATTATGCCTGTAATACTATATAGCTCTTTTTTCTTTCTTGAAAATGTATCTTTAAAATGTTATCTTTTTTTTATATATAAAAAAAATAATATTTGCAATTGGGTTTAATTTATTTTAAAAATTGCATTTCTATACATCTACCTGGAAAGGTAGCAATGCATAGTTCCTTAGGGCTCTTTTATCTGCCTAAATCAGGGGATCACGGACACCAGCAGAGAGGAGGAATGAAGCGCAGCTTTTAATCTCTACTGTGGATGCCCCTTTTATTTGCATTTCCCTGATCTGATTGGCTAGTGCAATTTAGACAATGTGATCAATAACAAACAAAGGAAGGAAGGAAGGAAGGAAGGAAGAAAGGAAGGAAGGAAGGAAGAAAGAAAGGATCTCTGCATTGCTAGCTTTCCAGGTAGAATTACTGAAAACGATCAATCTTTTAAAATTAAATAAAAACTTAAATATTGTTAAAATGACATGACCTATTTATTTTCCAAAACGGTTATAAAAAAGTGAACATCCCAAGTTTTGGTATGCATGGACAATCATAACCTAGATCAATTGCTGCCTTTCAGTTGGGAGGGGCAAGTACTACTGTGTTGCAGCGTAGGGAAACAACTGTTAAGAAAGAGGATGATAATGCTCCATTACTAGTAATAGTATCAACTACAGGAATGTTTGTATCCCTTTAAAAGTGTTACCTTTATTCCTGCAGTTATTGTTTACTCCGAATACCTATACCATTTTTATAATGCCCTGCTATTAACTTAACTTAGTTTTCTTTTTTGCAGGTTTTGGCAATTAATACAATAAATTATAAATAATTAGAACACAGTTCTGCATACCTTTGTGTACCCAGAGCCTTGATCACTGTAGACAGCAGCTGTCCATCTTTGGCAGTAACTTGGGTAACATACTGTGGCCTCCCTAAATCTGACTCCTCCAAAGACTTCAGGAAGGTGGCACTGCCAGTACAATCACACAAGGAACCTGGAAGGTGGCAACAGTCTCCTGTAGTCATGGCAACCCAGTGTGCCTTCCTCCTTAAGGATTGTATACAACAGCCATGGTGGGTCTGTAATAAATAGTGATTAAAAAAAGTAGTAAAGAGTGCTTTTATTTCTCATCTGCTGATGTTTCCCAGTGAACTATACATTGACAGATGAGGAAGTTAAGAGGAACTGCAGCTCTTCTATACATCCTGTTGTTCCAGTTCTTCACAATTCTGCAGTATGGCCATTCATGTGGCATCTGTATTTTTGGTCCACAAACCAATCAGTTGTGAGCATAGAATACATTGAAAGCTGGCCATTACACAGAAATATCTGCTTCACCCCAAAGGTAGACCAAGTATGGAACATTCAAAATATTTTACCTTTTTGATATAATGAAAGGGTTATGCATTTTACTGACCCTATAAATATCTGCCCTGACTAACCAGATATAGATTAGCAACTGATTAAAATCTTCAGTGGGCTGCCAAGATAACAGCAGATATCTCCATGGGTATATGCACTGAAATGTAGATGATTCATTCTTCCAAATGCACTGCCTGCACCATAAATGTCATAGAGAAAACAGCCAAGAAAAAGACTGTTAAAAATGGTAAGGATACTTTAAAGAAGTTTGTTCAAGCAAGTAATAATGTACAGGCATGCAAGCTTGTATACCAAATGTCTAAAGGAATTTATTGTAATGTCTGCATCATTTTAAAGCAATTATGATACTGAGTAAGTATTCAGATTTCAGTATGTTGCTGCAGGTGATACTGCAGATGATAACATACATTTTTGAACCATGATCAATAAAGATTTTTGTTTTAACTGACAAGGTTGGTTTCCCTGCACACCGTTCTCACGATGCCTTTCCAGCCACTAAGCTTTTCCCGCAGGTTGGACACCCCTGCTATAGACAATCGCTAGTTATTGGGCTGGTGGGGAACTATTTGGGTCTCTGTGTACTTGGTATACCAGGGCCTATTTAGAATCCCAGTACAGACCTGCCTGGAAGCTTCTGTACTAAAGCAACAGTAACATAAAATTTTTTATTATTATTATTATTATTATTAAATAAAAATATAATGCAGTGTTGCCCTGCACTGGTAAAGTTGCCATGCTTGCTTCAGAAACACTACTACTGTTTATATAAATAAGCTGCTCTGTAGCAATGGGGGGCAGACAAAGGAGAAAAGGCTCAGGTTACACAACAGATAGCAGATAAGCTCTGTAGAACATAATGGTGTTATTTGGTATCAACTATTTAACCTGTGCCATAGCCTTTTTTCAATTTCTGCCATGGCTACACAGCAGATTGTTTATATGAACTGTAGTAGTTTTTCTGAAGCAAACAGACCAGTTTTACCAATACAGGGCAAAACTACATTATATTATAGTTACGCTTTCATTTTTTGGTGTTACTGTTCCTTTAAATGTTTTAGCAAAGTTTAAAGAGGACCTGTCACCTTGAGACATGAGTAAAATATTTCTTTTCCATCCTTGGTTAAACCCTTTAGTCAGCTGTTTTTGTCTATATCTGAAACGGATTAGAAACTATCCTTCATGTAAAAAGGGCTTCATAGGCGCTGCCATGTTTAAACACCCCTTTGTTTTCCGTGTGTGGGCTGTGCCAAACTGCCAAATCTCATTCATGCTTAGTCAGAGTATACTCTATGATAGACAAGCTCTGTATAACTCATGTCACACCAGGACTTGATATTCTATTAGAATTATCTGAAACACCTTCTATTGTTCTATTCAGATTGTGTGGGCTACTCCAGCCACTAACAACTGCACAAACTGGTGATATCGTGAGAGGTCTGCAGGACTGATTCTACCCATGATGCTTTGCTCTCCTGACTTTCTGGAAAGTCAGGGCTTCAGTTAGTGTCTCATGGACATTTGAAAAGTAGTTATAAATTGAGAATTAGTGAGATTTGAGCATAATAAATAGGGGTATGTGGTTTGTTTTAAAAGTTTTATTTCCTTCCTAGTGTTAACTCAATCATGACAGGTTTCCTTTAAGGTGATGCCAACTGTCACCCCTGAGTTGAGGTTCCCGCTCACCTCCTCATAATAGGGAATGAGTCTGGCAAGATCTGTTACCCATACAACCATGTGTGATTTGCAATGTAGTGAGTATCTTATCCCTTACCACTACTTCCAAAAGCTTCCACTGATGTCAGATTAACTGACCTATCATTGTCAGCCTACCTCCCAACATTATGGAAGTAAAATGAGGGACTAAAACATTTTTTGCAAGTAGGCAGATTATGAAAGTTTGAAATTATTTCTCTTATTACAATTACTTATTTTCTTATCTCAAACGTGTTACAAAGTATCTTAGTTGCACCTGTTAGCTGTTCTGGGCTTCTGCCAAAAGCCAATTAAGTTCAAAACTTTATTTCTTTTTCTGGCTGTTCAGTGCAGAGAACAGTACAAATGAGGGGCTGCAGGTTGAGCTGTCAAAAGAGAGACTGTCCCTCCAAAAAAAGGGACAGTTGGGATGTATGTTTTCAGGCTTAGACCGGGATCTTTTTTTGGCAGCATCACATTAGCAATTTTTCAGCACAAAGCCACCACTCAATGATTCCCGAAATATTAACGAAATAATTTTTTTTTTCGCAGAAAAAACACACCTTGGCTTTGAGGCAAATACTATTAACAGGTCTGCCAGGGGTGAGGGCGAGTACTGGGAAGTGTATTCAGACAACAGGGAATGTGAGAAAAAGCAGTTTAAATGACACAAATGCTAGGCCACACAGGCTCAGCAACATGAACCATCTTCAGTGCAGACCATACAATACGAGGTAGGCAGTACAGAGCTAGGATGTAAAATAATGTCACACGTAATGCTGTCAGGAGGGGTTTCAGCGATCATATTTACAGTAAATTACCTGCCTCTCCGCTGCCAGACTGTACTCAGAACCATCCGCTTCACACCGGGACCGCCATGTCCACCATCTCCTCTCCTGTCAGCTGCGCTAGAAGCGTAACGATGAAACGCTGCTGTGTTGAAGCAGCAGGACTGCGTAATAGATAATGTCACCTACTGTTGCTCCGCTACCTCTGTATTGCTACGTAGCCTCGCGTGAACGCGTTCGAATTTACGTTCGAAGCGTAAAATAACGGAGCATCCGCAGCTGCCTATGCACAGCTGGCTAGGTGCAACGTCAAAATTATAAGCCAATGAGACGAAAGGAGGATGACATGTGACCGCGCCTCTATCCGTCAAGGAGGTCTGTGAAAACAACAAGCTTACGGTGTGAAGTGTTATGTTTAAAGGGATTCTGTCATGATGTTTTTGATGTCGTTTTTATTTCTAAATTACACAGCAAATCATTCACTCTACGATATAGAGTTTAATTCCTGAACCAAGAAGTGTTTTTTGTTGTTGTAATATTGGTGTGTAGTGTAGGCAGCCATCTCAGGCAGCACTTTCTGGCAGGCTGTTTTGGCCCTGACTCCAATTTTTCTTAGCTTATAGGGGGGCCCTGACCACCAATTTAAAAAAAAGAAATTTATGGGGGGCCCTGGCACCACAGTTTTTTTAACTTATAACATACCTCCCAACTGTCCCTTTTTTGGAGGGACAGTCCCTCTTTTGAGAGCTCAACCCGCTGTCCCTCATTTGTACTGGAAAGTCCCTCTTTTCTCTGCACTGAACAGCCAGAAAAAGAAACAAAGATTTTAACTTAATTGGCTTTTGGCAGACAGCCCAGAACAGCTAATAGGTGCAAATAAGATACTCTGTAACACTTTTGAGATAAGAAAATAAGTAAATGCAACAGTTTAGATAAGGAAAAATATTTTCAAACTTTCATAACCTGTCAGATTTAGTAAAATAAACATGGTAATTAGGGGGTGTGGCCACAAAAATGGGTGTGGACACAAAAATTTTGCCATGCTGTGGGCAAAATAAATTTTTGTCCCTCTTTTTACTTCCAAAATGTTGGGAGGTATGTTATAAGGGGGCCCTGATCATCAATAGCTTTTTATAACTTTCGTGTGGGGGGGTTACCTTTTTTTAGCACTGATGTCTGTGTGGTCTTTTAATTGTGGTGTAGGGTGGGCAGGGTCTGGGGTGGGGCTCAGGGGCCAGGGTGGGCAGTGCCCAGGGGGCCCTTAAAATTTTGTTGTACGGGCCCCGTGATTTCTAATGGCGGCCCTGCAGGGAGGGGAGTGATATCACTCCAACTAGCAGTAAAGAGTGACTGAAGTTTATCCAAGCACAAATCACATGACTGGGGGCAGCTGAGAAACTGACTATATGTCTATCCCCATGTCAGATTTCAAAATTAAATATTTTTTAACCGATGTGTTTTGAAAAAGAAATTCCTAGGCAGCTGCAACAGAATGAAGTACAAACTGGGAGCTCTTACCATAGCCCAAGATTATCGTTATACTAATTTAGTTAAGAGAGGGCTAAAGTCCTGGACAAAAATACCAAATTAATGTTTCTCACATAAAAATAAAGCATTTGCAAAACAAATCCGTTAATTCTTCATATAGTATATGTTTGCATCAATGCTGGTGAGATTTAATTCTTATGGACTGGCCAAAGGCAAAAATTTGCATGATGTCTAAGGACTATTGCACCTCACCACTTGCCTGTAATGCCATCAGTTTGCAGCACTAGGTCCACACAGATTCAAAATAGGACCTGGTGTACACATTTTACATCAGCCCTTTTGCCATTTGGCAGAATATACAGATTGCCAGTTCAGGTCTGTACAGTGCTCTGGTGCTCACTGGTCTTCACTGGATTCTGACAAGTGGCAGAACTAAAGGGGAAGCAGGGAATTCAACTGCACCCATGCAATGCTGCATTTAGGTCCAGAGCCACCCCAGGTGCTGGACCTAACAGCACTTCCAAATTTATGGAAGTGATGTCAAATGCACAGTTGTGTGTGATGCTTCTTCCAGTATGAGTCGCTTGTATTAATCGGCGCAGCAAGCCATAATACCCTATATGCAGGGCCGGATTTACATAGCGGGCGCCCCTAGGCCCACTGCCGTTTGTTGACCCCATACTCTGCTGTTCATTCGCAAATTTGCATCATCAGGACGGGAACAATGGGGATTGGCACATGGAAAATTTAAAACCTATCGTATCTCCTGCGTATCCCCAGTGTTTCCGACCCAATGTGGGTGTGGCTGGGCAGCATGCCGCCCCCTAAAATCCTGCCACCCTAGACCCAGGCCTAGGTGGCCTTTCCACAAATCCGGGCCTGCCTATACGCCTCAGCTCCGGCATTGAATTTATACAGCAAGTCTTTTGCACCGACTGGGGGGGGGGATATTTAATTTTTCTTAATATGTATTCCATTATATAGGCACTTGAGGGTCGTCCCACAAAAGCTGCCACCCTAGACACAGGCCCTTGGGTGCCTATATCTATATATAAAACAGCTCTGCACCTATGTCTAGGGTTGCCACCTGGCCGGTATTTGAGCGACCTGGCCGGTATTTTTGATGGTTGATCCCAATGTTATTAATAGGAAAAAAAAAAAAATATATATATATATATATATATATATAGGAAGGTCGGTATTTTTTTCAGGAAAAGGTGGCAACCCTACCTATGTCCAAGCCTGTAATGTATTAGGTTTGAGTGCTGAGATTAACTGACCCCTGTATTGTGGACTCAGACTGTAGGTCTGTGCATTGGTCACACCTCAGAATCAAAATGTAAGACCTCAGGGCTTACTCTGCAATGCCTGTGTGCCATACTCTGCCTGTGTGTGCCATACTCTGCCTGACCTATTTCCAGTGTGTGCCATACTCTGCTGTATCTGTGCCATACTCTGCCTGCCTTCTCTGCCTGTGTGCACCATAACCTGCAGTTAGTACAACCATTTTTTTGTGTGCTAACACCATTAATGGGGACTTTGTCTTAAAAGTGTTTCAGAATGAGATACATGGATGTGGTTTAAAGTGGGTGTGATTTAAGAAATGGGAGTGGTCAACACTGGTTTCCATTATCAACCCTTTAGCCATTTAGGCCTAAAAAATTCCATCCTTCTGTACAACTGAAGTTGGACAGCACTATAGAGAGTGCCGTTGACCCTGCATATTACCGCTCAACCAGTAGGAAAGAGCCACCCCATATGGGGCCATTATAAAAATTACAATAATAAAAAATGCAAATACAGTAGAACCCCCATTTTATGTTTTTTAAGGGACCAGAATAAAGGGTGTAAAATCCAGGAAAATGTAAAATCAGGGAAATGTATTATATATAATATATAGGTGGGGCCACAAAACAACAGTGTAAAATGAGGGAAAACTGAAAATCAGGGGATGCAAAATTGAGGTTTCATTTTTATAAAAAGTATGGTAGAATTATAAAAAAAAAAATACCCATTCAATTTCTATTTATATTAAATTACTAACAATTTGATGTAAAGTCCGTGGATACATGCATATTAAAAAAAATGTATATAGTAGAAATTCCATATTTTTTATATTCAAAAATCTATATTTTTGGACTTTAATGAAGCTATTTAAAACAAACACAAAGGTGTCTCTCAAAAACAATCCAGCCCATAACCCCCAGACCTAAAAATGCTGAATGTCCCATTCAATTATCTAGTGCTTGGAGTGTAACCAGCTGGTTTATGGTCACGCGGTTGCCTACACACCAATATTACAACAAAAACAAAACACTTATTGGTTCAGGAATGAAACTTTATTTTGTAGAGTTAATTATTTGCGGTGTAATTTAGAAATAAAAAATACACAATAAAAAACATGACAGAATCCCTTTTAAACATAACTCTTCGCACCCCAAGCTTGTTGTTTTCACAGATCTCCTTGATGGATAGAGGCATGGTCACATGTCATCCTCCTTTCGTCTCATTGGCTTATAATTTTGACGTTGCACCTAGCCAGCTGTGCATAGGCAGCTGCGGATGCCTCGTTATTTTACACTTGTAACATATGTGCATCCACGCTTTCTATGTTCCCATGTTTGATTATGCCAGATGTGCATATTAAAAAATATATAGTAGAAATTCCATATTTTTTACATTCAAAAATCACTATTTGAGGACTTTAATTAAGCTATTTAAAACAAACACAAAGGTGTCTCCCAAAAACAATCCAGCCCATAACCCCCAGACCTAAAAATGTCCCATTTGATTATCTAGTTCTTGGAGTGTAACCAACCATGGTCACGAAGTTGTATCCAAAAATGTGCAACGCCAAACACTGAAATACTGTATTCCCTCATTTGCTAAAAAGCCATCCAACCCCTTCTTAAAGCTATCTAATGTATCAGCTTATACAACTGATTCAGCAAGAGAATTCCACATCTTCACAGCTCACTGTAAAAAAAACCCTTACGAATATTTAGGCAGAACCGACTTGCTTCTAACTTGGATGGGCGACCTTGTGTCAGCTGGAAAGACCTACTGGTAAATAAAGCATTAGAGATGTTATTGTATGATCCCCTTATATATATATATACATAGTTATCATATCACCCCTTACGCTCCTCTTCTCCAGTGTGAACATCCCCAGTTTGGTCTTTCCTCATAGCTGATATTTTCCATGCCTTCTACTATCTTAGTTGCCTTTCTCTGCACCCTCATAATTTTACAATGTCCCATTTGTGCGCTGGAGACCAAAACTGCATGGCATATTCCAAACGGGGCCTTACTAGCACTCAGTATAGTATAAGAATAACCACCTCCTCCCGCTAATTTATGCCCCTTTTAATATTATTAACATGTATTTCTATAGCGCCAACTTGTTGCGTAGCGCTGTAAAGTGAATATGATTATACAACCAAATCACATGAATTACATACATAGAACATAAGGAGTTACATACATCACAATAAATATGGAGTTACTGTACATACATCACAATAAATACTGGTACAGGAGGTGAGGAAGGCCCTGTACAGAAAAAGCTAAAGGGAAGGGAATGATACACAAGGTGTGGGAGTGGGCAAGATCAGAGTAAAGTGGGTGAGAGATGTAGTAATGTAAGCGGTATTGCATTGAGTAGTTAACAGTGAGGGTAGGCTTCTCTAAAAAAGTGGGTTTTTAGAGATTTCTTGAAAGCTGAAAGATTGGGAGAAAGTCGAACAGACCGTGGGAGAGAATTCCAGAGGAGGGGTGCAGCTCTTGCAAAGTCTTGAATGCGAGCATGTGAGGAGGTAATGAGACCTTGTCTGCCCTTGAAGCTGTTGACTGCCATTGCTTGTTTCAGCCAATTTTAGTATCTACAAGGACTCCAAGGTCCATTTCAGCATGGCACACACAGACAGCGTAGGGCAGGCATGCGCATTTTGTCAAGCTTGAAGTTGGCACCTGCGCATCCTGTCAGCTTGTAAATAGCACATGTAGCATCTGTCACCTTGATTCCGGAGCACTAGCCATTTGGCGCTAGTGCTCCGGCAAGAAAAGCACTTGTGCGGCTGGGCGGCATGCTGCCCCTTAATTGATGCTGCCCTAGGACTGGGCCTATGCAGCCCCGCCGCAAATCCGGGCCTAAGGGCAGGCAATGTAAGGCACACATACACAGGCAGAGCAGGCAGAATACTGCACACACAGGCAGCATAGGACAAGCACACACAGGCAGCATGGGGCAGGAAGAGTATGGCATACACAGGCAGCACAGGGCAAGCAAAATATGGCACACACAGGTAGATCATGGACACTGTAAACAGTACTACATACAGTGACACAATGCCGGTGCCACTCATACAGTCTGTATGAAGTGTGAACTGGCAGGCCACAAAGGCCCAGGCCTAGGGTGGCATGCTGACCAGCCGCTTGCTGAGGAGCACTGGGGATGCGTATCTGCAGTTAGCAGATGATGTGCGGGCTAGCTGAATACCTGCAGGGCTCACATCCCAACACATTTGCAAACATCATCGCACCGCAAACATGCAAACGATAAAGAGACACAATATCTTTTCTTTAGAGGGGCAGCTGATTGGGGGAGCAGGTCTGGGCCAGTCCAGTTCGACCCTGCCATGTAGTTATTTTTTTTACTGCATAACTTTTTGTGGCCATTGGAATCTATGGGTTTCTTTTTGGTTGCAAAACCTGGTGAAAAAATTCACTCATCGCTTTTGGCTAGGTCTCCACAACAGTATAGGTTAAGTATCTCTAGTTTCGGCACAGGTATTGGTTAGATGGGTATCAATGGTGTTAACACAGGTATGGTTTATGTATCACTGGTGTTGGAGCATGTATTGGTAAGGTAGTGTTAACATTGGTATCGGCACAGGTATGGGTAAGGTATTAGGTATCACTGCTACTGGCAAGGGTATATGTTAGGTATTATCGAAAAGGTATTAGGTGGGTATTTGCACATTGGAAACATATTGGTGAGGTATTGGATACATATCGATTATATATCGGTTAGGTATCAGGTATCAGATACATATAGGTTAGGTATCAGATACATATCGGTTGGGTATCGGTTAGGTATCAGCTAGGCATCGGATATATATTGGTTGGGTATTGGATTCATATTGGATAGGTATTGGTCACATATCAGTTAGGCACTACATACATATTGGTTAAGTATCGGTTAAATGTAGGTTATGTAGCGTATACATGATATCGGATAGTATTGGGTAGGTACCGGAAACATATTGGTTAGATCAGCTATGTATCGTATAAAAAGGTAGATACCAGATAAATATCAGTTTGTATCTGCTAGGTATCAGATACATATCGGTTAGTATAAGCTAGGTATCAGATACATATCGGTTAGTATATGCTAGGTATCAGATACATATCAGTTACATAACAGTTAATATAATCTAGGTATCAGATACATATCCGATACCTGACCAATATCTGTCTAAAACCTAACTGATACACATCCACTACCTTCTCTTCTCCATGGCCTTAATTTGTCCTTCACCAGGACTGTTTATTCCACAGTGATTCTGAGCTTCTGAGGAAGCCCCAGTCATGAATGGGGTGAAACCAGCATTACTGCGGGACAAGGAGTGGTGGCCCACCACAAGATAAATAGTCCAGCCGAAGGACAAATAAAGGCTGTGGAGGAGATAGGTATAAGATGCTGAGTGGTTAGTGAAACCAAAGATACAAGTAGTAGCACGAGTATGATATTTTGCATTGTCAGAATGTTGTGTTGAAAGTGGGAAGCCCCATATTTATGGTTATCCCTGAGTCTGTATGGTGGTCGAGGTATAAATAACTTGCAAATCTATTGCTCAGTTGAAATACCATACGTAGACTTTATTGTGTTCTCCTTGTCGCATGAAAAAGCTGGTGTATGAGCTTATTATGGTCTTAATTTTCTGTTGGGAGTGTTGAGCTGGAGATACTGGGGCATTGCAAGGATCCTGTTGAACTGGCACAACAGACTTTCTCAATGTATACATACTTGGTTATCTAGTGGTTGAATGTTGATACACATATACAGTTGTGCTCATAAGTTTACATACCCTGGCATAATGTATGATTTCTTAACCATTTTCCATAGAATATGAATAACACAAAAACTTTTTTTCACTCATGGTTAGTGGTTGGTTGAAGCCGTTTATTGTCAAACAACTGTGGTTACTCTTTTTAAATCATAATCACTACACAAACTACCCAAATGACCCTGATAAAAAGTTTAAATACCCCAGTTCTTAATACCGTCTATTGCCCCCTTTAACATCAATGACAGCTTGAAGTCTTTTGTGGTAGTTGTGGATGAGTCTCTTTATCTTCTCAGATGGTAAAGCTGCCCATTCTTCCAGTTCCTGTAAATTCTTGGGCTGTCTTGCATGAACTGCGCGTTTGAGGTCTCCCCAGAGTGGCTCAATGATATTGAGGTCCAGAGACTGAGATGGCCACTCCACAACCTTCACTTTATTTTGCTGTAGCCAATATGACTTGTCGACTCAGCCTTGTGTTTTGTATCATTGTCATGTTGGAATGTCCAAGTACGTCCCATGCGCAGCTTCCAGGCTGATGAGTGCAAAATTTCCTCCTGTATTTTTTATAACTTACTGCATTAATTTTGCCATCAATTCTGACCAACTTTCCTGTTCCTTTGTAGCTGGCACATCCCCAAAGCATCAGTGATCCATCACTATGGTTCACAATAGGAATGGTGTACCTTTCATCATAGGCCTTGTTGACTCCTCTCCAAATGCAGCGTTTACGTTTGTGGCATTTGCATACTAATGGCTTCTGGCAACTCGGCCATGCAGCCCATATTTCTTCAGCCTCTTAGGCTAAGGCCAGACGGGGAGATTCGGGGGCATTTTATCGCCTGGCGACTTCTCGCCGCGACTTGTAGCCCCCGAACCTCCCCGAACAGCCACTTACCTAAGCGCACCGGCGTTGCTTGAAAACGCCGGCGCGTATCCACACGGAGCGGCGCGCTTTTTAAAATTGCTCCAAATTGCCTGGCCTTAATTGTGTATCTTGAAACAGCCACACCACATTTTTTGAGAGAGACCTGTATTTCACCTGAAGTTATTTGTGGGTTTTTCCTTGCATCCTGAATAGGTTTTCTGGCAGTTGTGGCTGAGGTTTTAGTTTAATTTGGTTTCAACAGAACCCATCATTTTCCACTTCTTAATTAGAGTTTGAACACTGCTGATTGGCATTCTCAATGCCTTTGAGATTTTTTAATACCCCTTTCCTGTTTTATGGAGTTCAACTACCTTTTCCTGCAGATCCTTTGACAATTCTTTTGCTTTCCCCATGACTTAGAATCCAAAAAACATCAGTGCAGCACTGGATGAAAGATGCAAGAGTCTGTCAGGAGTCCAGAAAGTCAATGACCTTTTATATACACCCATGTATTACAAGCAAACAGATCACAGGTGAAGATGGTTACCTTTAATAGCCATTTTAACCCTTTTGTGTCAAGTTGTGTGCATGTTATCAGGCTAAATCACCCAGGTATGTAAACTTTTGATCAGGGTCATTTGGACTAGTTTGCGCAGTGATTATGATTTAAAAAGAGGGAACACATTTTGGCAATAAATTGCTTCAGCCAACCACTTACCATGAGTGAAAGAAAAGAAGAAAAGTTTTTGCTTTTAACCTTGGGTGTTGGAAATAAATGGTGCATAATAGTGAATTTAGAATTATTAAAGTTGGTGTGGGCTTACTGTATGAATATTACAATGGTGGTTATGGGGACATAAAATGGTTGCTGAAATAGAAAAAATATTTATATATCAAAATTCATTTGTAATGTAATTGATGTGGCTATAAAGTGAAATGCTGTGCTAGTTGTAATACTAAAAGCGAGTATACAAATTTCAGGTGCGGATATGAGCGCTATTCGGTGGTTCTTTGAACCATCAGCAAGAGAGAGAGAGTGTGTGTTTGCGATTGTATCAAGGCAGACAGTATTGAAGCTACAGTGCAAAGTGTGCAATAACTTAAAGGGGTTGTTCACCTTCAAACAACTAGTTGTTTTCAGATAGATCACCAGGAATA
>CM044431.1:109051753-109067601 GCA_024363595.1 Xenopus borealis | reverse complement strand
ATAGGAGAGGGGTTCAAAAATAAAGATAAGCAATAAAAAGAAATATAAAAATAAACCTGAATCTGCACTGTTGATATGTGTTTTTGTTGCTGGGGTCATTGACCCTGAAATCTAAATATGATTTTCAGTTCCAGGGTCGATATAGGCAAATTAATAATGAACCAAAATGCATATAATGTAACCAATAAAGATCAACGGAATAATTACTAAAATGATTTTAAAGGTGAAATTTCCTTGTAACACATTTTCTAACTCCTAATATTCTGAACATTTTTTATGCTTAATTGTTGCTCTATAAAATGTTAAACGAATGGTCCTTATGAACAGTTTTACCATTTCTAAAATAGAAATCTACCCTTTCTGGTTACTGGGTGAAAGTTGACTGTGTCCCCTGTTAAATGTTTAAGTTCATAGCTATAAATGGCATTGGAAAGTCATTTCCTACTTTTGCATTCCTTAACAACATGCAGAGAACCACAGAGGGGATTAACCAAATGGATTCCTGATGGGTATTTTATGGAAAAGTCGAGAATTTGACCCATGATGCTGCTGACGTTTCTAGGAGGGGTGTTTACAGCATATTCTGGTTTTTTTTTTTACAGCTTTTCAATTCAGCCCAGAAACTTGGTAGTCCCTGACTAAATGAACACATCAACTGCTACACATTATACACTCTACCTTTCTACTATGTTGCATTTATTTTTGCAATGGTTTTTGATACAATGAAAAATAAATGTAATGGGAATTACTGCCAAGTGCTCAGTCCTGTCTAGAGATAGGTACACATCACTCAAAAAGCAGCACAGTATATTTTTGAGGGATACATAAGCAGGACCAGGGAGCCTGCAGGGGCGCTGCTGCCATGAGGGAAGTTGTGATATTGCCTTAAAATTTTTTTTTTCGTATTATCAGGCTAAACCCAGCACAAATCTCAATACATTCAAATTGGTATAGGGATCTGCCATTGACTTATACATAACCTTGACAGGTTTGAAATGACAGATTTTCAGATTCTGACTTTTTTCAGCATCAGGGTATAATAATTCTGGAAAAAATCAAGTATTTTTTCTATGAAAAATTTGAGTTTTTGCCCCAAAAACCTGACCAGAAAAAAATCAAGGTTTATAAATAAACCCCCTAGTTTTTTGACTATCACCAGTAATACGTGGGGTCTGGATGCTCATGCCCCAGACCTACAGCTTGAGGTGGAGATATCCAACCAAAAGATAAAAACAGCAGGCACTCACAGATCCTACCAACAGGCTTGTAAAAAAACCTGAAAGCTTTATTTCGGCCATAAAAATAGAAAATTACATAGCCTTATGTATTTCGTACCAATAAGCACTTAATCATAGGCATTTCGTGCCAATAGGCACTAAATCATAGGGTGTCATATCCTATGATCAAGTGCCTATTGGCACGAAATGCGTAAGGCTATGTCATTTTCTATTTTTATGGCCAAAATAAAGCTCTCAGTTTTTTACAAGCCTGTTTTTGGTTTGTGTGAGTGTCTGCTGGTTTTCTCTTTTGGTTGGCGACATGCTGCCCTCAGATTTTTACTAGCCCAGGCCAGGCCTTTGTGGCCTGCCATCAAGTAGCCTTGCAGCACTAGGGTCCTGGGATTGATTACACCCAGGGCACTATGTGCATGTAGTTTGTATGGGCTCTACATCCTTGCAGTTTTTTTCTGGGTATTCTGCATACAAAAAACATACAGGAAAGTTAACTAACTCTGCTTGACAGGGAACAATGTACAAACTATGTGAAATGCTTTGTAATATACCTCTGCTATATAAATACATTTATATAACAGGTCTTCCAGAATGTATCTGCTGAAGGTAAAGTGGTACTGATGTGAATATTGCAGGTTTCCTTTACCAACAGTACCATTTTACGGGACTAATGCGAGGGTGTTCATTTATGCATTCCTAGGCAGTGGTGTTTTATGTGGTCCAGCGCACAGGAATGCAAGAGTTAAAACAGCACATTCTTTTGTATTGTGCCTGTACCAACAGCACCTCACTGACCCACTGAATATAAGTAAGATGCATGCACAACTCACCTGCATTGGTATACAGGTAACAAATGGAGTGGGCTTTATTACCCTTAATGTGCAGTGGAATGCATGAAAATGCACTGCACAACAACACATAAAATGAGTCTATTCTACATTTACTTCTCAGCAAACTCTGCTTTGGGGTTATTAGACATTGGGCTTGTTATATTAACCATAGATACATCAAATCAGCAGCACTCAGAGTTAGGATGCAAAAATATTAATATTAAATATCAGTATAGCATGAAATTGTTCAGGGAGGAAGGCATAAAGTGCAAGTGCAGAAAGCTAACAATACTGACCATTGTTAATATAGGATTTCCTGTGTGGGTAGTGTGTAGTTGCCCCTTATGAATAAAGTGGTGGCTAGATGAGCAATGGAGCCCCCAAGCAAACGTGTATATATCTACCCGTTTCATTTGGCAGTATAGTTGTAACAGACATGGCCCTGTAGCAGATGAGAACCCAAGAGATGTAACTAAAATTGTCATTTGTGGGTAGAGAAGGGGCAGAGCTTGTGGTGAGTGGTTGGATTGTGGGCAGCGTTTGAGCACAATGGGCATCACTGAAGTGGATATGGGGTTTTATTGGTGCCCTATTTTACTTGTTGGAAAAGGCCAGGAGGCCAAATGACCTATAAATATTGGAAACCCAAGCGGAGGGGGGAGGGTTAGGGTGTGTAGTATGGGTCTCATCGATTCCTGATTGCGGCCCTAGCAACAGAGCACAGCATATAGCAGCAGCATTTTAGGGTTGCCACCTGGTCTGTATTTTACCGGCCTTGCCAGTAAAAATGATGCCTGATGCCTGTGTTTTGTATAGGAAAAACAGTAAGTATATAGGAAGGCCGGTAGTTTTTTCAGAAAAGGTAGAAACCCTACCGGTCAGCCACCAACCTTCAACATGTGTGGAAAAAGAGTGTAGCTGTCAAGAATGGAGCGCCGATAAGTTTGTTTTAACTTTCCGGTTTTCTTTAAAAAGCCCCTAAAATTAAAATTACCGCTGGCCCATTTACAGCTGTGCTTACTTTACTGAATGGAAAGGAGCTGGACTAAAGCTGTTTTCAAGCACGGAGAAACATCTGCTGTGCTTTTTGCTGCCTGACCTTTGCACACACTAAGCTCTTGACTTAGTGCCTGGTGTACAGTGAATACTATGGTACAGTATGCAGGGAATTGCTATTCTGGTAATCTAACACTTTGGATTCAGCTTTGGAATTTCAGCGAGGTCTCAGCCTTTCATAGAAGTCACGTGTTTTTTCAATATATTTCCCTCAGAATGGGTTTAAAGAGAAACTACAACACAAATACAAGTTGCCTGACAGAATATACACATGTTTAAATTCACAGAAAATATTTCTATTTGTATTTTTAGTGACATGGAAGCCAATATCTTTTTACTGTTAAGGTCCAGTTCCCACATAACGTAACCTGAATTTGGCCTTTTTTCAAGGAATTTCATTTTGAGCATTTGTCAGATGCCATACTACAAGGTGTGTACTCCAGCCTACTGTACTAGGTTTTCCATAAGCTACTTTAATTCACTTTGATACTAAATCCATAATGGAAGAATTATTTCCTGTATAGGCTGTACCAAACACATGGCATATTCTCTGCCCAGGTCTGATTCCAGGTTCTATTATTGCATGCTTCTTTTTGACTGCTGATCTCTCCGACAATAAGGTTAAAAAAGTTTAACACTATACACCAAGTTTGTAGTGTAAATATAGCCCTTCTCACCATGGCACAAATCTGGCAGACAGACCACTCCAGTCAGCCCCGCAATCTGCTGTCCTAGCCCCTGCAATCTGGCCAGCCTCAATCCACCCCTGCATCTAGTCTAAAAGTTCTTGCACCCTACATGAGTCCTGTTCCTCCACAATAGACTATTCTTATGTTTTCCATGTAATTGTGCAATTTAGCTGAAGGTTTTTCCATGGTGTATGGATTGAACCTACACTGGAACAACTGTCCTGCACATTATAAATCACATTCTTATGATATTATTGACACCATGTTTACAAACCAGAATTGTCACTCATTTCCAGTATATTGAGACAAACTAGTGCTGATCAGATGACAATATAGTGTGTATATGTGCTAATTGCCATTCCTCTTCTGCTGCAGGTGTGCCTATTGATACCTTGGAGCTTAATGTTGCTGTAATAACAGCAATCCTGCAGCAGGTTCTGCCAATAGGCACAGCAAGCATATGCCAAAAGAATCACATTATAATCTCATTTAAATTCTGTGTGTTGGAAGTGATGCAATCCCCACTCTGAAAATGTTGTCTGTAACTCAATTTGCAAACATATGCATGTGCAGTTGTAATTGTTTTGATGCAATGGGTGCGATTGCAGCAAGCACAGCTACCCACGTGAACTCAAATATGCTGGGATTCAGGGAAATGAGCAATGGCAAGTCTAAAACTAACATTTATGGATCTGTAGAATCAGGTGTGTCAGTGGTTCTATTCTATGTGTTTGGGACTTTAGCACACTTTGCACTAGAAAGGCTGAAATTCCAATTTAAAAATCTTGAAGTTACCAGGAGCCGTTTTTTGCTGCCCCTGGTAACTTGTGGGCTGCTGCCACCTAAGGCGAGTTTCTCAACATTGCCTCTTGGGGAGCTTATCTGAGGGACATTTAATTTATCTAAAATTATCTAAACGGTCACCCATTCCATTAGGGGGAAAAGAGGTTCCGCCTAAATATTTGGAAGGGTTTTTTTTTACAGTGAGAGCAGTGAAGATGTGGAATTCTCTCCCTGAATCAGTTGTACAGGCTGATACATTAGATAGCTCTAAGAAGGGGTTGGATGGCTTTTTAGCAAGTGAGGGAATACAGGGTTATGGAAGATAGCTCATTATACAAATTGATCCAGGGACTAGTCCGATTGCCATTTTGGAGTCAGGAAGGAATTTTTTCCCCCTCTGAGGCAAATTGGAGAGGCTTCAGATTGGGGTTTTTTGCCTTCCTCTGGATCAACTAGCAGTTAGGCAGTTTAAAAAAAAAAAAAAATTTAATGGTTGAACTTGATGGACGTGTGTCTTGTTTCATCCTAACTTACTATGTTATGTTACTATGTTGCTATAATGCCAAACCTGGTAAAACTGATATACAGTAATTGTAATAATTAAAATATCAAACTGACAACAATGTAAGTACAAGTTAAGTAAAGTATATATTAAGTATAAGTAAATATAAGGGTGAGTTATTTGTTAATGAATCATATTCAAAAGCTTGTTCTGAAAAATGGCATTATGAGCAGTAATCAGCATGGCTTTATGAAGGACAGATCATGTTAAGCTGAGTTCTTAGTAGGGCTTACACTTTATATCAATCTGTTAACTTATGAATTGGGGGGGGGTCATAAGCAGTGTCTGTGTTTGCAGATGACACAAAACGATTTTAAAATAATGTTTATTAAAGTGTAAGACTACAGTTAAATAGAGATGTCTACTTCTCCAGGATCTGTAAGCTTTACCAATATATTGTGCATTTGACTCTTACACTTCAGGTGTTGACCCTCATGTGTTGGAGGCAGAGAGTAGTAGAACTCCACTTCTCAGGTATAGATTATAAGAGTAAAGACTTTATTAACCAAATCCATGTAGGAGTTTTGAAAGAATTATGCAGGAAAGCAAGATACAATTGTTAGGCATTTATTCACATATACAGCTTCAGCATTCAGCACTTTATCCCTCAGGGTCAATCAATGAACAGAGGAGTATTTCTACTCTGAAGTGTCCACCTCGACTTTCAAGATTCTCTTCAAACGGAACCTAGGCAACTTCTTCTAGTCCCCCAATTTGTACACTTGGGGGCAGATTTACTATTGGTCGAATTTGAGGGTGAATTTGCCCTCGAATTCGACCAGTCAAACTGTGGTCGAATTGAAATCCTTTGAATTCGAAGGATTTAACCGCAATTCGATCGATCCAATGATCGAATAGAAATAATTAGATCGATCAATAAAATCGGCTTGAATCGAACGATTTTAACCATTCGATCAAATTTTTTTTATTTGATCAAAATAGCTAAATCCAATTTGGTAGGTTGAATCTGGCGAACTAGGCAGTCGAATAAACATTTAAAGAGCAAGTTATTCGACTGTTGAATATTCGAATATTAAAATGTATTTTTATTCGAATCATTCGATTCGATCGAATTTTCAAAAGTAGTCTTCAAAAATTCAAATTCAAATCTTTTTGAAAATTCGATCAAATTTCGAATCTTTCATGTGAATTTGATAAATATGCCCCTGGGTCTCTAATCTGGGTAGTTGTGAACCCAGGATTCTTATCCCTACTAAATCTCCTCCGTGGAGCTGCAGGCTGCTTGTCTAGCTAGCTCTACTCCTATCTATCACACCTAGTGTGATCTGTAACAGATCTATAATCAGACTCTGATGTAACCTAGGTTCCAATCTAGTTCCACCTGCCTGCTCAAGTGGAATCATTCAGGAATGCAAGTGTGCTTCAGCTTATATACTTTAGAACAGTGGCACCCTCTGGCCAACTATGGAGTAACAAAGGTCATACTTTGATACAGGAGGGGAACGTTTGTACCAGTTTTGCTAAGGACCCCTCTTAGCAGTCTAAGTATAGATTAGGGCCTACTTAGCTGGCCAAACATAATGGAACTGCCTTAGTAAAGAGAACTATTTTACCAGTACCCTACACAAACAACTTATAACCTTAATGGGGCTAATATAAGGAAAACTATACCCCTCCAAACAAAAAAAGATATTGCATAAAACAACTCATATGTAAAACCCTGCTTCATGTAAATAAACCATTTTCATAATAATACACTTTTTTAGTAGCATGTGCCACTGGGTGCCTGTAGACTTGTAGGGGGAAAATCTTTACTTTTACAAAGTATTGATAAGGCCCAATCAAGAAAAGTAGTGAGTTTTGAATTTCAGTGATATTAATGAAATAGATAATCCTAAAAAGGTTAACTAAGGTGATAAATGTTCTCAGTTATGAGGAAAGAATTGCCAAGTTGGGGATGTTTACACTGCAAGGGAGCTACTTAGGGGGATATGATAACTATGTATAAATATCAGAGAGGAAACATACAATAATATGATGTCTGCAGTAAATCCTTCCAGCATATGCAAGTACATCTATTTAGATTAGAAAGAAAGTGGTTTCTATTTTACTATGCGAGTTGTGAATTTGTGGAGTTCTTTTCCTGAAGTTTGTAACTGACAGATACATTAGATAGCTTAAAGAAAGTGTTGGTGGTTTTTATAAAGTGAGAAAATACAAAGTTGATTGAATTTCCCTCTTGAAGTCAGGAAGAATTAGAGGATTGATTTCTATAGAAAAATTAGGCCTTGTTAGGCTTTATGCCTGACAAATGATAGCACTTGCATTAGCAAATGAGGGTACCTTGCTGGAAAAGCTCATTTACTGAATGGCAAGCAGTGTAGCTGATGCAATGTTCAGGTCTTGTTGCATCGCATTGTTCTGCTGAAAGCAGAGATCATAGCCACATGAAAGCAAATGATTTAATTTAATGTCAACTTCATGTAAATCTACACAAAGGATTTAGTTAGTACGTTCCACTTAACTTGCAGTGTAGGAGCCCATACCTAATGAATTCTGACAGTATGGTTGAAATGACAGAATGGATTCAGTTGAAAATTAGAGAAGTGTCATGCTATGGATTGCAGACTAGAGAAGTATAGATGTACTGTGATATTTTTATCGGATGGTGCTTGTATGTACATTCAGAACTGACTATTTTTATATTTGCAGAATTATAAAGGACAAAAATGTATTATGAAACAAAATGTAATGTGTGTGTAAAACTGCAGTCTAAACATATGTATTATATTAGTAAGGGCATATGCACGCTTCATTTCTTTACTCAGGTTTAATTAAATCCACCATTGGGCTGCAGTGAATTTCCATGAGATTCACATACTGTAGGTTTATGCAAACACTTCCTTGCCATGAAAATGTTGATAGATGCTATAGCTTTTGTTCAGGTGGTTCAAAATCGCATTCCATTTACATGTTTATATTACTACATGGAAATTGAATGTAACTTTATTTCCAATGTAATCCATGAGATCAGTTCTGAATGCATTTCATAAAAATCATATGATGACACTGTCACTCAAACCAACAGCACAGGGCTACCATCAGGGGGGAGTGGGGGTACTGTTTTACCAGTCCTGTGAAATCTGCTTTGGAAGGGTACCAGCCATGCCTTGAAAGTTATTCAAATTGCATAGCATTTATGTATCTAACTTCCAAAAAACTTTTCTAGGGACTAAAGGAGAACTAAAGCTAAGCTATAGTAGTAGGCTAGAATTGTTGTACATTATGTGGTTGATTTCTGTACCATTCCCAAGGCAACCACATCCCTTTAGCAGTAAAGATCTATTACTTCAAAGATGCCCCCAGTAGCTCCCCATCTTCTTTTCTGCTAAATCACTGCACATTCTCTATGCTGCTGTCACTTACTGAGCTTAGGGAACCACTCACATACAGAACACATAGAATATAAATGTCACAATATAAGGCTGATTAGCAATTAATACAGATAATTACTAGAAACCAGTGTAACTAGCATCAGCATTTAATAATCAGCCGTGTAGCATCAGCTTATATTACAGGCCAACCTCATTTTTTGTCCCAGAAGAACCTACCTGATCATTTGTGTAGTACCAGGGCTGGATTTACATAGCAAGCTCCCGTAGGCCCTCTGCCATTCATTGCCCGCTTCTTCTCCTCTTCCTTTGTGCATAGGCACAAATTTTCAGCATTGGGTCCAGAGTACTGGGTATTGATGCACAGGAAATTTTGTATCTCGTGCAAATCATCAGTACTTTCCAACCAATGTGTGTGTGCTGTGTAGTCTGAAATAAATTACTTTGTAGCAGTTAACCTGCCTCTGGAGTGCTCTCCTCAATATCTGTGATTTATGGTTACATTTATGTATGTGGGTGTGGTTGGGCAGCCCTAGAAATTCTGCCACCCTAGGCCTGGGCCTTTGTGGCCATTCCACAAATCCAGACCTGTGTAGCACACAACAGCCACCCTAGGCCTGGGCCTGGGCCTTTGTGGCCTTTCCACAAATCCAGACCAGTGTAGCAGACAACAGGCTTGGCAAACAATTTAGGTACAGCACACTTTTAAATGGCTGGCCCCATATAAATAACTTATATGGGGCTGTAACATTTCTGATGGCAGCCTGAATATGCATATAATTTTCAGTCAGAGAAATTGAGGCCAACCACAAATTGAGGACAACCACAGACATGAATGAGCATACCTTCCAACATTTTGGAAATAGAGAGAGGGACAAAAAGAGTCGCCACGCATAGCAGGGTTTTTTTTTGGCCATGCCCGTTTTTGTGGCCCCCTAGTTACCATGTTAATTTTACAAAATTTGGAAGGTTATGAATGTTTGAACATGTTTCTTTATTTTTATTTCAGTTATTACAGTTTTGCTAATAAAGGTGAATTGCCCGGACTGTGGGTTGAACTGTCAAATGCGGGACTATCCTGTTTAAAATGGGACAGTTGGGAGTCCCAAAATTGGTCCCCATATTTATGGTGAATCCCCATTAGACCCTTTTATATAATGAAAATATTTCAGCAGCAGTTAATAGAAATTAAAATGTGGTGCATTATTGTTGCACACCCATTCTGAGGTTGGCCCCGAGAAAACTTACCCTATCAACTTGTCAAGGAAAATATCCAAATAAAGATATTGCAACAAAAACACTTCTTCATTTTTTAATTTTAAACATTTCACAGTAACTGTGTTTCACAATGGTGTACAGTAAAAATGAAAGTATTTGCATACTTATATCCTGTTACATAGCTCTTTTTTTTCCCCATCCTTGCATGAAATTTCATTATTTACTGACTGTCTGGTCAATATAAATTTAAAACAATTGATTTTTCTAAATGTGCTGATAAAAATAAACTGGCACAGATTATTCCAGCCAGGAGAAATGTATGGCTCATGTACAATATATCCTATGTATGTATGTATGTCATCCAATACATAGCCCTAAAGTATTTCAATATTGGGGAAGTCCCATATATGATCACCCAAAATCTGAATATACCCATATAGTAATGCTGAAATGGGACTATAGATAGAAACTGAGCATAAGAGCAATGCATATGGTTCAGATGTCAGTATGATGCAAATGAACAGACAACAGACCAGTTCAATAAGGCAGCAGCTGCCAGGATAAAAGGAGAAGATAGCACATGTAAGATCCCTCAAGTGTTTCATCATATTGAGATTCCATCATACTGTAACAGTAATTATGCTCTGGGCATCAAATGCTGAAAAAATGCACGTACAACTAAAATTAATTATAGATTGGTCTCTTCTCAGTATGAAGGAAATTGGTGCACAAAAGAGAGAATCAAGATCTTTTTTCCCCACTTTCTTGTCTTTTTTTCAATATGTCAGTGTAAAATGCACATTAAGGAGTAGAAAACTGAACTAGATATATTCTAAAAATACTACCTTTGTAAGGGAATATAGTTATATAAATAACTAAATACAAAATTCCACTTTTTTCATCATTCCTTGTAATTTCTTTAAAAATGTATCATCATCTGCCTCCGTCCTTCATATCGCACAGGCATAATTTCAATACTGTACTCAAACATAAATAACCTGACAAATGGAAGAGACCATACCTATGTTAGAGCATGGGAAAAGGATGTCTCGCTCTCCTATGATATGGAACACTGGGAAAAATGTTGGGAAATCACTAAATCTAGTTCAATGAACACTGTTCTGCTGGAAGCCTCTTACAAGGTACTATTCCGATGGTATCTAACACCCGAAAGAATAGCAAGAGGTATCAATACAGCAGACCCCAATTGTTTTAGAGGGTGCCAACTAACTGGCTCCATGTACCATATATGGTGGACATGCCCCAAGGTGGTCAGATTCTGGATTAGGATACATAACATAATTTTCGCAGTTTTCAATATCAATGTGAGAAGAGACCCAACAATAGCACTTTTGAACAGTAAATGTGAAGGCTTCTCCAAGATACAACATAAACTTTTAACGTGTATTTTTCTGGCTGCCAAGCAAACTATTGCCAAGGCATGGAAAGCTGGATCCATATCTATACCAGCTTTTAAAGGTAAAATGGATTGGATAATGGTTAATGAAAAGCTAGCTAGTTTTCTCAACAATACCCATGACAAATTCCTAAAGACCTGGCAACAACCCTGGTTGGAATATAGACGCAGGGATCCAAATGTAAACCAGCTCCTTTCCATATGATCTTCCTTATATCATTTTACTTTACCCTGAGAAAAAAGCGACATTCCCATGATCTAATCCATAGTTTAACAACGCTTTCCAGTATTCTCACAAAAAGATGACTCTTTGACTTTACTGTTTTAATAGTTATGTAAAGATAAAAGAACGACAACCAATGCAATAAAACAGACTCATATTGTTTTATGACAAGTTGTAACAATTTTATTTGTGTTTACTAAATGCTGGCATTATACAGTGTACCAATGTGCAATAACAATTGAATTATGTTCAACTTCAAATGTTTGCAATATTCGTGATAACCTGTCAAAATTTGATATATATGTATTGCATTTGCTTGTGAAACAATAAAAAAATATTGAAGGAAAAATGTATCATCATCAAATTCGAAAGTATATGGTCTCCGTGGCTGGACTCACCTGCAACAATGACCAAATAAGTTTACTGTGAAATTCTATAATATCCTCCTCATGTCTACCCTTCTTTCTTTCTCTATTTCTCTTCTTGTTTGTTAATGAAAACTTAATAAAAAGTTACTATTAAAAAAAAAAATGTATCATCATCATCATCATTTATTTAGGGGCAGATTTACTAAAATTCGAATTTGAGGGTTAATTTAATCTAATTTAATTTAAAGGGGAAGTGGTCGAATTGCAAAAACATTCTAATGTTTTTTAACGCAATTCGACCAATCCAATGATCGAATATAAAAAATTCAATCGATCGATTAAATCGTTCAAATTGAACGATTTTAACCCTTCGATCGAATGTTTTATATTCGATCTCAAAGAACTTCAAATCACCTATGGGAGCTTCCCATAGGGTTTTAAAGCAATTGAGTAGGTCCAAGTTGGCGAACTGGCCTATCTAATTTTTTTTAAGGGGGAAGTACTTCGACCATCGAGTATTCGAATACAATTAAATTCGAATTATTCGAAACGGTTTTGATGATCAAAGAATTTCAAATCCTTCATGTGAATTTAGTAAATGGGCCCCATATATTTGCAGTGCTATACATTAATTTATAATTTACAGGGGTTACAGGAATTTACCAAACAACCGTTACAGTGTAAAATATAGGAGGGGCCTACTCACAAGTTCTTACAATCTGAAGGTATGAAGGTCTGTGCAACCTTAATGGTTCATTATTCATAAGCATTTTTAATTCATTGAGGCAATATGAACAAGCCTCCTTATAGCATTGAAATGTACTTAAAAATCCCCTGAATCAGACAGAGCATCGAACACAATTGGGTGAGCTGGGTGGCTTGGGAGTCAATTATTTGGAGCTAAACAGCCATGGTCAGGGGCCAAGCAGGTGTTCCTGTGAACAACCAAATTGTTGTTTAAGTCATAAAGACTCATAATAAAATAGCCATTAATGTGGAGTATATATATATGGTAAATCAAAAAGGCCAAAGAGGACAGGTTAAAGCCCGAGCCATACTCAAAATCCAAAACTAAAGATATACTGTGACTCAAAGCCTTTTCATAAAATTGTATGTATTCTGCATTAAATGCATTCAAAACATCTTATTAAAAAGACATACATACAGACCCCCCTCCCTATAAAACTCTTCCATTCTGCAGCTAATGTTTTTTTCTGTGATCTCAGCCTGAAAACAGATCACCCCACTGAAGTAAAACAACTGCATTCATGTCTAATAAGCTCATAGCGTCTATAAAAATGCTTTGGCTGAGAGGCGTATCAGTGTCTGGTGTTTTTTTCAAGGCTTCCAGGAAAATAAATTACAGGAAAACAATTAAACATTATATTGCTTCTCAAATATATGACAAAAAGAAATTTGTAGAACCTCCCTCCTTAGTGGTACATAATACATAGCACAAGTTCCAGTTTTGCAAACCTGTTGAAAAAGTACAGGTATGGGATCTATTATGCAGAAACCTACGAATTATGCAAAGGCCACCTCCCATAGACTCAATTTTTATCCAAATAATCCAAATTTGTAAAAAGTATTTCCTTTTTCGCTGTAATAATAAAACAGTAGCTTGTACTTGATCCAAACTAAGATATAATTAACCCTAATCGGAAGCAAAACCAACCTATTGAGTTTATTTAATGTTTACATTAATTTCTTGTAGACTTAAGGCATGAAGATCCAAATTACTGAAAGATCTGTTATCCGGAAAGCCCCTGGTCCTGAGCATTCTGGATAACAGGTCCCATACCTGTAAATGAATACTTATATCCCCTGATGAAGTCAAACCAGAGAAGGTGCAGTTGAATGAAACAGGGCATGGTTGGGGTGTGTGCTGAACAAAATGTGCTGTTTGGGGTGGGGCCAGATATCTCCTGGGTTCACAAAGTGAGAGGCTAATGTCTCTCATAGGCCACAGTCATAGACCACAGGGCACAGTTATTGATTTAAGGAGTGGTTCAACTTTAAGGTAACTTAGTATGGTATACAATGGCTTATTCTAAGCAAATTTCCAAATAGCCTTTGTTTTTTTCTTTTTTTTATAATTTTTCAATTAGTTGCTCTTCTGACTCCAGCTTTCAAATGGGGTCACTGACCCCATTAAACACAAACGCTCTGTAAAACTTCAAATGTATTATTATACCTCATTTGTATTGCTAGTTTGTCTATTTAGGCCAGTGATTTTCAACCTTGTGCCTCCAGCTGTTAAGTCCCACAATGCATTTGCCTGACTGTGGCTGTCAGACTCCTTCATTGCATTGTGGGACTTGTAGTTCCTTAACAGCTGGAGGCACAAGGTTGAAAATCACTGATTTAGGCCATCTCCTATTCATTTTCCAGTCTCTTACTGAAATCATTGCATGGTTGCAAAGGAAATTTGTTTCCTAATTACCTTAGCAATCATGCATTTCTCTATACTTGGCTATTATGCTGGCTATAAGAATCAAGTATGAATTAATCAGTCAAGTATTATTATTATTTACTTATATTCCAACAACATATTCCACAGGAATTAACAAAGATTTTACAACATGAACTGTCTAAAAAAATTGGCATCACCAGTGAATCAGGAGTTCCTTGTACTACTACTATATTATAGTTGCCTGGATCTCACTGATCATAGCATGAAGCCAGCAGTTTGAATAACATGAATGTTTAAATAAACAACACTCCACTTGAATTTGTGTATAATAGTGTGAAACATTATTTAAAAAGAAAAGATGATTTTTTTTCCCCCAGGAAACCTTATCTGTTTATTTATACTTCTTATTAGTATTAGTATGAACTGGATATTAAGAAAAAAACAGCTGCCATGACCAGTCTCTAAATGGTCACGGGCTCCTCAGAGCACAAGCCCCAGTCCACAAGGGCACATGCACAAATTTCAAAAAGATTAAGCTCCAAAGAGTCCCATTTGGAATGTTTAAAAAATTTCAATATTTATTCATCATATAAATCAGTAAAAAAATTCATATACAGACCCCTTGATCCTTCGCCTTACGCGTTTCGTACCCCCTGGTACTTAATCATAGGCTTGATGAACTGGCACAGCAATGAAGTACACAAGTGCATAGATGAGTGTGAAACTGACTTCAAGTGAGCAAATTATCATGCATATTATGGAATGCTCCACCACTCAGTAACACTTGACATAGTAATATTGACTGTAACATTACTCACACATGAAAGTTCCCTTGTATAGGGCCAAACAAAACAATTGTGGGGAAATGTAATAATTGTCTATAGTTTGCATCTTGTCTAGAACCCCATAACATTAAATCAGCAGGTAAAATTTGCTGGTCATCTATTTAAAAACATACATCTGGTATTTGAGAGTTACCCATTTAAAGGCTCATTAAACAAAAGCACTGGGCAAAATTGCATTCAGTCATAGCTGTTCTCTGGGACTTGCATTATTAAGTGCAAGATGCAGAGTTCAGCTATGTGGGATAAAAAGAGCCCTGTACTTAAAGCCCACCATACAGCTGTCAATTGGTGTGAATAATGGACATGCTATGGTGAGTTTAATGGTAGGCCCATGTTCCAGTGTTTACCCAGTCCCAACCTCTTAAAAACAGTGCTGCCAAATGCAGACCACACTACATTCATGAGAAAAAGTCTTGGTGTGACCTGTGTTAATCAGAAGCATGGTAATCAGAAGCATGGAGTGAAGTGCAAGAACATGGTAGTTTGTGCAAATATTTTTGCATTCTGCCACACATATAATTTGGATATATGTTTTTAGAACTCATAACTGGTCTGTATAATGGATGGATACGGCTGAAATTTCTTATCGGGGGTGTGGATTTAAGTAGTACTAAAGTAAATGGCTTTACATTGACTGTTAACATGAATCAAAAGGAAACTGAAATAAAAAATGTAGGGAGCTTTTGTACTGTTGGCATAGAGTTTGCATTTGTCAAGGAAAAACTTAAACCTTAAAGGAGAACTAAACCCTTAATTAAAAAAATCCTACGCCCCCTACCCTACATAGACCCCCTGCCTTCTCCCCCCACAGCATAGCTGTTACCCCTGGTAAATGCCCCTAACTCTTTACTTAAAAAAA
>CM044431.1:109036430-109048502 GCA_024363595.1 Xenopus borealis | reverse complement strand
TTCTGAACCAATGTGGGTGTGGTTGGGCAGCATACCGCCCCCTAAAATCCTGCCGCCCTAGGCCCGGGGCTAGGTGGCCTTTCCACAAATCCAGGCCTGTGTACTACTCTACGTGGAAAAGTGACTATTGGTGGGTAGTGTTTGGGGCTTTTCTTATTGGGCGGGTTTAGTTCTCCTTTGAGGAACTGCCACCTTTAGTGCTGACCAGAACTAGATTCAGGGAGAGGTTACGTGCGTTCAGTTAATTTGGAAAGCGCTGTCCTTAAATCTTGGCTAAATGTAGTAATGTCTGCTGTTTGTACTGTAGAAGAGAAAAATACTAGAGTGCAAAAATGTTATGTCTTCATGGATATGTATCCTGTCCTATCAGTTGTAAACAGCATTTCTCCAGTAGGCAGCATTCCAATAAAAACAAATGAAACATTCCCCGTTCCCTTTTATTGGAAATAGGGGAAAGTGAGGACCTTTTGTAGCCAAATAATATTTGTGATCTGTAGACACAAGTCAGGCATAATATATACAGGCCATGTATGTTGGGTAACAAAAATGACAGGAATCGACAGTTTAACAGTAACAAAAAAACAGGCTACAAATAAATTTAATCAGTTCCATCAATCATCATAAGAGAGATTATATGTGTATATTGTGATGGGAATGCTATGTTTCTTCTCATGCGCTGCTGATAAATAAAATTAAAAACACATATACTATACTATACCACATGTTGCTATTTTCACACTCTTTTGAACCAAAAATAAGTATCTGGGGTAAATAAAATTCAGTACTACCGCTGTAGTAAAGCTACAAAACCCAGTATCCCCTAGTCCTTACTCTGATGATGGTGAAAGACTGAGGATCAATTTGTAAATCCACAAAGTAGTAGCATGAACTTCATGAAGTGTAGTGAAAGTCTGAAACCCATAACTATGGACTGACAGGAGCCCTCTAAATGAATAGGCAGATCCTTAGCTATTGAGTTAAAAGAACTCTCTAAATGAAAAGAGCAGATCATAGTACAGAAACTGTAGAGGCAAGGATGATGGCTGCTACAGACCTCAAAGCCAGCTAACATTGTATGCTTTCTAAAGATATGGACCACAAACACTAACTGCAATTAACCAATCACCTTCTGAAACTTATGAGAAGCAATGTGTTAGCACTTCATGCTCGGTTAAATCCCTTCTCAAAGGAGCTAATAGTGACAGTATAGCTTAAAGGAGTCTGGACCTTTATTAAAAGTAACACCAAAAAAGTGTTTTAAAGTAATGAAAATATCATGTACTGTTGCCTTGAACTGTTAAACGGATCTGTTTGCTTCAGAAACACTACTATAGTTTATATAAACACGCTGCTGTGTAGCAATGGTGGAAAGTGAAAAAAGGCTATATGTCTATATGCTGTGTAACTGCTGTGAGTCTTTTCTCCTTTGAATGAGTGCCCCCCATTGCTACACAGCAGCTTATTTATACAAACAATATTAGTGTTTCTGAAGCAACACAGCAGTTTTACCAATGCAGGGCAACACTGCATTATATTTTATTTAAATTATTTTTAAACCCTTTTTTTGAGGTTACTGTTCCTTTAGGAGTCTGTATAACAATAACCTTCTTGGAAGAAGCCCTTCAAAGTATTTTAGACAATCCACTGAAATTTTAAGATGTGCCCAAGAAGCCTTCACAGGATGAAATTCAACGACAATATTTTTGTTCAGTACCTACTGGAAAATTACAGTCTGACTGCTTTAACTGTTTTTTTTTTACGTGATTGCTGTCCTTTTTTTACATAATCTGCATGAAACAGTATTCAGATGGTTTGTTTTGTCTGTACCTCTGATCAGCCTGTGTTTTAAATTCTCTGCTTCCTGAAACATGTTTTTAACATTTATTTTGTGCCAACAAATGTATCAGCTAACATGACCGGTAGGGCAGTTCCATAAATAAACACAATACATGGAGCTGCAGTTGTTTCACAATCTGCTTCTATTATTAACTCAAGGCAGTGAGGTAGCATAGGTCTATCATATAAGCAAAAATAAATAAACAACAAAATCAATGGTTTCTACTCAAGTCACTGCTTTTTCAACACTGGTTTAGCATGGAAAACATCTCTGCACAGATTAAGGAGCCTTTGTTACTGTGTATCCAGTGGCGTAACTACTCCCTGGTGGGCCCCGGTACAGGATGGGCATCTGGGCCCCCCTGTTGGGGCCCTTACCTCAATAAATCGCATGCTGGAGTGTTGATGGCATGTGTGCTGTATAATCTCCCCTTAGATAACTGCCTGCTATAACCATTTTCGTGGCTCTGATGGGCCCCAAGGGGGTGGGGGCCCTGGTGCAATTGCACCCTCTGCACCCCTGGTAGTTACGCCACTGTGTGTATCTACATTTGCAACAGTTTGGACGTGTTTTGCCTTTATGGGTGCTTGTGCTCTGGGGGAGTCACGTATTTTATCAAAGGTGGAAGTATTCACAGTAAGACCAGACATTTTGAGTGCCTTCTGCAATCTGGTAAGTATAGGACGCCACTGCATACTGCGCCCACCTGTGTGCCCAAAGTTGTTAATGCATACTGCAGGGGCCTGTCCTTGGCTGATGGCATTGTAAATACTATATTTATATTTTTTTTGCTGATGATACTAAATTGTCCAAAGCTATAGGTTGCATACAGCAAAGAGCAGCTTGGCATCATTAATTATACAAAACTTTGAAGAGGTATGAAGGTGTACTTCAGGTAAATAAATGTTCTTTAGAGGACAAGAAAACTGATTTCACTCTGCCAAGTATGCCAATACATTAGGCAAACATCTGTGTAAGGGCAGGTTAGTGGCCACTGGAAAAATCATGATAGTGCAGGATATATTACATACAAAATATATCAACACACAAGAGGTCACCAATTTAGACTAGAGGAACAGAACTTTCATTTTAAGCAGCATAGGTGGTTCCTCAGGGTGAGGGCCATGAGGTTGCAAAATGCCCTGCTAGATGATGTTATGATGGCAGCTTCTATTATTGCCTTTAAGGGCCCGTACACACGGGCGTTTTGGACCTGCGCTTCGCGTTGCGTTTGGCTGCGTTGAGCAGGTGTAGACGCACCTCATTCTTTTCAATGAGGTTGTACTCACGAGACGCGTGTAAGCGCCGAACGCAGGTTCAGACGCAACATGCTGCATTTTTCCTGCGTTCGGCGCTCACATGCGTTTGTGTGAGTACAGCCCCATTGAAAATAATTGAGTGCATCTATACCTGCGCTCCCCTGCGTTTGAACGCAGCAAAACGCAACGCAGGGGAGCGCAGGTAAAAACGCCCGTGTGTAGGAGCCCTAAGAGTGGCTTGGATGACCTCTAGAACAAGCATAATATCAAATGCTTTTGAGATTTTAAGATCTATATTTGTATTAGTATAGACATCAGTTTATACAGTTTATATATATGAGTGTATAGATAGTTCTATATTCAGTAGGTATGTTTATACATCAGGTCACAACTGAACTTCAGAATAGGCCCCACTGTTTCAGGTGCACAGAGGCCCAACCATCTCTCCTTTGGCCCAAGAAATAGTGACTGTTTATGGCATCTTACAGCAGCCCACTCTGACATATGCTAGAATCTAGAATTGCCAGGCCTACATGTGTAGGCACTAAGTGCACTGCAGGGTGCAAAATGCAAAAAAAAATGCACCTGTTTTTTTGCACTTTGCTCCCTGCCCATATTGTAAAAAAGGCATACTGTGTTTAGCAGCAGGTCTACTTCTGCCATGAGGCAAGATAAAATAACTTATGTTTATCAACAGCATTTACTCTTCCTAATGCCTTATGATGGAATATGCAGTATTTTCTTTCATAAATGTGAAAAACATAGCATCAGTAAAATATAGAGAGTCTGCTCTTTTAATGCTGCAAATTCTTGGCACATATGTGGTTTTAAAGAATGTGCACTAAAGCTACAAGATAAGGTTGGACTCAAAAACAAGAGCAGAAAAACAAAAGTGTCAGGTTACCTGTCTCAGATGGCAAAAATATATCTGTATGTTCCTTCTAGGTTTATATAGAGAGGGATGTATCACTGCAATACATGAATTCAGAATTTGCATCAATACATCTGGTAAATTACTCTATTTCAGTCTTAATGTGTCTAAATCTTGCAATTAAACTATAGTGGGTAAAATAGCAAATTCATGGAATAAAGCAATTACATAAATGGGGTGTTTGCATGGAGGATACGTTGCAGATAACAAGATGCTAAAGTACTAGCTGTACGTTTATAATGGTAGTACGTCAGCCTAGACCTGGCAAAATAACTTTTGGTGAAAAAACACATTGCCTCTGCAGAAGGGTTGCCATCTTGACAGCATTTCACCAGCCTAGCCAGTAAAATACCAACCAAGGTTGGAGACAATATCATATATTTACCATATCCAGTGGTTCCACTCCCAGACCTTCCCAATTTTTTTTATTAATTCAAATCCAGTATATGACACAGCTCCATAGAAAGATAATTTAAATATATTTACCATATCCAGTGGTTCCACTCCCAGACCTCCCCAATTTTTTTTATTAATTCAAATCCAGTATATGACACAGCTCCATAGAAAGATAATTTAAAAAGCCTTTATTTAGCTTTATATAGCTGTAGATCTGCAACATTATAAAGTTTTGGGCCTATATCCAGCCCTTTTGAAAAAGGGCTGGATATAGGCCCTAACATTGTAATGTTGCAGATCTAAAGCCATGAGCTAAATAAAGGCTTTTTAAATCATCATCTCTAGCAACAGAAAACATGTTGTTCCATGAGGCTACAATTTTATTGCATTTTTTATTAACATTGAAATTCTTTTTAATTATTTCTGTTTAGTTCTAATCTTTCTGTTCAGCTTTCTAACTACCTTAGATCTTAGATCAAGGTATTTACATGCACATATTTTGGGAATGCCCCATAATCCAACAATTCTAGGTAGAAATTCTGGCATACAGTGAAGCAGCAATGGGGCTCCCCAATATATGCTTGGAGCTCTGCCTACTGAGGATGACAGAAGGATTATCTTTGAACATGGTCAAATGCTCTATGTTTTCCCTATAAAAAGTAAAAAAAATATTTGATGCTTTCTTCAAAGGCAGGATTGAACTCTAATATCCAGCACTCATTAATGCCTATACTGCACCCTTCCATATATGGATAAAATATGTGCTCAATGAGTTGTGCTTAAAGGCCAATTCTATTAATATGAAGCTTTTACTTCAAATGTTATTCCTGGTGGTTTGGGTTGTTGAACACAAGGTGGCTGATTTACTAAAGGGCGAATTGTCGCCAGTGAACGATTCGCACACTTTGGACCACTTCGCCAGGTGCAAATTCGTTACGACTTTGCTGATACTTCTTCAGTGCAAGCATTTCATAGCGAAGATTTACTAGCATTCGTTTATGCCTAGCAAGAAGTCGTTAGTGATCTAAGGTGGTGTAATCTGATATGGCTTATTAGGGTGACTCAGGCGTGGCCACATTGTGGAGGAAGATAATATGACAATTTCAATAGGGAGGATACATTTAAATTGTATGGATGTCTTTATTAGAGATTATGCAAATGTTTTAAGTGGCCACTTTTTATTACAAATGTCCAAGGAACTTTCATGTGTCCAAGAAGATCAAATAATGCCCTAGACATGAGCCCACAGCCCTCAAATGTCTGGGGAAAAATGTTAATCCAAAAAAGTTTAAGTTAAAACTTTTGCAGGCAATCCCACTTAAAAAAGGAAAAGTTGCCAGCGTTTTTCGACTTTAATGCATTTTTGGCAGACAGGGCATGATGTAAGTGTCTAGCTTCTTTTTAGCACTTCGCCTGGTCTGAGGTGGCGAGGTAAACTGGCAGAAGAGGTAACATTCAGTAAAGTCCACACTCCAGTGAATTTGCAGGGCAACGACCATTCGCCTGATCGTAAAGTCGCTTGGTGATAGAGTGCAAACAAACGCTAGTGACGGCCTCTTTCACTAGCAAATTCTTGTCTGTGCCTGTTAGTGAATTGCCGATGTCCCTGTGGATGTGATTTCTGGCAAAAAGTCGCTAGCGTTAGCCACCTCACCCTTTATTGAATCTGCCCCAAGGAATCAAGATAAATTATAGACCAGTGCCACAGGCTATGAAAAAACAGATATCAAAACCAAGCACTATATTGTAAACATTATGTATAGAGACCAGAGTATTATAACACAGTCCATATTGTGATTCAGGCAAGCACCAAACACTGGTGCAACACACTGAGTTGTATTCCACCTGCATTCAGCACTTGACTGCACCACAGTAGAAAATACAGGCCTGGGTTTTCCTGCACTGGAACACATGAAAGATCCGCCGCAGTGGAATGTGGGCAGAAACAACTGGCTATAGACTTCGACTGAAGTTTCCTAACTTCGGAAAGCCAAAGTGTTCCGAGTGCCATCCTATGCGTTTTACATTCTAGCTGGCTGGAAGGCATTGTGGGAAGATTAGTCACCAGGAGAAGAGGAGATTTGTCATTGGGCGACTAATATCCCTTAATCGGAGAGTGTGCCACCACCCTTATACAGACCGTATCCAAGTCTTCTATCATTAGTTACGCAAGGGTTGCCACTTCTCAACACTGACCTTGAAAAGTAAACAATACTCTAACCAGAAAGGAGTGGAAGGACAGAGACGTTTACAAAAAGAATATAAATTGATTATATTTATTAGTCAATACATTTGCACCGAATGGCTTCAATGAGACAAAAAAACTATCAATTTTTTCTTATAAATAGGTCCCCCAAATGACTGATGCTTATTACATCCATAAAAAGCACTGTATAGCACAGCATACTTAGAATTGACTGTAAACAATGCATAGTGCTGTGCCTCAGTAGTAAAAATACTAATGTTTATGTTCAATTCATTTACATGATGCAATGATGAGATGTGATACTAGATGTGTACTTCCTATGTGGTTAAAGATGTGAATTATGATGTTGCTGGTGCCAAGGGCCTGACTGAGCTATGCTTTGTGATTGATAGAGCCATATTAATCGCAGATCATAGCTCAGTCAGGTGACAGTCATTGCCTACATGGTGGTATTTTGCAAGGGATGATGTGGCCATGGTATCCAGCTTAAAAGTTGCCCACTATTTAGGGTCTTGTACTCTTATGTCTGAAAAGGACCACTGTTAAATCTTTGATTATGTAATCTGTACTATACTGTTTATAGGGTTGCGACTGGTCACCCCTACTAATTATCACAGAGAACATCATCTTTGATTGGCCATTTCTTCTGAGGTATTCTTTGGGCATAGCTGTAATGTGTTGGAAGCCGGGCAATTCCAGAAATAATATGTGGTATGCCATCTACAGCTGACAGCCTTTAGGACTGCGCTGCACCTAGGCGATACACTCCCATCTAGTGGAACGTTGAGGTATTGTAATGATACAACTTAAATGCTTTTCTATTGAATAATTTGTATTCAATAATATTTACTTTACATTGTAGATATTCAGGGAAATGGTATTTTATGAGATAAATTCAGATTTTATTAATAAATCCAATAAATTGGAAAGCCCTTGGAGTGCCGCTGGGATTGAATCTTTGTATATTGTTACAAAGATAGCATATCTTAATCTTGTAATTGGGAATGCTCCACTATTTAATCCTGAAATATATTTACTGTCTACAGATTCCATTTGCTGAACAAGACACTTTAGACATGCAAAAGAATAGGGTCTGTTGTATAGTAACACCCTAAGATTGTGAGGGAGATTGTAAACATTGTACACTGTGCTTAAATGATTCAGTGTGACATTCTAAAGGCACCACTGGCAGACACCAAAACATTCATAATTGCGTTGCATTCGGTGTAGGTGCTAGCTTTGTATTATGACAGGTACAGGCACATATAAAATCTGATAAAATAAGCTCTGCCATTCCTGTGAGATGCATTGTACAAAGCATGTTCCTTTTTATTTATCTTTCCTGGATCCGTTTATATAATTGTTTTGTTTGCAAAACTCTGTAGAAATTAAAAATCTTGTCAGTTCAAGCATTGAGTCTATTATTTGGAAATTATTCAGAAAGCTCTGCAATACACCTCTGTCATTTCCCATAGGTGCTAGTTAAACTAGCAATGCAAGCTAGACTAAATCATTGTTAGTGGTAAAACTACCCTAGGTTTTTCGGCTCATCTCATCAGAAATGATAGTGATCCATGGATCCTTTCACTTTCGCATCCACCAATACTCCATTGAACAAGCCTTTAAGATTGTTTTTCATGTTCACGTGGTCCAGCAGTGAAAGTGTTGTCTGCCCCACACCACTGGTTTAATAAGGTGGATTCATAGGGTGCTTCTTCCATATATATATATCTTGGATGTCCATGTGGTCAACATTGTTCAAATCATCATGTAGAATATGGACATTTTGTGCTTTTGTAAAGGAGAAGTAAACCCTCTACAGTCAAAAGTCACCACTGACCCCCTCCCCCCTGCACACTGTTACGCCAAAATTGTGTCCCTTAGAAATTCTGACCCGAATAATGCAGAACAGCGCCATGTTCGTCAGCCTTGGCTTCTTCGTTGAGCAAGTGCTGATCCATATCCATATATAGCACATGTGCAGTTGGAGCCGGTAAGCTACCAAACGGCAAGAAGAGGATCCGGAAGAAGCCGAGGCTGACGAACGTGGCTCCCCTGTGCTCCGCTGCGCTGTTCTGCATTGTGCAGGTCTGAATTTCTAAGGGACAAAATTTTAGCGTAACAGTGTGCAGGGGGAGGCAAGGAGGGGGCCTATGGAGGGGAGTCAGTGGGGACTTTTGACTGTGGAGGGATTACTTCCTGTAGAAGAGAATTCAACCCTAATAATAAAAAAACCCTACCCCCCTACCCTATATAGACCCCCCTCCCTCCTCCCCCAGCCTAAGGGGCAGATTTACTATTGGTCGAATTTTGAATGAAAAAAAAAATTCAAAATTCGACCAGGGAATAGTGGGGGAATAGTGGGGAATTAAAAAATTAGAATATTCAAATACAATATTCGAACGATTTTTAATCGATCGATTTAATTTTTCTTATTCGATCTTAGGGAATGATCCCCATTTCGGTAGGTTTAATCTGGCGAAGTAGGTGATCGAATTTAAATTTCAAGGGGAAGTATTCGACCATCGAATTTTCGAGTAAAATAAAATTAGAATATTCGAATAATTCGAATTTGGTTAAATTTGCCTAATTTGCATATTCGAAATTCGAATCTTTTTGAAAATTCGATCGAATATTCGAATGCCTCATGAGAATTAAGTAATTCTGCCCCTAAGTGTTACACCAGGCAAATACCCCTAATGTTTTACTTACCCCTTGGTGCAGATTCAGGCATCAGAGTTCATGGGCATCTTCAGCCGCTTCGGTATGTCAGTTTAACCAACATGCACCTCCATGCAAGTCTCATTCCGGATATTTTTGAAGAGAATAAGATCGCGCCTGTGAACTCCGATTCCTGAATCTGCACTGAGGGGTAAGTAAAATGTTAGGGGCATTTGCTGAGGGTAGGGGTTTTTAACGTTAGGGTTGAATTCTTCTTTAAGATGGACCATTTTACTGTCCCTGGCATTGCAGAGTTTAGCAGGGAATAAAAAGCATTTACTGGTAATCCTAAAGACAGCAGTCTCTCAATAAAGCAAAATGCAGTTTCCAAGAACTAGGATATATGCACCCCAGCATGAAATTTAGTTGGGTGGGGATCCATTCATTGTGAGTTGTACATTATAATATGAGCAGAAATACAGGCAGTGTTGTATGTATATGGCGCTGGACCCCTCCAAAAAAAAAAATCTTCAGATGGGATGGCACACTCAGGAACCTATACCCACCTCCACCCCCTTTACGTCTGCCAACTCTTATCTGAAAGCAAGTGGGATTTCTACAATTATAGAGGAGGCACACCCCATGGTCTGGTCTGTATTCTGTCCCCCATGACTGTGGAGTAGGCTCTATTGTATACAGGAACCTCCAGCACGCTACACGCAAGAAACATGCTACAGCACTCCGAATTCAGACTGCTACAGCATGTGTTTCTTGGAGTTATACATGGGTCCCTGGCAGGGGGACCAGCAGCTTGTACCCAACACTACAACAAGCAGTGAGTTACAGTTGAACATCGCCCGCATTTGATTGTACAGGGACCTCCAGTATATACCTTGACTGAAGAGAGTTTGGATTCATGAAATGAGCATCTGAATCTCTCGTAGAGGCCTGGTACGTGATGAAACATGTCATATTTGGGTATGCAAGGCCTCTGCTTATTGTGAGAGGTACAACAGATAATATTGTAGTGAGCGCTATTTTGCAGAAGTCTGTCTGCATTTTAATTACTTACACAGCAAAGTTGCTGGCAGGTTGAGAGCTCCCAGGAATGAGCTCATTCTGCAGTAACATGCAGTGGTCTCACAGTAGTTTTAACTATATATATATATATATATATATATTTATATTTATACTTGTAAAAGAGAGTTATTGCCCAGACCAGCACCAAAGTACTGAACTAACTGGACTTAATCCTCTCCTATGCCACATAATTTATATTGGAGAGGATGCCCTTATCTAAGCAATGGTTTCATAGGCTTGTCCTTCCTCTACCATCCTACTGCTTTGATAGAGCGTGATTGCTAAAACTAACACCTATTTTTAAAGGTATAAGATCACCATTAAAGGGACAGGTGTGTCTGGGCAAGCACTCTCTTTTACAAGACTTAAGCGGGTAGGAAAAAATAAGTCTGAGAAAAAACCTCTCCTATTATAAAATGCTACTGGCATGGAGGAGGAGGATTAAGGTAATTTAAGCCGATGCCTTGGTCTGGAGACACTGACCCAGAGACATGCAGTTCAGCAGGAAAGTGCCCAGGATAAACTTGACCAGATTTAAATAGTTAGGACCACCATATGGAGTTTACCTTGACATGGTGTGGTGGTTTATCAATTTTATGATAATTTAGTAACTTAAAAACCCTGTTTTGCAAACTACATGCATCAGCTTATATACTAAATTCATTTGTGATACAGGGGACTAGGGAATGTGTGTTGATCATTTTTTTCTTTTTTGTATGTTTGTAACTGTCCTGACCAGATCATCTGCACTTCCTTTGTATTTTTACAAAGTGCCCCTTTTTTGTAAACATTATGAAAGAGTATGGGTGTAAGAGATATTTCTTCGTAGCACAGCAAAAACAAAAAACTGCTCTACCCTCAAGGCCAGGGTACTAGTGACCAAGGCTAGTTTGCTAATAGAATACACCCAAGTCAGGGGTACACAGGGGAATCTACATAATAATTTTATCTCTCAAGAGCAGGACAGAGCATTGTGTTTCACTGCTAACAACATTGGTCCTTACTTTTAAATAAATGTCTTTATTTGCTAACTGCTGCCAATGTTATTAATAGGTGATTTCAAAGAAATGGCTTGGATACCAATTTATTTAATGTTTTATTTGCAATATCTGATTTCCTGTGGATCAAAAATTTACATATATTTTATTAATATTTCGTGGCATTACCTTTTATTTGCTTAACTTTTTTTAATTAAAAAAATTGAGGTGGCATTTTTTCTCTGGACTGAGATTGAAAACTCAAATATTTTCTGAAACCATGAATAGTCAGGATTTGTTAAAGAAGAAAAACATGAAAAGCTGCCAGAAAAAAACTTGGCAAGTAAATACTGGCAAGGTTGTATAAAATCAATTGGAATATTATCAAACAACTTTTTTTCCCTCCAGTTTACTAAAACAGTATTTCTGCCTCATAGAAAATGACTAGAACAATGTGATTCTCACTGACATGCGACTTCTGAAAATTTGTATTGAGTTTATTTCTTAAACAAGCTAGCCCTCAAGAAAAAAACAATATTTTTTCAGAATTTCTTGCTGTCTATTTATCCTAACAAAACTGGTGTAAGGTTTGTGGGCCAATCAACATATTTTCCGTGGGAATTAGGTCTGAGCTTTGTGCCACACCAATACTTTCACTTTGTTGTCTTTAAGTCATTTTGTTACAAATTTTGAGGTATGTTTTCAAATGAAGCAGTACTCTGGCT
>CM044431.1:108991252-109016574 GCA_024363595.1 Xenopus borealis | reverse complement strand
GTCTGTTTTTATAAATGTTTGACTACATATGTTCTAGCGCCCGTTAATTTAACAGGCTTAGTGTCTAGTGATTCATAATACTTGAAAGTATTTATTTCTATTGTAATACTTATACCTGGCCTAATGATGTAGCTGGTACACTATTGTGTGATCACATGATTGTTGGGGGAAGGGCTTGTAGGCTTTAAATAGCGTTGTTCACTCAGTTTGTTGTTGAATTCACCAGAGGAAGGACCCTAGTGGTCCGAAACATGTAGTGCTTATGCATCTTGAATAAATTTAATCACTGCAACGAATCAGCTCTCCAGTGAAAACCTCTTCTAGTATATGAAAAATAATGATCATTATTGATTTTTCAGGGGTACATTTTTACAGACTAGTTCATATATGGTCCTGCCTCCAGCCACAGCTGTATTCAAATTTTTACAAGCTAGTAACCCAATATATTAATGACTCTGGCCCTAAACATTATATAACTGGGTGTTACTAACACAGGTGTATGTTTGAACCAGTGCAGTAACCAATAGCAGCCAATAATTTTCTTTAAAGCTAAAGAATTTCTGGATGCTATTGGTTCTTGCTCAGCATCGTTGTTGCTAAATGAGGGTTCAGAAACATAAGTGCAGAGAAAGCAGATCCTGCACTGGCTGGGGGCCCAGAATGCAATATGGAACCAGTGGGGCACTGGCAGTTTCAATATATGTTTATTAAAACTGTCTTTCTTCTGAGGTTTAAGCAGAGGCCTAAAAGCAATGTGCTGTGCTCAGGGTCTCAGTATCTTCTAGTTACGCCACTGTCAGTGGTGTGACTAGATATTGATGGGCCCCACAGAATATTATTTTTCAGGCCCCCAAAATGTCTAGAGGTTGGTCTGTTTTACTGATAATTATTAAAATTGTATTTGAATTAGTGCCTCATGGGGCCCCTAATACTCCTGTGCCCCCTGCAGCCGCAGAGTCTGCTTCCTCTGTAGCTAGTCCCCAGCCACTGTAATGGGCATCTCTTTCTTTTAATGAGATTGCATGACTTTCTTGTGCTTAATTTATGTAAGCAACGATTAACCACACTTTAAACAGATAACATCAGAAAAAGAGGCATATGCCCCAGCATGCATTTAAGTGAAGCTGAATTTATGTTTCCTGAAAAGAGTTCAGCATAACTGAAAGCTACAGGCTACAATGCAGGTGAGGTGTAACCCATGAAATGCATAGGTGCCTTTGCTACAAACTCATATAATTAAACTTGTAATTACAGCAGATCCTAATTAGCAGTGAGTTCTGCTCCTCTGGTCTGTTTGAAAATGTGAAGTTAATTGGCTGTTTCGTGGCTTTTCTTTCTGCTTCACACAATGTGACTCCAGCTTAATCTCACTCTGGAAGATTATAACTTTGGTATTTGAGGAATGAAATGGCTTTTCCACAGCTGAATAGAAGCTGTTGCTGGATCTCGTTGAGAGCCTTTTAATTAATGACTGCTCATTTTTTACAGACCTATTCATTTTGCGGTGGATAGTTTATTTGGAATTACATGCTGCCTGTCATGAGATGCAGTGCCTGTAGATACTGAATCAACAGCCTTTTACGCTTCCTGTTTCCCAAAATGTAACAAAACCTCAATCACTAACTGAACATTTTAATATTTGTTTTATCATATTTTTTGTTTTGTTTGCCAGTCATATGTTTCCTGCTTTTTTTACTGACTAATTTTATTGGAGCTAATTTATTATAAGGAGACATATCTTACATAATCTCTGTGTTGATCAAGGGTATGTGCCTAAATACTTATAGCTTAGGACTTCCCATTTTGGGAGCCAGTTGGGTAAAGCTACTCTAGAATAGACCAATAAGGAAAAGTTCCTAGCTACCCCAATAATGGGGTCCTTGTACAATTGTTATATGTCTGCAGCTGGTAGGGAGGGCTAGGGAAAATGAGCTCTGCTTTAAAGGAGAAGGAAACCCTTTTGGTGCAAAACCCCTCCCCCCTTCCAGTAGGCCCTTCTCCCCCCGGCCTACCTCCCCGGGCAAATGCCTCTAACTTGCTACTTTCCCCTCAGTGCAGGTCCTGTCTATAGAGTTCACAGGTGCCATCTTCTTCTGTGCGGTCTTCCTGAATCCATCTGCGTTTGGTGGCGCATGCTCAGTAGGAGCATTCACCGGTTCAGCTCTACTGCGCATGTGCTGAAAGTCACAAAGTTGAAATCGGAAAACTTTGTGACTTCAGCACATACGCAGTAGAGCTGAACTGGCAACTGCTCCTAATGCACATGTGCCGCCAAACGCTGATGGATCCAGGAAGAAGACCGCACGGAAGAAGATGGCGTCTGTGAACTTCATGAACAGGACCTGCACTGAGGGGTAAGTAGCGAGTTGGGGGCATTTGCCGGGGGAGGAGGTAGGCCTTAGTACTTAAGCACTATTGCCCAGGCTCTGGCTGTGCCCTACACCAAACACTTGATAGAAAAGCACACAACACTAGGTGCACAAAGGGTTAGGAGGGGGGACACCTAAATGCCTCCCCCCTGGTTTGCCTCCTCCTCTCCCCTCTTATGAATACAGCAATGCAAACACACGCAGTACAGTATTCATAACGGCAAAAGCAGAGGCAGCAACAGGTGTCTAGCAATTCATTTAGGTAGGAAGGCAGGGTGCAAAAAGTATGGTGGATTACAAACCTTTTCTGCACTTTGCACCTTGCCTTCCTATTCAGATATTAGTCCATGCTTTTCATTGTAAAGGTGTTGGCACAGCCTTCCAGCATATATGTTATTTTAGTCAGATTTTATTTGTGAAACTCCCAAATGTTGCAAAAGAATGTATATAACCCTTTTCTTATGAACAATGTACGAAAGGGTCTAGTGAATAAAACTATTGACGACTCCACAGTGCAACACTCCCTATCAAGTAAACACGTTGCTAAGGGGAAGTGACTAAACTTGGCACAGACGCATCCTTTATCCATGACTGGAAAAGAAATGATGTGAAGAGCAGCTGAATATTTTCCTCAACACAGCTGCACAAATTACAGCTCTGTGCAGCTCTGATTCAGCCCCACACTGAGGAGAGATTAGAATAAAGATGTCTGGAACTATGAACCAGCACAACCTGTATATGTAAGGGGCCTCGTTTTATCAACTGTCCAATGCTTACAAGGATATAACTCATAAAGCAGTAAAATAATCTGCCACATACAGTTACAAAATGAAAATGTTACATAATAGATATCCCAAGAGTTAAGGTGTCAAAGTCTACTTAGAAACCAGTACATTTGGCTACATAAATCAATATTTCTAAGTTTCTAGCTATACAGCAAATCTGTTACTCCGTTATGTTAAGGAAACCCTATTCATGGCTTCTCAAGTGGAATGTAGTTCTATACTCAAAGGCACACTACAGTGAGTATGAGCTGACAAAGACAAATCAGTTTTTCCATAGTCAGCAAAGTCCAGGGAGAGGGCTTATTTTGTTTGGAATAAAATGATTTTGCTTTGCTCCTGAATGTGGTTTGCCTCCTACACATATCCCACATGACAGAAATGCTGATTGTATCAGGAATGTTACTTCCCATAATACGCCAGCTGCTGCACTTTACACTATTTGTGCCCAAATCAAAACATCATTGAACAAAGTCCGTGTTTATTTACTGTTCTAATAATGAAGACATTACATTTTATTTTGTAGATTTCTGAATAGCACCTAATATGAAAATACCAATAAACACAAGATTCAATACTTCCAATACTATGTAATGGCACACTCTCATTGGTCAGATACAGTTGTGTAAATATGGTTTTGCAGCAGTCTGTGTTACTTGAATAACACATGATAGGATACCTGACATATGCAGGTCTATTGCATGCAAGGGCCCATGTTTACATCCTGGATCAGAGGATGGACCCCCCCAAAAACATTCCTTGCATTTGGTCTGAACACCCAAACAACAAGAACAAACTTTCTTATACAGTTGTCTTATAATGTTTCAGTCCTACTTATGAGTTTTCATCAGGGTTACCATTTATACTACAGTTTCTTTGAACACTCCAAAACCAAAAACAGCAGGTTAACTGGTTTCTGATGAAAATTCACCCTAATGTGTGTTGAATAGAACAGGGACAGGGAAATGAGAAAGTGTGTGTGTGTAGAGAGAGAGAAAGAGAGATTTTTAATAATTACTGAAGCTGATGTAAACCGGTAAGTTCTTCCAGTGCTATTTTATTTATCCAAAATATATACAATATAGAGTAAAGAAATAGATCTGTACTGTATCAGCAGTTGATGATCTGGCACAGTATAAAGTATGGAATTTAATCATAAATAATTACAATAAAAATCACTTACATTGTTAGATTTATGGGGCAGGGACTTCCCTGCTACTGTGTATCTTACCATATGGCACTTAATCAATGAACATTTATACATATGCATCCATAAGTATGCTTGTCCTCCCTTTGCATACTTTTCTATACTGTAACATTGTACAGTGCTGCATATCCTAGTAAGGCTTTATATATATATAAGTAATCTATGAATAGCTATGAATTACTTATATAATATCATAGAGACAAGCAGATCCTTAACCCATAGGGGGGACTTCACAAAAGTGGTGATATTGAGACAAAATAAAAATGGAGATAAAAATGTCAGATTTCCCACCAAATTCACAAACCTCTATCTCCACTGTTGTGAATTTGTCTTTTAAACAGACTGTTTTCAGATTTTGTCTTTCACACAACATTTTAGCAACATTTTTTCTGAATTTGTCTGTAGCTCTTATTAAATCTGTCCGTTAGCCATTAAAGGAATAGTAACATCAAAAAAAAAATTTTAATTTTTTTTTTTAGAATACAACGGAAAAAAAAACACCAAGGCAAATTAAAATTCAAAATTGCAAGGCCTTTATTAAGAGTGTAGAGCGTAGAGCCGTGTAACCTCCCGCCCGCCTACCCAGGATGTACAGGGGCTCGTGGGTGCTCTGCCCAATGGAGACAAAGAAGAGGAGGAGGGAGGGAATGCGGTATCGGTCCTCTGGCAGCTCTCTAGGGTCATTCCCTTGCCACACATTGTTCAGCAACTCTCTCAGATGCCGGAGGATCAGCAGACGGAGGGACCAAGGCAGACATCCAGGCGTGCTCCAGTGGGTCCAGTGCAGCTTGTCCGTGTGCCACTCTCTTGTCCGTGCGCCACTAGTTAAATTGGGTTGAAAAAAGACAAAGTCCATCAAGTTCAACCCATCCAAATTAAAACCCAGCATACATACACACACACACACACCCCTACACTCTTTCACAAAAACCATATATGCCCACAGCTATACTGAGCCTTTGATATTATGTCTGTCCAAAATATCATCCAAGCCCCTTTTGAAAGCATCAACAGAATCAGCCATCACAACATCATCCTCCTCTTTCTGCTCACCGACGAGAAACTGTGCAGGGACGAGCTGTTTGGATACTACTTCCCTGCTCAAAGCAGCCCCCTGCACCTGCAGTACTGAGGGGACACGGGCTCCCACACACCCCTGTGGCTGCCCCTGGGAGTCCTACCGCTGCTGGGAATAAAAACCTCCGGGGAGCCAGGGCACTGCTTTATCGGCCCTGCAACAAACCATTTTGGGTGAGAGTGCCAGGGAGGAGAAATCAAGCGCCGCACTATGGATGGTCACCATGTCGCCTTTTCTGAGGAGAACAGGAAGTGGAGTTTCAGTAAGTTATTTCTTAATAAAGGCCTTGCAATTTTACATTTTAATTTGTCTTGATGGGTTTTTTTAGCTGTATTCTAACTAATTTTTTTTTTTATGTTACTGTTCCTTTAAATTGGAATTTCCGGGGGAGGGGGTTATTTTACCTAGGAAAATTATACATCATTTTTTTTGGGATGTTTGTGTAATTCCACTTTAGCAACAAGATATAAGAGTCTAGATATAAAAAAATACTACTTTGCATAATATAGGGATTCCTACAAAAAGTATTTTTTATTATTTTAGGTCAAGTGTCTAAATGTTGCTAAAACTAAAAGATTGGCTGGGATGCTTTAATTTTCCTTTAGATGTTTATAATATATTCACTCAATTTGCTAAAATGCCTCATTCAATAAATCAACACTTTTGTGAATCCCCCCCATAGAGTTTGCAATTTTTTCGATATTTATTATACATCAATGCTGCAAAAAAGTCCAAATCTGAAAATCTGCCATTTCAGACCTGTTGAGGTCCTGTAAAAGTCACTGGGAGAGGCACCTTTCCCAATTTGAAGTTATCATGGTCTGTGCTGGGTTTAGCCTGAAAATTCAACCTTTTCTAGGTTTTCGGTCAATTAAATTGTGTTTTTTTTATTAATAAATAAGCTAAAATCAGGCATGGGAGTTTGGTCAAGATTTTTTTTATTAATGTTATAAGATAAATTCAGATTTTAGAAAATAACCCCATAAATGTCAAGTAGTATTTTTTTCTCCTGTTTCAAAGATTTTGATTTATTGTAGGTCTTAGAAGATATATGTTTTAAGGCCCGTACACACGGGCGTTTTGGACCTGCGCTCCCCTGCGGCTGAACGTAGCCAAACGCAACGCAGGGGAGCACAAGTAAAAACGCCCGTGTGTAAGGGCCCTAAAGTCAGTCAAAATGATTAGTACTGCATAGAATCCAGGATTCAGTTCAGGATTTTTTTTGTCATTAATACCTAGATGATCAATATCCTATCCAAACCTTTAAACTCAATTGATTTTAATGGACCAGTAACATTAAAAAATGAAATTGTTTTAAAGTAATAAAAATATAATGCAGTGTTGCCCTGCACTAGTAAAACTGCAGTGTTTGTTTCAGAAACACACTATTGTTTATATAAATAAGCTGTTGTGTAGCCATGGGGGCAACTAGTCAAAGGAGAAAAGGCTCAGGTTACACAGCAGATAGCAGATAAGCTCTGTAGTATATCATGTTATCTGTTATCCATTACTTATCCTGTGCCATATAGCCATTTTTCAATTTCCGCCATTGCTACTTATCAGATTGTTTATATTAACTATAGTAGTGTTTCTGAAGCAATGCTACCTTCCTGATGCTCCCTCAGCTTTTCTTTGCTCTGATGGGGGGTGGCTGTATTGCTAGCGCAGAGACCATCATTGTAGTCTCCCCCCACCCCGTAACCTGATGAACACTTCTGTTCTCACTTTGCCTCATGGTAGGAGCAACAATATATTCTGAGACAATTTGCAGTGGGTTTAATGTTTTACCATTTGTGTTTTTTGAGTTACTGTATTTAGCTTTTGATTTAGCACCTCTCCAATTTGCAATTTCAGCAATATGGTTGCTAGGGTCTAAATTACCCTAGCAACCATGCATTGATTTGAATAAAAGACTGGAAAGAGGAGTGATAAAAGTAGCAATAACACTACATTTGTAACCTTACAGAGCTATATATATATACATATATACACACACACACACACAAATACAAGAGGTCCTCTGCACTCAACCCATTATCAATATATTTAAGACATTGAGACATTTTGTGCATACAGCTACTAAAAAATGCCTTACCCTTTAAGCAAAACAGGGTCAGATGAATCAGATGAAAATTGAGTGTAGTACTGGCCAGATATGGGATGACTTTGATGTAGTTGGCCAGCTTGGATATATTGCAATATATGGACAAACAATCCCTGTTTTGTTTAAAGGGTAAGGCATTTTTTAGTAGCTGTATGCACAAAATGTCTCAATAAATAAATAAAATATGCATCATAACAAAATTAGACAGCTGCATAAATTTGGGCACCCAAACAGAGATATTACATCATTACTTCGTTGAGCCTACTTTTACAAATGTAACAGCCTCAAAACGCCTCCTATAGCCTTTGAAGAGTGTCTGGGTTCTGGATGGTGGTATTTTTGACCAGTCTTCCATACAAAATCCCTCCAGTTCAGTTAAATTGTCAGCCTGCTTTAAATCATCGCATAGATTTACCATGATATTCAAGTCAGGGGACTGTGACTGTAGATTTCTGTTAAGGCCAGAAGGCAATGACGGAGCAAGGAGGAAGCACCAGTCTAATAAAGTTCGAAGTACAGGCAGGGATTAGGCAGAGAATAGTCGAGTCCAGGCAATAAGTTGGCACAGGCAGCGTAGGTTCAATAGATAAGGATTCAGGCAAGGTCAAACACAGGAACAGGAAATAAGTAAGCGCACCCAGGAACATACAAAGTAGGACCTATATTTGAGCAGCGTCCGCAGGCTTCTTTAAATAGTCCTCAGTTTGGCACCAATTGTGTGGGCGTGATGACGTCACGACGTTGGCGCACGTCCGTTTCGCTGCTGGCGTGACGGCGCTAGCATAGCAGGAAGGACCATACGGGAAGGCAGGGTGCCGCCATCTTGGAGGAGGGAATGCTGACCGATGGGGGTAAGTGACTTTCCTTACAATTTCGAAGTGTGTTTAGGGACATTGTATTGTTGGAATATCCAACCCCTGTGTAACTTCAACTTTGTGACTGATGCTTGAACATTATCCTGAAGAATTTGTTGATATTGGGTTGAATTCATCCGACTCTCGATTTTAACAAGGGCCCCAGTCTCTGAACTATTCACACGGCCTCACAGCATGATTGAACCTCCACCAAATTTGACAGTAGTTAGCAGGTTTTTTTTCTTGGAATGCTGTGCTCTTCTTCCGCCATACGCTTTGTTCCAAAATGTCTGTGACTTGTCTAAATGAGCTTTTTGCATACAACAAGCAACTCTGTTTGAGGCATGAGTGCAGAAAGGGCTTCTTTCTTATCACCCTGTCATACCAATGTTCTTTGTGCAAATTGTGCTGAATTGTAGAACGATGTACAGATACACCATCTGCAGCAAGATGTTCTTGCATGTCTTTGGAGGTGATCTTTGGCTTGTCTGTAAGCATTCACACAATCCTTCCCATTTGCTGCTCCTGTATTTTTCTTGGCCTGCCAGACCTAGGTTTTACAGCAACTTTGCCTGTGGCCATCCATTTCCTGATTATATTCCTTACAGTTGAAAATGACAGTTTCCCCTAAACCATGATACTGAACAATCTTTTTTTCTTTTGAAAGTTGCTTTGAGGATCCCATGCTGTCACTCTTCAGAGGAGATCAAAAAGAATCACTAATTGCAATTGGCCACCTTAAATAAATTTTCTCATGATTGGACACACCTGCCTATAAAGTTCAAGGCTTGATGAGCTAATCCAACCAATTTGGTATTGCCAGTAATCAGTACTGAGCAGTTACATGCATTCAATTAATTATGCAGGCTGAGAGGGGTTCCCAAACGTTTTCAAATGACTGTACATACAACACATACTTACCAGGGCTGGATTTACCTAGTGGGCCCCCTAGGCCCACTGTCGTTTGTTGTCCCTGTACCCTCCCTTTTATTTGCTCAAATTTTCATCATAGGGACAGAGCAAAGGGAATTGGCACACAGGAAATTTAAATTTCGGAACCAATGTGAGTGTGGTTGAGCAGCATGCCGCCCTCTAAAATGATGCCACCCTAGGAGATGCCTCTCCACAAATCCGGGCCTGATACTTACATACAGAGGCTATTACACTAATGTGATGTGGTTTGATTGCCTGCTTAGCATTTATTTTAAGAAATCACCTGTTCGAATACCCTCTGTCTTGTGTGGTCCTACTGCAGACCACAGAAAGGTAAAAATACATATGCACAGAAAGTTAAAAATAAATACTATCTTAAGACAAACATCTGTCTTGTTGCATTTAATAAGTAAATGTATATGTTTCAACTTACCTACAAATACAACTTAAGAACAAACCTGTAATTCAAAAACAATAAAAATGAAACAACGAAGACCTATTGAAAGGTTGCTTAGCATTGGCTATTCTATAACATACTAAAAATGTATTTCAAGACCAATCGTCCCTTTAAAAGTCCTCCAGCCTATCTCCAATAAATATTTTTTTTTCTGTAAGCTCTTACTCTTGTAGAAAGGGTAATCCATTTAATTGACTCCTTAATACAAACCCGCTTGATTTAAACCTTTTTTCAAAGAAGGTTACAGATAGAACAGAAGGGCTGTATGCACGGTCATCTCAAGTCACCATACATCAGTCTACAGACATGGTAATAGCAAACATGTCCAATTCAGCATACTTACAATATTTAGTGATACCAAATGTATAACAGCAAATACTGATGTAAGGTCTCTTGGTTTTTGAGCTTAGATGGGAAAAAAGTACTTTAATATTCTTCAGACAATTATAAAATAGCTTTGTGGACCCAAGACTTGCCACCTTCAATAATGTGTAAATGACTAAAAGCATTTATCAAAACAGCACCACAATGCTAAATGGAAGACAGAGAAGGAATAGAAGATTGTTGTTTTCTCAGGAGCATACAACACTATAATAGGGTCTTTAAAGAAACACATTGTTTATGCCAGCAAGAGAATGAAGTATGAAAAATTTTGTGAAATTTTATATTCTCACAGGACATGTTTGTTGCAGTTAATCTCTTATGCTGACGTGGGTAATGTGTTATTTTTAACTTAAACAAATAGCACAGAATAAAACATAAAAAGCTTAAGGAACATTGTCAGACCAGAGCTGGCTTTCAATGCCAGCAAATCTAGGTATAACAGGAAATTTCCCTCTAAGACATAATCACTGATAAAAAAAATAAGCAGATTTGTGTATATATTGTATCCTGGCATGTGTTTACTTTGGCTCTATTACATCCTGACATAAAAAGTTTTAATGAGTCCAAAGTCTCTCAACTATAAAAATTCATTAATAATTAGATCGAAAAGAATATTTTGTTTCAATGAAATATACTTTACTAATTCAGGGTACATCAGTTAAAATAGTAGCTAAGACCTGAAAAAGACAACAGTCCATCAAGTTCAACCATTATGTCTGAGTGAACCCTCCGAACTGCTAATTGATTCAGAGGAAGCCAGAAAATCCCCATTTGTAGCCTGTTCAATTCTCTTCTGACTCTAAGGGCAATGGCACACGGGACATGCTGACTGCAGTAAATATGATCTTTCGCAAGGGGCAAAAATTATGTTTTTCTCAATGACGATTCACACTACTGAATCAGGGTCCAGTGACTCAAAAAGCCAGCTAGTAAATTTTGGTGCAAAAAAGTTGAAGCCACATTTTTTAATTTATCGACTTTTAAAGAGTCAGAGTCACAGTTTTCTTTTTCTTTCATCTTTCGTAGGCCTCATCTCTTGCCCCTGAACAACCAAATAAAAGTACTGTTCAAAGTGATATTTCTTATAATGGCAGGCACAAACACCAAACATTCAATGACCATTTTAACTTACTGAATCATGGCCTACATGCAAGATAACGTGCATTATTTTGAAATCTGTATATGCAAAAATCTATGGAATTAACAGGGAAACAGCAAATTTCCATATACTTTTTGAACAGATATATAGGGAGCACCCAATGTTGTGTAACAACAGTTCCCATAAAGAAGCCTTAGGACAACTCCTAACCAGTAGTCTACAGATACAAATGTAAAAGAAGAGAAGAGAGATGAAAGATGGCAACAGAAGTGATGGGTAAGGTCATTCTCTTTGCAACAACCCAAAATCTTGGGTTAATTAATTTTATCTGTGCCAATTCAACACATATTAAACAAACATATTCTTATTGGGGTGAAAATAAATATTAAGGAAATGCTTATTTTATTTTATAATTCATTAATTCACCATTAAAAAAACATAGGATTGGCATGGTAACTTGGGATTGCTTTGCTAACTTTCACATATGCCATTGCACTGAATTGGCAGTGCATTTCTGTGTATAAAGTTTAGCTGTTTTTGGTGAAGAAGAGGTTATGAAGAGGACGTCTTTTATGACAGATGCACAGTTTTGGAATTAGTCCTGTTCTTTGGTCCAGCCACATGCATTTATTATTGTGTCTTTCTCTGAAGTAGGACTACCATACTGCAAAGTAATATCTGCAGAAAGTCTGTCTAAACTGTATGGCAACAACAAAAACTGCCAATGGTACACATAAATGTGGCAATTTCCTCTGTATGTGCATTATCCATATCCTTAGGAAGACAATAATAGAGAAAACTTTGCTTGCAGTTTTCTTTCACTGCAGTGGAGACAAGCAGTGCTGACAATGCCTGCCGGCCATGTTGCTACACCGCCCCCCCCCCCCCCCCCCCCCCCCCCCCCGCAGCCAGGCGCAAACAAGGATGCACTTGTGAAAACAATAATGCGTAATGCAAAAACAAGCACGAACGTGCCTCAGCAACCTTTGATGTCAGAGAGCGGCACCCGTTTAAACTTTTTCTGTGTCGGACTAGGCTGCTTATGAGGGACGTGCTGGCACCCTCCAAGCTCTGCACCCTAGGCATGTGCCTCTTCTGCCTACTTCTGCCTACCCCTAGTTCCGGCCCTGGAGCCAAGCAATGCATAACATAACAGTTTGTAGTGATGAATTCTCAAATATGCATGTCAATAATGAGGCAAATAAAACATGTAATTTTATTAGTTGATGCAAGCAATTAAAAAATGTAAACTGGACTTAAACCTCCACTCTAAAGAAGAAAAAATATGGGAAGCAATATAAGCCATATGTAGCAATTTCCTAGTAGTTATATAGAGCAGCCCTAGTATGGCCTCTAACAGCTGGTTTTAAGGCATGTGAAAAATGCTGAATCCTGTCTAAATAGCTGATGCTTCAGTTGTAGAGGTGCATACAATACTGACTCTGGCAGACTATAAAGTGAGCTCAGGAAACCTCAAAGGAAGTCACATTTAATGGACTCAATGAAAGGTATATTCTATCTATACCAAAGCAGATGTTATAGGCCACAGCAAAACAAACAGACAAGTCAGAGGCAGAACTAAATACTCTAAAAAGATCATTTGGTTGATGTAGTTACCTCTGATTTTTTTTTTCTGAATTTGTTTGCATACAATCTCATATATACAACATACATCCCCATTATTTTGTATGAGTTATTGACTGCAAACATGCTGCTTGAAAAAATATCTTAAAACTTAAATGTTGCTGCAGATATAACATGGCTTTAAGCATAGATGCAATACTAACACAATCCAAAACAAAAAATGGTCCTGCCATTTCAGATATTTTAAAGGGGTTGTTCACCTTCCAAACACTTTTTTCTGTTCAGTTGTTTTCAAATTGTTCCCCAGAAATAAAGACTTTTTTCAATTACTTTCCATTATTTATCTTTTATTGTTTTTCCAAAATCTAAGTTTAAAGTTGAATGTTGGTGTCTGGCAGCTCAGTAATTCAGGCACAGACTCTAAACTGATACAATTTAGCAACATTTAATTGATACATTTTACAGCAACATCTCTGGAGTATTAGCAACTATTGTATCAATTCTAACAGCTGCCTGTAATGAAACCCAGAGATTCTGCTCAGTAGGGACAAAGATAAGAAATGTATCCATTAAATGTATCTGTTTAGAACAGTTGGGGGATCGGCAACCCCCCCTCCCAGAGCTGCTTTAGAAGGTGAAAAATGACACTTTACACTTCAATATTAGAAAAACGGTTACAAATAGAAATTAGACAGTAACTGGAAAAAGTCATTATTTCTGGTGATCTATCTGAAAACAACTAGTTGTTTGAAGGTGAACAACTCCTTTAAGAGCTTAGATGTGAGAAATTTGATTTTTTTTCAAGACTTTTGTATAATGCATTTACTAAGGTCAGATTTACAAAGTGAATATTCGAATAAAATTTGAATTTGATCAAAATGGCCTTTTAAAAAATTTGATGGTCAAATTTCGACGTTTTTTAACTTTGAAATTCGACCATTAGTAAATCTGCCCCTTTGTGTCTATACACAAAATTATTAACAATTATAAAGGCATAGTAATAAAAACATAAATTATTTTGCTTTTATGATTTTAAAAGTTATAAATATTATAATAAAACATAATGTGCATTGCATTGTCTGTTATTTGAAGCAAGTAGCAAAAACATTAAATAAAATTAAAAATGCAGTCTAAGTGCATACTGGAAACTTTCCACTATTGTTGTATACAACAGATCATTTTCAAGATAAAATGTTTGAAGTAATTTTGGGCTACTTTGATTATCTTATAGCCCATAATTCGATTTGGATTGAAAAAAATTCGAGACTTCGCCACCTTAAAGCTGCTGAATTGCCATTTTAGCCTATGGGGGACCTCCTAGAACATGTCCTGAAATTTTTTCTAAGTCCTAGGAATTTGAATGATTTTGCGGAAAATCATTCAAATTGAATGATGCATTCAAACTATTTCAATTAGACCATCAAATTTTTCTTAAAATTCCATTTTCTATCGAAAATGTACCAAAAAAAAGGCAATTTTCAATCAAAATGGCCTTTTAAAAAAAAAATTGATTGTAAAATTTCAACGTTTTTTAACTTTGAAATTTGACTATTAGTAAATCTGGTCCTCTGTGTCTATACACACAATTATTAACAATTATAAAGGCATAGTAATAAAAACAAATTATTTTGCTTTTATGATTTTAAAAGTTATAAATATTATAATAAAACATAATGTCCATTGCATTGCCTGTTATTTGAAGCAAGTAGGAAAAACATTAAATAAAATAAAAAATGCAGTCTAAGTGCACACTGGAAACTTTCCACTCTTGTTGTATACAACACATCATTTTCAAGATAAAATACAACTTGGCATAACCATTACCATTCCAAAATATGTATAAGTACTCTAAACATTTCCATGAACTGTGTCTGCAATGAGATGCAAAAAAGGCCCTGGCATTTCAAGTACACAAAGGTCCAAACATGAGTTAAAACACGTCTATGGCAGCTTACAGTGAGCCTTCTACCATTTGTCAGAATACCCAGACACATAATTATTACTCAAGTTATTTCCCAAACTCGATTGTGAAAAAAATATCCCGAGAACTTGATTATGTTTTGTTTTTGTGATCACAATTTTTTATTGATATTTAGCATACTGGAAATACCCCATTCATGGTCATATCTAGGGGTAGAAAGATAGAAGAAGTTTGTACCTTGTGTCACCCCACTGTTGGCTTATTTATAAAGCTATGTAAATATGACACTATAGATGTAGAAATACACCATGCATTGACCAAACAGAGATCTACATACAAAGAGTGTTGTCATATAAAATCAGTTGTTTTTATAAAGCTTGCACTGATTTTAAGTGACCGCAAAGCACAGTGTAATTTTTATTCCAGTTTTCACATAGTTACAGTTAAATTGGTTTGAAAAAAGACAAAGTCCATCAAGTTCAACCCCTCCAAATTAAAAACCCAGCAGACACGATTTATTGGCCTCCTTGTACCTTATAAATGATTTGGCTGTCCCAGCTAACTTGAAAGCCTTACGTCTTTTCTTACCCACCTCAACACCAACACTTCTATTGAACCAAAAATGTTTTGCTTTGCAACAACGTTCCTTGCTTACAAGTGGAAAATACTGACATGTATATTTATTAAGCAGCATTTTAAAGACTTCCCATTTTTGTTCAGTGTTTAACCCTGTGAAAAGCATTTCCCCACTTAATATGTTGCAGAGATGCTCTTATACTGTCAAAGTTTGCACGCCTGAAATTCAATGTTTTAGTTACTCCCTTATAGAGTTGTCTCTGCAACAGAATCTCAAAAGAGACCATGTTACGATCACTATTTCCTAAATGCTCACCTACACAAATGCTAGAGACCAGTTCAGTATTATTAGTTATTACAAGATCCAAAAGAGAGTTATTCCTAGTAGGTTCTTGAACAAGCTGGGATAAAAAGTTGTCATTTAGAATATTTGCAAACCTACTAGCTTTATCTGTCTTGGCAACCCCATTACCCCAGTTAACGTCCGGGTAATTGAAGTCACCCATAATAATAACTTGACCTAGTTGTGAAGCAGCTTCTATATGTAAAAGTAGCTGGGCTTCATAATCGTCACTTATACGAGGTGGTTTGTAGCATACAGGGCCGCCATTAGAAATCACAGGGCCCCCTGGGCCCCGCCCACGCTGACACCCAAGCCCCACCCCTGATCCCGCCTACTCCACATCAAAGACCACACAAATATCAGTACTAAAAAATTAACCCACATTAAAAAAACAAAAACATTGGCACCAGGACCTCCCTTACAAGTTAAAAAAAAAATTGGGGCCCCAAAAAATATATTAAAAAAAAAACATTCGTGCCAGGGCCCCCCTTACAAGCCCCAAAGAATATTTTTTTAATAACCATTGGCGCCAGGGCCCCCCTCACGAATTAAAAAAAAATTGGGGCCCCAAAAAATATTTAAAAAAAAAAACATTGGTGCCAGGACCCCCCTTACAAGTTAAAAAAAATTGGGCTCCAAAAAATATTTAAAAAAAAATATTGGTGCAGAGGCCTATAGAGTATTAAAGTAAAACATTGGTGGCCAGGGGATTAAAAAAAACAAACAAAAAACCCACATTGGTGTCAGTAGAATTGAACTCGTGGCTTCAGGACTTCAGTTATAGCTTCGGTTCTTTCAGTGTCGGCTCCTTTTGGAACTTCGGGTATTTTCGCCGCTTCAGGACTTCGTATTTGTTCGGCACTTCCGCATTCTGCCTCAGGACTTCGCGTAGAGTGCATGGAGGGGGGGAGCCTGGCTCTTTTTAATATTGCAGTGCTGCCGGGGCCCCCCTTCAGCCCCCAGCCCGGGACACTTGTCCCCCCTGTCCCCCCTCTGATGGCGGGCCTGATAGCATACACCAATGAAAATTTTCTTTGTAACCTTATGCCCAGTCGAAATCTCTACCCAGAGTGATTCCACTAAGCCCCATCTAGAATTGCCAATCCAGAGTTCACACTACCATCATCTTCACACAATCTGGCAAAGCTGTTGGGATGTATAAACCCAGGATCTGTCTCCCTCTTAGATTTTCTGTCACCCAGCTAGCTGCCTCAACATCCTGCTGCTGTTCTGTTCCCCCAAACTATCTGACCCCGCTAGGTCCTGCTCAGTGAGAAAGAGACTCCTTTCAAGATTGTCAATCGACCGCAGTGTTGCAATTTGTTCCTCTAGTGCAGGTAAGCATTTTGGATCTGTTGTTTCAAATCTGCATACATATGGCAGACTGTGTACTGGGTCAGACCTTCAATCTTGCTAGCACTCATTATCCCAGTTACAGATCAAAACAAGAATAAAAAAAAAAATTCTGACCTAGTCACACAGCTTCTAATACTGGATTTTTTGATTCTTTAAATTCTTCCATTTGTTCGAATGGGTTACCAGCAGTCTGAAATGATAAAATAATATTGTATTGCTTATAATACACAAAAGCCATCAGTGGCGTAACTACTAGGGGTGCAAGGGGTGCAATTGCACCAGGGCCCCCACCCCCTTGGGGCCCATCGGAGCCACAAAAATGGTTATGGCAGGCTAGGGGGAGATTTTACAGCACACATGCAATCAACACTCCAGCATGCGTTTATAGAGGTAAGGTCCTGACAGGGGAGCCCAGGTGCCCATCCTGTACCAGGGCCCACCGGGCATTAGTTACGCCTCTGAAAGCCATGAATATCCTGTAAATGATATCCGTATAAACAGTGACTATTGATGTCATCAGTTATAAACGATCAGTAGTGATGTCATTTTTGTCACATACTCACTATAACATGTGTATTATAATAAATAATGTACCCCTTGTCGCCTTTGGCCTCGTGCTTTTATAAGTTCATGGAACTGCTTAGTGACTTATAATATCCTTATAATACACCAAAGCCATGAATATGATGTAAATGATATCCTTATAAAGGAGAGTACTAAAGTCATCAGTCAAACGGTGAGCAGTGATGCCATTTTTGTCACGACTCACTAAAATTTGTGTATTATAATAAAGTACCCCATGTTGCAAAACATGAGGATATTAGAAGTTACCTCGGCATTCCGTGACCTGCATAAAAAAGGGGGTACTTTATTTACTATATAATACACAAAAGCCGTAAATATCTTGCAAATTATATCCTTATAAACGCTGAGTTCTGATGTCATCAGTTATAAACGGTGAGTTCTGATGTCATTTCTGTCACATGACTCCCTGAAACTTGTGTATTATAATAAATAAAGTACCCCCAGTTGCAAAATATGAGGATATTAGAAGTTACCTCGGAGTTCCATGACCTGTATAAAAACACTCGGCCTTCGGCCTCGTGTTTTTATATGGTCATGAAACTCCTCGGTAACTTATAATATCCTTATATTTTAAAAGAGGGGGTACTTTATTCACTAAATATTTTACAATAGGGGGTACTTTATTCACTATATAACGCTGTTACTAGTTTAAATGATGATCTAATGTATCACAATGGACACTGTAAAATTATATATATATATATATATATAAAGATTAACTCACCCTTGTTTCGAATACTAAAAAGTAAACAGTTTTGCTAAGCTTTTCGGTGATACCAATAAGAAAGGAGTGTTTCAGTGCTTGTATAATGTAAGACATAATGTAACAATGACACTTTTTATGTTGCTATGCTTCTGAATATCTGTACGAACACACCATATTCCTATGAATGTTACTAAACACATGCTCCTCTCGCATAGAAACATCTCCCACAACGTTTCCCTCACTGACACTGACTGTGCCGCCCGTAGGGGACGATTGGAGGAACACTTCATTATCCACCCCTCATTGGTGGGCGGAGCTGCCTGTCCGGAGTTTTGCATTTTACTTCATTTGGACAGTCCTGAGCAGCAGCAGGACGGGCAGCAGCAGCAGGTAAGGAATGTTGTATTGTGTTGGTGGTGAAGTAGTTAATAGCAATATCTATATCCTCGGGGGTAACTGAGAATCGGCTTTACCGTAATTACTGTAGGTTTTTGTAATCATGGCACACATCTAACTATTGAGCTGGAAAGCTTTTGTCTGTTTTCTGGGAACCCGTATGAATTCACTGCTTTTAAGCCTGGGCTAGAACATTCACTGTTGTCCAGCTCTATCACTTTGTGACTTTTGCATCCATCCCCAGTCTTATATGTTAAATAATTGTATAAAACAAAATATATTCCACTTGTAAAAACAAGCTTACAGCAGACACCTATTAGCAATGGAAGAGTTTACTGTGCCTCAAAATAATATATACTGGTCTTGTCAATAAAATTGTTTTTGACAATCAAAGCTTAATTAAAAAAAAAAATTTAAATACCCCTTTTATCTTAAATATATATATATATATATATATATATATATATATATATTTATTTATTTAAGATAAAATATTTATTTTGATTTTTAACTTAACCTGAGTACAAGTATGGAATCCCTTATCCAAAAACCTGTTATCCAGAAATCTCTGAATTACATGAATATTGTCTCTTGTAGACTCAATTCTATCTAAATACAAATTTTTAAAGGAGAAGGAAAGGCTGGAGACACTTGGGGTGCAAACATTAGCCACCCCCCAATTGATTGTATAGACGTAACAAAAACCCAGGGCCCCCCCAAGTGTCTCCAGTCTTTACTTCACCTTTAAAAACAACCACCTTTTTCTGTATGATAATAAAACAGTTCACAGCGCTACGAAATATGCTGGCACAATAGAAATACATGTTAATAAATAATAATAATAATACTTGTTCCAAATAATAATGTACTTAGTCCAAAATGAGATATAATTAATCCGTAAGCAAAACAAGCCTATTGGGTTTATATAAAGTTTGCATGTTTTTCTAGTAGACTTAAGCTATAAAGATCCAAATTATGTAAAGAGACATTATTTGGAAAACCCCAGGTCCTGAGCATTCTGGATAACAGGTCCCATACCTGTACTTTATTTTTAAGGCCCTGGGCACACAGGGTGGATTGTCAGCTCATTGATAAGTACAGTGTGAAAATGTGGCCGTATACTTGTACAGGAAGATTGTCACACTGCACTTATCCATTGGCTGACAATCTTTCACGTGTGTCATAGGTCTAAGGGGTGCAAGCGTGATCACAGTTGTGATTATATAATAATCGGTAGTAAATAATTCCATTGGAATGAATTTAGAGCTGGGTCATTACATTCTGCCTGCATATAAAAGTGCTTTCTTAGATATGAATGAGGCAGATATAGAGTGGGTGGGGGGACAAATAGATGCCTCCACCCACCTCTTACATATAAAGTGCTAACTGTAACTGCATTAAGGATGCATTACTTAAAGGGCACCTATGGGCAGAAAAAAAATCCCCAAACCAAAGGTGCGGGCTGATAGAGCCCGCATTCCGGTTTGGGGTTGTAGTAGTTAAAAAAAAAAAATTGCCCCCTGCATGCTCTGGCCATTACAGTCCATGTGCATGCACAGAATGAAAAGCTGCCTGAAATTGTGGCAGCTTTTCATTCGGCTTATGCGCATGACGTCACATGGTCTGGACTGTCACATGGCGCATGGACTGTCATGGCGGCTTGCACCAGGAGCTCCCTCCCGGTGCGAGTAAGCCAGTGCATGCAGGGGGCAATTTTTTATTTTTTTTTAAACTACTACAACCCCAAACTGGAATGCGGGCTCTATCAGCCCGCACCTTCGGTTTGGGTATTTTTTTTCTGCCCATAGGTGCCCTTTAATCTAAAAAATTGATAATATCAATACTTTTATATTAAATTTTTAAATATATCTGTAAAGATCAGTTTATGGTAAATATTCACCAGGGGGTCGTTATCAAGGGACACTGATGATTCAGACTGATTACTCTGAGACTCTAATCAACTACTCTCCATCTCCTAAAACAATTAGATAGATAGAAATGGTTATAGAAGAAATCGAATTATTCTCATAGATATCAGGAGGCCATCATATACTCACAATAATATATAGTGTCCTTTCAAATATAATACAGACAGTGTGAGACATATATCCAACCTGACTACAAATAAATATAGGTTGCTTATAAGGGGGGTGGGGTACGGGGTTATATCTGTGAGCAGGAAGGACACATAGTGCTATAGGAGAACTAAACGTATGTAGATGATTCTCAACATATCAACAAAATAAATAAACAAATAAACATTATAACCTTACTAAAGATTTTTGCAGGCAGTATATGTAACTGGAGCATCACAGCTAGCTCTGAGATTGTCTGCTTATTGTTATATCATGCTTGCAGATATCTTAAGACACAGATGTGGGATTTATGTTAAGTAGTTTAACAAATATTTAGATATAAAGGTAGACATTATGCTTTGTCATACACATAGTTTGAATTAATGTACAGGCATTTTACTCTGCCATTCTTGAGATTTCATATTGAAAAGATTTATGTGACAGACTGAAATCTGTTATGGATGATTAGGTTAAAAAAGCTCAGAATACATAAAAGAGGTAGTATACCTTTGAAAGTGAACCAGAATCCACAAATCCAAAAAGAAAAATAAAGCAGCAGCATAGGACAGCTATGAGCAGACTGGGAACAGACACAATCAGGGAGATGGGAGGGGTTTGCAGCAGAGCTCAAGCCTGTCAGTCAATGCTGTGACAATTTCCTGTGAGAGAATGAACAGACACTCCCATCTCTCATTTCAGCCTAGCTTCTGACCAGAGAGGTTCTCATTGCAGCTCTGATGTAATGACACTTTTATCAGTTAAAATGCATTCAAAACGTGTTTTTTTCTGCATCATTACATAGTTGGAATATGAAGTTTGTCCAAAATGTCCCCTTTAATTGTTCCTTCATAAGACTCTCAGTGTATATGTGGATAAACCCGCCAGCGCTCATTGTAGTCATTGCTTGTCAGGCTCACACCCTTTCTTGCTTGTTCTGTCCTTTACATTGCTAGGGGAACTCTGGCAGTCCAGCTGTTACAGCCCAAGCCTTATCCCAACCCCTTTCCGCATTTCGCCAGGCGAAATTTCCCCAGCGCTACGCAAATCCGTTAAATGCGAATTTATGCTCAGGTAGGCGAGCGGTAGCGTAATTGCGCTAGTGTTACTTCGCTAGGCAGAGCGCTGTTACGCTAGCGAAGCCTAATTTGCATACGGCGAGAACTTCAACTTATAATAGAAGTATATGTTACAGCCATTACATTCCACTACACAAGCCCAGGAAACCTTTAATAAATTATATAAAGTTGTCCTATTGCCCTACATGTGCCCCCTGTACAGTTGAGTTGCCATATGTTAGGAAATGTAGGGGGGAAGAAGGGTAACCCCCCAAAAAAATTATCAACCTTTTTCAGACTATCACCCTCCTAAGCTAAAATACGCCAGCGTTTTTTTGGGACTTTTTTTTTCAACCTCCTATCTATTGTATTGAATTCTGCCAGGTCTGACCAGGCGAACTAACGTCTAGCGTAAGTGCTAGACTTCATCTTCATTGTTCATCGTCATTGTTAATCTTAGTGAATTTGCTAAATTACAATCCTTCTTCAGTGCGCAACTTCGCCTGGCGTAAGGGTGCAAAGTTGCGCAAGTCTATCTACTTCGCTAGCGAAAATTCGCCAGAGACCGTGTTCGTGAATTTGCAAAGTTGCGAAATTACGTCACGCTGGCAAATTAGCGCTAGCGTTAGACGCTTCGCGCTTTAGTGAATCTGACCCATAGAGCAGCCGTGCTATGTAACCTATTTATAACATAATCTCAGTAGCCAATTGCAAAATTGGCTTCAAATTCGTTGTGGACTTTGCCACTTTAACTAAACCGCATTTTTCCAATAAGACATGCTATGCATTGTTAGGGGAAAATTTAATGTACGAGACGAGTCAGTGGAGTGATTTGGGTTGAAGCATTACTCACATTGAGGCAGATACATACACCATCAACTAAAGGCCCCCATACATGGGCTGATAAAAGCTGTCGAAACACCCAAGTCACAGCTTATTGGCCATGTGTGGAACCATCTGACGGGCTTCCCCTGACCGATATCCGGCGACATCGCCAAACGAGCAGATCTCTACAAGTGGTCATACACAGGGAGATCCACATCGCCAAACAAGCGGATCTGTCCCTGATATTGGGCTGATTTGATGTTGGGCTCTAGGGCCCCACAATTGGAGCAGAATGGATGCCAAACGGGCGGTCATCATCGAAAAGATGCGGCTGTGATGTGGCTGACCGATCGGCATCTGGCCAACTTTCGGCCAGATATCGATCAGGGACACCCGTTGGATGTTACCAAACAAGCGGATCTCTCCCCTTTATACCCACATTGGAGTGGAAGATATCGTGCTTATACGATCGTGGGCCAAACGGGCAGATCCGATGGGATTTTTTAACCTGCCTGATTAGCATCTGACCAACTTTCGTCCTGATATCGATTGGGGATGCCCATCGGATGGCCCCAAACACTGGCCAATAAGCTGCCAACTAGGTCTCTCTGCAGTTTTTATCGGCCCGTGTATGAGGGCCTTTCGTCTATGGCCACTTCAACAGACACAATGTTCTTTTCTGTATTTATAAAGTGGCAACATTTTTGGCAGCGCTATTCTGAACAATACAAAAAAAGAATATGAAGTTAAAAGTGTTTTTACTAATTTGAGAATATAGGATCTAAGGGGGTCTCCAAATATCTCACGAACCAACCGGCAGGATTTATTTCGACAAGAGGTTAAACTTGACAGACATTCTTATTCTGCTCTTGATTACAGTGTATCTCTATAGGATCCCCTGTGTGTTTTCTAGAATTCGTATACTGTACTAAAATTCACAGTTGTGTACAGAAACATACAGTTTGACCTCAGGGATGTCCAACTTGAGCACCTCCAGCTGCTGCCAGATTATAACACTCGGCATCCCACCTTCAGCTTGAGACTGTTGTGAGAATTGTAGTGCAACTGCTGGGGTCCCTATAGAGAAATTGGGGGTCATTAATCAAAAACAAAGCATGTTTGCATCTGGACAGTAGTCTATAACAACCATCAGTAATTATTTTTTTTCAGCCAGCTACAGGTAAAAGAATGAAAGTAATAATTTTATTGTAGGGTCAGACTGGGGGGCCCTGGCCCACTGAGACTGTCGTCCAGGGCCCCCCCGCCGACCCCCCCATCGCCTATTACATCGCAGACGGACGCACAGGTGCTGACATCACTGCCCGGCGCCGCACACCACTGCACATGTGCTGCCCAGCGCCCCACGTCAGGACTTTTTTATTTTCAAATTAGATTTGGAGAGTGGGGTCTGTCCTGGCTGGGGGATCATGAGGGTTGAGCCCATTAGTCCGACACAGTTTTATTGGTTGCCATAGGTTACTGCCTGGGTTCAGATTTGTTCAGTGTTGATAAATGAGCACCATTTTATTTGCTTAGTAGAGAGTCTAATGATATGGATACACCTGGAGACTTTGATGACTCACTTGGTGGGAGGATGGGTGTGTTTAAAAGACTTCACGCTGTATACTGGGATTACACTTGAGAAAGGGCTAATGCCCGAAACATGTCGTGTGATTTGTAGTCAATAAAAAACATTTTTCTAGCAGCAATTGCTATTTGAGTGCTCTCCTCTAAATTGCTGATTTTAGAGAGCCCAACTCTTTCATTCAGGAATTGTGTGATTCACACTCCTCTCACCACAAATTTCCATGAGGATTTGAACAACTGGAATTCTGTAAGGTGATACTGGCTGGCTCTTCGACATTCATTCTTGAGGAATTTAAAAATATTTGCAGTAGACATGAGTAGAAACTCCATACAGAGGAATGTTTGTTTTCATCTTTTTTTTTTCATACCTGGTTGTAACCTTTTGTCTCCCACGTTTCTTTTTCTTCTATATCCCATGGATCCCAGGCCAAATTCAACTGTAAAATTACTTATTGTAGTTTTAGCTTCTGTAATTTTTATGGGCTTTTACATAAGGCTATTGCTTTTTTGTGTGTTTAATAGAACTAAATACATTTGCTTATTGGTTCCATTATATTTGTACTCAGAGTTGCATATTATTTTCTTCCACTTGCGTTCAAAAGACAATACAATAGAGGGTTGTCTTTAGAACTCAGAAAAACTTGGTGCATTTAAAAAGCACATATAAACTAAATGTTTGTGTTTTTACATGGTCAGCATGCATTTGTAAACACATAAAAATACCCCTGTGAAAGAGCCCCCAAAGCAAATTACAGTATGTCTTCATAGCTTTAAAACAGTCGTTGTTGCAGTCATTAGTCTTCATTGTTATTTCCTTTTATTTTATTATTGTTATTTTCATTGTTACATTAATGATCAATTTCATCATGCGGTAATTGTTGTAGTAGGTTAAAGAATAATTTGTCTCCATTCCCTTAACATTGAGCTTTATTTGTTATAAACTGGGGCAGTTTTATATATATATATATATATATATATATATCCTTGAGAAAGGTTGCGACCGAAACGTTGGAAATATTCATAATTGTGTGGAATAAATCACCAGT
>CM044431.1:108974064-108991242 GCA_024363595.1 Xenopus borealis | reverse complement strand
ATATATATATTGTATTGGTTTGGCTGTTGTTATATGCCTGGTAACTTTTCTTTTTTTATCACAGGCAGTGTCCTCTGAACATTTTCACGTGAGCAAATATTATATTTTTATATATTTTTGTAGCCAGAAGAGTTTTTGCAACTGCCATTACTCTAGAATATTGCTTCATATTACTTGAAATTATTTTGAAAAATAAAAATAATAAAATTATGGAAAGAATCAGCAGGTTCTTTTCTGACTTGAATCTTGTTAGATTTGCATTGATATGGCTCAGATGCTTACAGCAGACTGGAAAAATCTTTTTTGATGTTGCAAGTATGATATGCACCTGTCATGTGCAGTTAGGGTTGCCACCCGGCCGGTATTTTACCGGCCTAGCCGGTAAAACACCAGCCAAGGCCGGGGCCGGTATTACAACAAATTTACCGGCAATGTAGCTGCTGGTAAATACCCCTTAAAAATGGCCCTTGCCTTGCCTAAATTCAATGAGAAACTTACCTTTCTCGTGTCTTCAGCTGATCGCTCGCGTGGCTCCGCCCCCTTTAACATCACAGCACGCCCCTTTTGGCCCCGCCGCCCGGTAAGGACATTTCTAAAAGATGGCAACCCTATGTGCAGTAGAAATCTATGTGGAAAATGTTGAGTGCAAGATTAGCCTGTCCTGTGACTAATTTCTCTAGTTCATTTCTGTAAGTGTTCTTTGCAAATTAATCTGAAAATTAATTTTTGAGCAACAAATATCAAATCAAGTGACATATTAAAGAATCTTACCTACCTGGTATATATATTTAAGTAAATATTGCCCTTTTACATCTCTTGCCTTGAACCACCATTTTGTGATGGTCTGTGTGCTGCCTCAGAGATCACCTGACCAGAAATATTTCAACTCTAAAGCTGGCCATAGACGTAAAGATTTTTGAAAGATCCAATAGTTATTGTGAGACCACGATTGTCTCAAAACGATCGTTTAAATGCCTGATGTGTCCATCGACTAAAAAGACCATTTCAGGCGATATTGCCAGCAAAACTGAAGGATCGCAGCCTGCTTGCCCTGCAAACATAGGTAGATTGCATGGGGACCGATAAAGATTTTCTAACCTGGCCGATCAATCATCAGACCAATGCCGGACGAAAAATCGTAAGACGAACGATCGTTTGTATCCCACTAACCGCATGATAATTTGACAGATTGGTCGGACTTCCCTAAGATCGGTCGTTCGGCAGGGAAAAATCCTTGCATCTATGGGGAGCTTTACTGTAAAAGGAAGAAGTGTGGAAGCAAAAGACACAAATCTGTCTGTTAATTGGCTCGTGTGACCTAACTTTATAGTTTGTTTGGTATGTTTGTCCTTATTTTTTAAAATGGCTATTTTCTATTTATGATCACCCAATGGCACATGCTACTTAAAAAGTATATTATTATGAAAATGGTTTATTTACATGAAGCAGGGTTTTACATATGAGTTGTTTTATGCGATATCTGTTTATAGAGACCTACATTGTTCGGGGGGTATAGTTTTCCTAATATGCTTGTAGGTTAAAAAAACCTTATGGTGACAGCAGACCAGAAATGCTGCAATGTACAGTTCTAAGCGGCTTTTCACAGGCAGGTTTGCCATATGCAGCATTTACCATACACTAGTGATTAGGAGTTGGTTGACTGCTTCTGTTTTCTGCCTAAGCAAACAACCCATTTACCATTAAAGGAAAAATATAATGCCTTTTTCAATAAATAGGACTTGTATCAATGTACGTTTATAAGCTGTAGTTGGAGGCTGATTTGTATCCTTCTTCACGGCAGTATGCAGTAAGATGGTATTTCAAGTCTAAAGGTGGCCATAGACGCACAGATAATATCGTACGAAACAAATTTTCGGACGATATTCGGTGCGTGTATTGTGGGAAATGAGCCGACCGATATCGTCAGAAGATTAAGATATCGGGCGGCTGGTTGATCGGGCTGGATGGAAAATTTTGATCGGATGCCTTTGAAAGCACCCTTAACATCGGCCATTGTTAGTGCTGAATCGTCAGATACAAGTAGAATTCTATTTTTTCTACCTGTATATTTGATGATTCAGCTCTACACGTGTGTGTTGAAACAAACGATCTTTCTTGGAAAGATCTTTTCCGTGAACGTCTATGGCCAGCTTAAATGAGACAGGCACTCAAAATAAGTAATCCTGGATTCCCATGGTATTAAGTTACAACACCCTCCCCCTAGGGGCCCCAGTAAATTAGCCCATCTGTCCCCTTGGGTGGTTGGCCCTGCCAACAAGTAGAATGGAGCCCCAATGAACAAACAAATGTGGACCCACCCCTTATCTGCCCTAGTTATGGTTGCTAGCTATTGGGTTGTACAGTATGGACCAGGCATATCCATAAAGGGGCATGTATGTGATGTAGGGGTGGGGTCATGCTAAAAGTGGGTGTGGCCATGATAGCAAAATCTGACTAGAAAGGGAATTTAGTAAGTACAGCAGGTGTCTGCTGGCTAGAGGGGGATTTATACAAGGTTTGGGACAGATCAGGGGTGTGCTGGGGGGGCGGGCAGATGAATAGCTATTACAAATTTACCAGCAGCCCCTGCCTTGTAGGTATTTACCAGTGAAATACTGGCCAGATGGCAACCCTAGCCATGCCCCATAATACAAAAACCCTGCCTATGACTAATTCCACAGTTGAGACTCTGACAGTGATAATTGTACCTTTTCATCTCTTGGGCCCCTAATTGGCGTACCTTCCTGGGAGTAACTGAGGGGGTAGTGCTGTGTAAACATGCAGGGAGTTGTGTATGTCTCTATACTTGGAAAAATATAAAATATGTCAAAAAGTAAAGAAAAATAGTAAACAGTAAAGTCATAATAAATGGTTCCTTACTGGGACAGCCCCCAGTCCAAGGGTTGTCAAGCAATTTTTCAAACTGTAGAATTCAAGGTAGGGTGAGGTCTATTAGATAGTAAATCAGTAGCTCAGGTTTGAGTAAAAGTAAAAAAAAAAAAGACTTTATTAGGACACGCAAGAAGGCTAACATGTTTTGTTCCTAAACATGTACTTACTCAAAGGCTGCCTATGAGTAAGTGCCCATTTAACCACGAAACACGTTAGGCGTCTTGCATGTCCTAATAAAGTCTGTTTACTTTTACCCAAACCTGAGCTACTGACTTATTATCTAATGGACTTCACCCTACCTTGAATTCGGTAGAGCTGTGTAACACAAGCAGTAAATTCTATGTTCTATTGTAGGCTGTTTGGCTGCTTATGCGAAAAAAATTCTTTTGTGCTTAGAGTTTAAAAGTTGTATGTGCAGGACAGTGGGCGTATCTGAGTAAGTAATAAATCATGTGTATGTGTACAAAATTTTATGTGCACTCCATAACTGTGTTTAGACAGTGTCATGACTTGTGCAAAACCTCTGAGTTAAAACCAATGAAAAATTTATCTGTGTAACCCATTGTGCAAGATTGTCATTATGCATATGACTTAAATGGGAATAAACTATTAAGTTAATGGCTGGGCTACCATATTCTTCCAGAAAGCATCTTAATACCTATCTAGTAGTTTATAGGTAATCTTCATATGTATTTGTGTTGTTACAAATTCTTATTTGAAATAGTATTTGTGTACAATAACATACATTATATATCCACAAACTTTTTTCTTCTTTACTGTTTTCCTTTCTTTGTATTAAAACCTTTGTCCCTACTCTGTCCTCCTCAGTAGCGAGCTGATGAACTTGGGATTTGTAGTTTGAAGTAGTGAAAAGTTTGACTTGGCAGTTCTTATTTATCTGGTTATGTTACTGTGTATGTGCTCTTTCTCCAAAGAATACATTTTAACAAATGTAGTTTTTGCAATACATAAATTAAATATGTTCTTGATAAATATTTGAGCAGAATTATTAGAAAATTTGACTGGAAAGTTTCCAGGAGGTCCCCCATAGGCTACAATGGCAATTCGGCAGGTGCTGAATAATTGAATTAAATGTTTTTTAAAGGGCCAGTACTTTGAAATTCGAAATTTTGTATTTTTTCAGTTTGAATTAAATTTTGGGCTATTTGATAGTTGAAGTAGCACAAAATAACTTAGAAATTCAAATTTCAATTTTTTTTATTTAATTCGAAAATTCACTTCGACCCTTAGTAAATGTGCCCCTTACATACAAATTATAATTGATCCAGAAGGTAAAGAAGGCCCTTGCATAGTAGAGCTTACAGTCTAGTTTGCCTTTCCATGGTAAAACATACATAGCTTGGCTACTGCAAAATATGATGTATCCAGTAGAACAATAATCTAACAATTGTTATGGCTCACTTTAGCTCATAACAGAACTTGCAATTTGCAAGATATATGTCTGTTGAAAAGAGAGTATACAGTTTTAAATTATTAGACAAGTTTTTTAGAGGCCAAGAGTATTAATGACCCTAACTGTCCATGCACTAGTATCTATGCTCTTCCTGGATTCAGTTAACCAGGCCCGGATTTGTGGAAAGGCCACCTAGGCCCAGGCCTAGGGTGGCAGGATTTTAGGGGGCGGCATGCTGCCCAGCCACACCCACACTGGTTCTGAATCATAGAGCTACCACCCTCAGGCCCGGATTTGTGGAAAGGCCACCTAGGCCCGGGCCTAGGGTGGAAGGATTTTAGGGGATGGCATGCTGCACAACCACACCCACATTGGTTCTGAAACACTAGGGATATGCAGGAGATACGATAATTTTTAAATTTCCCATGCACCAATTCCCATTGCTCCGGGGCAATGAATGGCAGTGGGCCTAGGGGTGCCTGCTATGTAAATCTGGCCCTGTTAACCTCTATATATAGAAAATAAAAGTAAATGGTAAAAGTGCTAAAAGAAGTGTAAGTAAGTTTGCAAATATGACTTATGATTTGAAGTTACCACTTTTTATTACAAATGTCCAGGGAACCTTAATAAAGAAAAGATAGTTAATATAATGCCCTACACAGGAGCCCACTGTAACATTAATGTTCCATATGTTATGAAATGTCTGAAAAAAACTGGTTACCCCAAAAAAGTTAATGCATGACTTTTGCAGGCAATGCCACTTCAACAAATGAAAAGTCTCCTGCGTTTTTGGAACTTTAAAGGGCACCTATTGCAAAAAAAAGTTACACCCAACCAAAGGTGTGGGCTGATAGAGCCCACATTCCTGTTGAGGATAACAGAGGTTGAATTTTCCTTTAATAATAGAATAAAGCACATGGTCTAAAGTGCGTAGGCGCAAGGAAGCCCTGTGTTTTAATTGAACTGGATGAAAAATTCATGTGTATGTTTGTGTGCTCTGCATTATGTTCACGAGGATACAGAAATATCCAATGCAGTGCTGTCTTTCCAGACAACTTAGAAGCACTGTATTAATAGCACAGTATACACTCTTTTCAGTATATAGAAAATGTATTGTGCTGAACATACATTTTTTCCTATTGTTTTCATCACAAAAAAGTTTGTTTTTTTATTTCTTGCGCTAAAAAGGGAAAACAGGGAAATTAAAGCAACTCCTGGCTTGGCCCTTATAGGTAGCAGTACACAAATACACAGATGTCCATTATGCAGGGGGATAAAATTAACTCTGGTAATTGTATTATACCTTGCAAGAATCATGGATCTTTTGTGACCAAAACAGTAGGTTAAAGTATATTCTGCGCAAGCCTTATTCATTTAAAGGGAGTATACTGACGCTTTAACTGATGAAAACTATGTACCAAAATAAAGCATACCATGACTGAGGTTATCTTTTGAGAAGAACTGACACTTCAATGATTATTCTTGAGTATGATGGTTACATTGCTACACCTACCCTGTGCTCTATGTGCAAAGAGGCAGAGAAATAGTACCACGAGCTGTTGTTTTGACGTATTTTTTATGAGTCACCATAGACTTCAGCATATCCTAAGGATTTCCTGCTATTGTTCTTCTTTCCTATTTGTATGTGGGGGTGAAAAGCTGAATAAATATCAAAATGTTCTTTAAATTTCTCAGATGTTAACAGTATCCGGATAAACATTTTTAATCTAAACTGAAGCTGTTTTTTTTTTTACAGCATTTAATTTAAAAGACAAAGTACTTCTCATTAAAATCTTAGCTACAGGTCAGGAAGTTAGTACCTTCACATGCTGTATGAGAGTGATTGCAGTATGGGGAACAGGCATAAATATAGTAACTAGGGATGCACCGAATCCAGGTTTTGGTTCGGGATTTGGCCTTTTTCAGCAGGATTTGGCCGAATCCTTTTGCCTGGCCAAACTAAATCCAAATCCTAATTTGCAAATCTTTCGCGAAGGATTCAGGGGTTTGGACGAATCCAGAATAATGGATTTGTTACATCCATAATAGTATCTAGGAGGAGCACTCCATAGGGTGCAGGTGAAGCAAAATTTACAGGAACATGGAATTTTTTTGTTTGAAATATATAATTTTGGACAATTCTTGTAAAGTGGGGTGCTGTGTGCTTATAACCTTTCTCAAGACAATTACTTCTGCATCTCTCAACATCAAAACGCCCTGTATACCACTGTGATTACCACCCAATATTAAAATGGAAATTCTTCTCCGTGCAATAAATATATTAAAATGATAGATGAATAGGTAAAATTCAGTATCTCCCTTATCATGCAGTACACTATCATGCAGTAAGAATTCATCAATGGATATATAGCATCACCCTCCAAAAACACACTTAGAAACACATTTATCAATGGTCCAATATCGAATTCATTTGAGTTTTTAAAAACTCCCCTAAACTCCTATAAATTCGACCAATCAAATTTTATTTTAAAGATTGAATTTTTAAAACTTGGATGAATTATATCAACCTGAAAACTGAAATCGAATTCAATTTGAGTTTCTTATTCCGGCTCTTCGGATTTCTTCGGGACCTGAGTGCCATATTGGTGCATTCGCCGGTGGAGTCTCCTGGTTTGTAAAAACTGCGCATGCGCAAAAGTGACCGAAGTTGCCGAAGGGAAGGAAGAGGACCCGAATAGCTGGAATGAGTTGTGCTGCACTTACTCTGCACCTATAGGTGAGTAAAGGATTAGGGGCACTTTTAGGTTATCATGTGGGGGAGAGCAGGGAAGGGGTACTCTGTAGGGTAGTGGGTTGGGGTTTTTATTAGTGGGAGTTGAGATCTCCTTTAAAGGAGAACTAAAACTTAACTAAAGAAGTGGGCTCAAAATGTTGTACATTACCAAAGATGCCCCAGTAGCTCCCCATCTTCTTTTCTGCTGATTCACTGCACATGCTCTGTGCTGTTGTCACTTACTGAGTTAAGGGGCCCACTCACAATATACAGTACAAATAGAATATAAATGTCAAAATATAAGGCTGATTATTAATTCTTAATACAGGTAATTACTAAATGGCAGCACAGAAACCAGTGCAACTAGAATTCAATAGTCAGCCCTGTAGCATCAGTTTATATTACAGGCAAACTTAAGTTTCTATTTGATCATTTGTGACAACCCCTAAGCTTAGCTTCTCAGCAGCTGCTCAGATCCCACTGCATGTAAGTGTTGCAGACACTTTCAAAGATGGTGACACCCTGTGACAAGTTTGAAGTCCTGGATCATTGCTGCTATTGAGAAGATAAAAATTTAGGCTGGTGCAATAAGTTTAGTATATGAAATATGGCTTTTTTTTTGGCCATATTAATTTTTAGGGTTAGTTCTCCTTTAATTCCCCCATCCATGTTCCCAATTGTAGTCGACAATTATATACAGCTTAAAATTCAGTGATCCCTGGTGTATGGATATTTTAATTACAAGTTCATTCAGACCATATGGCCACATGGTATGTAACTGTAGGATCCACTGTAGTTTCTGTTAAAGTAATAATTTTGCAGATTTCTCCCTTTTCTTAAACATATTCTTGTTTTTTTGTTTTTTAAACATTTGTGAGTGTGCTCCTCTGTCTTTAAATTTTTCATTTAATTCCCGTAGCTGTATTTCACTTTTCTTTTAATCCATATTTTTGTGTATGACCCTTAACATTTTCAAATACAGTACACTTTTAAATACATGGGATGGAGGTTCCAATCTGTGAGTTTATTCCAAGAAGTTGTGATTAATCTCCTATGTGACTTTGAAACCAATAGATCTAAAAATTGAACACAACATCATTGTAATTTGCTGTAAATCGAATAGGAGAATCAGCTGAGTTCAAATCCTTTACAAAGCTGTCAAATTAACTCAAGCATCCCAGCTAAAGTCAGGTGATCCCAGTGGTGGCAATTTAAAGGGCAACCATATGGGAGTTTTAACCTTGAAAGCAAGCAAGTAGCAGGTAAAATTGAGTTCCTGTATAAAATGTATAATGAAGTAGTAGAATCCTAATGAATTGGATGAAAGTATAAGACTTGACAGACCAGGGATAACTATATAATAGTTGGCCAGATTGCCATTATCTCTATGAAATACACTTAAGTTGCCACTGCAACTACAAGGTTGTCTATGAAGCATTCTCATCAACTTCCACTCACTTGCATAAAAAACGTGAAAGAAATTCTATCGGTGGACAGTCAGAACATGGATATTTTAGTATCTTACAGCTTTAAACCGCTCTATTGAAGGTATAACTGTATATACAGAATGCATATCTAATGTGTATAATATTGCATGACCCCTTAAAATCTGGGCTATCCTTAATATAGGATTGTGCTACTGACACCAAATGCTTCAGATAAATGTAAATATATTTTGAAAACAGCTGCAATAGAGAATTTACTACCAATATATTTGGTCTATATATAAACAGAGAGAGAGAGAGCAAATTAAAATAAAGATAGCTGAAATTACATTTCTCATAATGGAAGACCTAGAAAAATATGAGTGCTTTAGAAAACTATGGGAAATGGGTAAAGTTCATACAGGTACAGTACCTAGTGCTAAAATGTCTTATGGGGCCAAGTAGTATTGGTTCCCAAAGCAATATTGCTTGGTTCAGTGCCCTGCCCTACCTGCATCCCCAGCACCACCCATCGCTCAGATGTGTGCATCATTCGTCTTGCTTTACCTCTGCCTAGTTGTGCCCTAGGCATATGCCTCTGTTGCCTACACCTCGACTGATCTCTCAAAGGTCCCTCGCTAAATAAGCTAAGAAATAGGGGATTTGAGGTTACATCTTTAAATATTATTATACATCCCTAGTTCTTTGCTTTGTTGCATTTGATTACACCCAGTGGAATGCCAGAATATGTGGATAATTTGGAGGTTGTTGTAGGCGATGGATGAAGGTTTATTCCACATCTTCTAGTCTATTCTTACATCCTGTATCCAAATTTTTCATATGTGGTACCATGAAATAATATTGCAGATGACAGCCCAAGATATATAGGGCAATAGCACACAGATGGACTAGCAACTATTGACCTCTTCCTGGATGTCTAAACACATCTAAACACAAAAAGATAAAAAGCCACAAAGGAAAGGAACATCGCAGAAACATGGCTTTCTGATGGTTCAGCATTACTCTTTCCTAATAATTAAATGGTTCCTATACTGTTTCCCCCAGCCATTAGATCTCACCAACCACATTTAGTTGTGCACTGTTCATCTTCTTCAAGTCTTAAATGCAGTGCCCAAGCATAGCATTCCATTGTGGTGAAGGATACTTGATACACGGTCCTGATAATCTGCAGTGCTCTTGCATAATGACCTGGAAGAGGTCTCGTCTAAAAAAAGAGCTCTTTGAGAGGATTATGGAAAATAAGTTAGAGGGCACTTCAGGTCTATTGGCCATTCTGAAGCAGGGGTTTGGTTATCCTTTAGATTAGAAGCACACAGATTGTATTAAGTAATTCTTTATGTTCAATTTCGATGTATTTATCAGGAAAAGGAAAAAAATATAGCTACTAGAATAGTTGGTTACTGCAGCCTATAAGATCGTGTAATTAAGTCAATCATATTATTGCGAAGACAGACTGCTATTTTTTTATATTCTCAGTTTTTCATGTCTTCATATTTGTCTGGATTGCATTCAACATTTTAAAAATATCAGAGTGATTTCTCAGTCTTTTAATGTCTTCAAAGAGGTGATTATTCAAACATCTGTTCTGTCGCTTGGCAGTGTGGAGGGCGGTCGTTTAGTGCACAGGGCAAAACAAAGCAGCTATAGAGATGCATGGAAGGGAAAACAGTATGTTCATTGTTCTACAGAAATATTGGCTGTTATGGGGTATGAAGTGAAATTTGTCTGAGAGTGAGAATGCCATCTATTTCTATACTTAATTTCCTCTGGGAAAATCTGTTTTATATTAGAGAAATCTGGAAAACATGAAAATCACTGTTTATTTCTTGTAAGGACTTGTAAAGCATATCTATTAGCTTCCTCCTAGAATATACCAAAGTGCTACCTCAGTAGCTAAAAGTATTCTTTATGTGTGTACTGCATGAGGTCAATGCAGCCCCCTTCTAAAGATCCCTTCTATATGCTCCAGCTAAATACAGCTGATACCACATTTACAAATGTTCTGTGTTTTCCTAGTTCTTAACTGACACAATCATTTTCCATGTTTTCGCTCATAACCCCTTCTATATAGCTTTCATTCTTAGTTTCTTTATTTCTCATCAAAATAGTAGTTCCACAACAGCAGCCCAAAGCACACTGAGCATGTACAGTGCCACCGGCACACAAAATATAGCCTAAAAATATTAAGGATGGCAAAATGCTTTGAACCGCTTCCTTGGGCATACAGGGAATCTAAATGAATCCCTAAAAATAAACAACTGTACAATATACATTAATTCATGTTTTAAGAGATCTGCTCTGGTACCCCAGGGCACCAAAGCTCTAAATTTACTGAAGTAAAATGCATGCTGCACTGTCTTCTGTGTACACTAAAAGCCATTTGGATGAGTATACATACTGGGCACTGTCTGGCAGACAGACACTTTCAGATCAGTTTCATATCTTTCACTATGACAGTCAGAGCATACAGAGTAAACACAACTCTTTACATTCAATTTTATGTGTACATCACAGGGCAAGGGTAAAAAAACTGTGCTTTTTCACTTGTTTTTGAAAAATCTCCTCTTGTTCCATGAAGGTTTTGCTGTATTATTCAAACAAAAAATACTTTTGGAAAATTCTTTCCCTCTGTAGGCAGTTGAACCATGCACTGTAGAGTATAATTAATTCCATGTATATTGTCATTTAAAGGCAATAATTAGTAGATCTTTGACAGTGATAATTATCCCTTCCAGTTTGCAATAGGAACAATCTGAATTAGTGATCACCAAGTTATTTCTGTTGAAATGCTAATTATATATATATATATATATATATATATAGATACAAGGCATACACAAGTATGAATAAAAACTAATGTTTCACTTGTTATAAGGGTAATAAGTTTACATACCCTAGCAGAATTTATGATTTCTTAACCATTTTTCAGAGAATATGAACACAAAAATGTTTCTTTCACTCATGGTTAGTGGTTGGCTGAAGCCATTTATTGTCAAACAACTGTGTTTACTCTTTTTAAATCATAATCACTACACAAACTACCCAGATGACCCTGTCAGGGCAAGACACAAGTCTATAAATTTAGTGGCCAGAATCTAGCAGTTCTAGGTCATGGGCAGGGAGAGCAGGAGAAGAGGTCAACCAGGACCTTCCTGTGACCCAAAGATTTTGTGCAGGAGCTGTCCTTAATCTGCCCATCACACCGACCTGTGGATTTACACGTGTTTTGTGCACAAAACAATCATAAATGTATCCAAAATGGCAATCATACAAAAAGGACAGAGGTACTTCAGTACTCCATGTCCACTGAGCTCCTCTCTCCTAACGTGTGTCATACCATTGGGTGCTTCATCAGAAGTCCTCCTTGGAGTGATCCCTTGATTTACCTACCATTTTTAGTATATACAGTTCAATCCACCTCAGGTAGGCTCAGGGCAGCTCATCCAGGCCCCATAAAAATTCTTGTATGTAATCCTGGCCAAGTATGTTTTTTTTCCTGCCACATATCATTTAAATATTAATGTAAGTGTTTGAAAAGTGTTTTAATATTTAATTTGCTGTACTTAAGAGTTAATTATCACCATAATTCAGTACAGTGGGTAAAGGGCTTATTCAAGCATATGTGCTAAAAAGATTTCAAAATTATGTGTGCTTGAACACTGTTTACAAGGGTACAGAAATTAATATTTCTTGTATCATGTTTAAAATATATTTGCAACAACTGTTAAGGCTACTGTGCCTTGTACAGGTCATAGATGTCATGTTAAAAGTATTACATAGTAAGTAAATAGTAACATAGTAAGTTAAGCTGAAAAAAAGACACATGTCCATCAAATCCAACCTTTTAACTTTTTTTAAGCTGCCTAACTGCTGTTTGATCCAGAGGAAGGCAAAAACTCCATCTGAAGTCTCTCCAATTTACCTTGGGGGGGGGGCAGCCTTGCTATCCTTACCCTACCCTAAACTAGCCCTTTACCCATGCAAATTGATTTCTCAAATACTGGCAGCCCTACACTGGCTTGCCGTACACCCTTTCTTAAAGCTATCTAATGTATCAGCTGGTACAACTGATTCAGGGAGAGAATTCCATATTTTCCCAGCTGTCACTGTAAAAAAAAAAACCCTTCCGAATATTTAGGTGGAGCCTCTTTTCTTCTAATCAGAAGGGGTGACCTTGTGTCAGCTGGAAAGACCTACTGGTAACTAAAGCATTAGAGAGATTATTATGTGATCCCCTTATATATTTATACATAGTTATCATATCACCTCTTGAGCGTCACTTCTCCAGCATGAACCTCCCCAGTTTGTCTTTCCTCATAGCTTAGATTTCCCATACCTTTTACCAGTTTAGTTGCCCTTCTCTGTACCCTCTCTAATACAATAATGTTCTGTTTGAGTGATGTAGACCAAAACTGTACGACATAGTCTAGATGGGGCCTTACCAGTGCTCTATAAAGTGGAAGAATGACCCCTTCCTGCCGTAAATCAATGCTCCTTTTAATACAGCTCAAGACCTTATTTGCCCTTGATGCTGCAGACTGGCATTGCTTGCTACAGCCAAGTTTATCATCTACAAGGACTCCAAGGTCCTTTTCCATAATGGATTTGCCTAGTGCAGTCCCATTAAGGGTATAAGTGGCTTGGATATTTTTTACATCCCAAGTACATGACTATACATTTATCAACATTGAATCTTATTTGCCACTTAGCTGCCCAGATTGTCAGTTTGTCAAGATCCTGTTGCAAGGATGCCAAATCCTGGAACGAATTAATTGGGCTGGATAGTTTTGTGTTATCTGCAAACACTGATACATTACTTACAATATCCTCTCCTAAGTTATTAATGAACAGGTTAAATAAACGTGGACCCAAGTGGTTTCAAGTAGAGAATGTACCATCACCAACCACCCTCTGTACCTGTAGCCAGTTTCCTATCCATGTGCAAACAACTTTGTTAAGCCCAACAGACCTTAGTTTAGAAAGCAGTTGTTTGTGGGGCACAGTATCAAACGCTTTGGCAACACCCAAATCATATTTACTGCCCTCCCCCACTGTCCAGCATCTTACTTACCTCATCATAAAAAAGCAATCAAATTTGTCTGAAATTACCTATCCTTCATAAAGCCATGATGATTGCTGCTAATAATGCCATTCACTAGGACAACATTTTGAATGTAATCCCTTAACAAGCCTTAAATAATTTGCCCACCACAGATGTAACACTTACTGGCCTATAATTACCAGGCTGAGATCGTAATACCTTTTTAAATATTGGAATTACATTAGCTTTCCTCCAATCCATAGGCACCATACCAGATGAAAGTGAATCTGGGAAATCAGAAATAGGGACCGGTCTAGAACGGTCTTAGAACCTGGGGGTGTATGCCATCATGCCCTGGAGCCTTGTTTACATTAAAGGGGTTTTTCACCTTCAAACAACTAGTTGTTTTCAGATAGATCACCAGAAATAACAACTTTTTCCAATTACTGTCTATTTTCTATTTGTAACTGTTTTTCTAATATTGAAGTGTAAAGTGTCATTTTTCACCTTCTAAAGCAGCTCTGGGAGGGGGGTCGCCGATCCCCCCAACTGTTCTAAATTGATACATTTAATGGACACATTTATTCTCTTTGTCCCTGCTGAGCAGAATCTCTGGGTTTCATTACAGGCAGCTGTTAGAATTGATACAATAGTTGCTAATACTCCAGAGATGTTGCTGTGAAAAGTATCAATTAAATGTTGCAAAATTGTAACAGTTTAAAGTCTGCACCTGAATTACTGAGCTGCCAGACTCAAACACCAGAGACACCAACATTCAACTTTAAACTTAGATTTTGGAAAAACAGTAAAAGATAAATAACGGAAAGTAATTGAAAAAAGTTTTTATTTCTGGGGAACAATTTGAAAACAACTGAACTGAAAAGTGTTTGGAAGGTGAACAACCCCTTTAATTTTTATTAAGGCTTTTTGAATCATATTCTGAGTCAGCCACTGACTATACTGAGCTGGGCCATCAGTGCAGTTATGAAGTGAGCCTGGAAACTCAGACTCCTCTATTGTATACACTGAAGAAAAAAACTGATTTAGCACATTTTCCTTTTCTGTATCTGTTACAACCATACTGGTACCATTATTTAATGGAGCAACACCCTCAACCTGCATCTTTTTACAACATTTATTATAGTGTTCATTAAATGCAGATTCTTTTCCAACAGACTTGTAGTTTTTAAATGCCTTTCTCTTCTTTCCTATTAACTACTTTATTTCTATATTAAGCCACAAAGGGTGATTCTTAGAGCTTCTGCATTTAGTCCTTAAGTGAATAAATTGAGAACATTAATGATTTAATATCATTTTCTGTTCTGTGTTTTTAGAAAACTTAGTGCCCCAATCAATGTTCTGAAGGGCAGTCCTCAAGGCACTAAAATTATCTCTTCTGAAATTCATGGTTTTTGTTGCCCCAGTGTATATTTGTTTTTTTGCACCAGACATGAAATGGTATAACATTATGGTCATAATTACCCAGGGGTTCAGTGACTTGCACATTTGCTATACGTTCTGGTCATTGGAGATTATGGTCATTGGCGATCACTAGATCCAGAATAACATTTTTTTTGGTTGGCTCCTCAACAACATGTGCCATTAAATTTCATGCAACAAGTTAATAAACATGCTCCCATTAACTGATCCTGCAGTACTGTTGTTCCAGTCAATATCTGGGTAATTAAAATTCCCATTATGATTATTTTAGGTGATATCAGTACAGCGATAATTATTAGTATTAGGGATAATTATACAGAAGTCCGTGGAAGGGAATGGCACATAAAGTAGACTGCACGTACATTTCTTTGCAAATCAGTCGCAATTAAACGGAAGTCCGCTTTGTGTCATATCCGCTGTTTGGCATAAAACTGAGGTCTGCACTGATTCATTATGCACAAGTGTTATACTGGGTGCAAAGGTCACCCTAACCCAACTCAGGAGTTGGAGGTAGCTCCAGGGTTCTCCACGGCTTTATATATATATATATATATATATATATATATATATATATATATATATTTTTATATATATATATATATATATATATACATACACATATATATACATATGGGAATATTAAGGAATGCCTTTGAATGTAAGTGGCAAAATAGTGATGAATCATGCAAAGAGGTTACAAAAGTCAAGACCATGTCTTAGGGAAATTTATGACAAGCTATAAAGGAATCATATACAGAACATGTAGTTAACAGATTAACAGATGCATTCAGAAAAACTGCAGAGGGGCGTTAATAAAATAATAAAAAAACACAGAAGCAATAAAAGCTGGAGAGAAAATTAAACTGGGCAAGTATTTCTAATGTGTGCACTGCCTGCAATTCTTTGTATGTCAGGAAACTTGTTGCATACTTATGGAAATCCCCAGCCATGTTTCAGGCACGCAACAATGTAGAGCTCTCCAAAGGGAAGGTCTCTTCCCAGAACAAGTATTTCCTCAGGAAGCCAGGGCACTCACAACAGACATTTTGCAGGCCCCATCCCTGATTGTGCACTTATTTTGTACAGCATCATTTCTAGAATACTCTGAGCTCTAACTACAAATGTACGTTTTTATGGGTTTTCTGTTTTTTCTTAAAGGACATATTCATTTGTAAAGATGGCCATAGACGTGCAGATTCTAGCCTCATATCACACGAACAATCGTACAATCTTCGAACCTGCAAGGAACTATTCAGATTAATTAAAGTAGTAACAGAACAAATCAGAGAATTTGACACTGACAAAGGATTGTAAATTCGCAAATTCACTAAGATGAACATTTTCCTTAACGCTAGCACTTACGTTTGACGTTACTTCTCCTGGTCAGACCAGGCGAAGTTCGATACAATAGATAGGAGGTTGAAAAAAAAATGGAGAATTTTTTCTAAGTCCCAAAAACAACGCTGGCGTATCTGAAAAAGATCGATATTTTTTTGGGGGGGTTACCCTCCTTCCCCCCTACATTTCCTAACATATGGCAACACAACTATACAGGGGGCACATGTAGGGCAATAGGACAACTTTATTTAATGTATTAAAGGTTTCCTGGGCTTGTGTAGTGGAATGTAGTGGCTGTAACATATACTTCTATTATGAGTTAAAGTTCCCCCCGTATGCAAATTAGGCTTCGCTAGCATAACAGCGCTCTGCCTAGCGAAGTAACACTAGCGCAACTATGCTACCGTTTGCCGACCTGAGCTGAAATTTGTTCTTTAATTAATTTGGGGAGCGCTGGCAAATATTCGCCTGACGATGTGCAGCGAACGCTATCGGAAAGAATGCTAGCCAATTTTCGGATCTTAGTGAATTTGCCCCATAATCTTAAAGAATGTTGTGAAACATCAATTCTGTTGAAACATAATTTATTCCATATTTATAAGTAAATCATGTCATTGTTACATGTTGTGCCTTTCAAAAGCTAAGCAACTGTACAACCCGTTTCCAATTTTCCAACACCTAAAGAAAAAGCCTTCCCAGAAGAAAAGATGTGTTGGAATGAGATGTTGGACAGGCCTGTCTGGATACTTTTGGCTATATAGTGTGTATATTTATAGATCTTAAGCCAATATTTTCTTGTGAATCTTAGGTATAGGTTAAAGTGGTTGTTCACCTTCAAACAACTAGTTGTTTTCAGATAGATCACCAGAAATAA
>CM044431.1:108941347-108965485 GCA_024363595.1 Xenopus borealis | reverse complement strand
AAGAGGAAAACAAACAATAAGGGTTAAAGAATAGGGAAGAGATATTGCTTGGTGTATTTTACTACTTGGAAGCCTATGGTTGCCATAAACAAGGGTTCATAGCTTCTTTACATACACTATTGTTATTAGTCTTGCATGGGTTGTGGCTGGGTGTTTACCATCATTCTATACACCTACTAGCGGTCCTTGTTGTTCCCACAGGTCCCATATGGTCTTGTATTGGTCTAAGTTGTTCTGCAGAGTGGCTATGCCATATTCAAATATCTTGTTAGTATTTACTCTGTTTATTATTTCTCTTAGAGTGGGTGCAGTTGCTGATTTCCATTTACTCGCTATTGCTATTCGAGTCGCTGTGAGGATTTGATTGACCAAAGTTTGGCCAGATCTTTGTAAATGGTCCACCGGTTTCCCCAGCAATAGTGTTACAGGTTCTAATTGAAATTGTCTGGAGAAGATTCGGCTTAAGAGGTTGGATATTTCTGTCCATAGGGGCCGGATAATTGGGCATTCCCAGAAGATATGGGTTAATGTTCCTTGGATTCCACATCCCCTCCAGCAAGTTGCGGGAGAGTCCGGGAAGAGTCTGTGCAGTTTGTCTGGTGTATTATACCAATGCATTATGATTTTAAAGATATTCTCTTTTTGTTTGACACAGATGCTCGTCCTTCTAGCGTTTTCCCAGATTTTAGTCCAGTCTGCTTGGGATATCGGTTTAGTCAAGGCTGCGTCCCATTTGTCCATGTATTTGTGTCTGCTCTGGCAAGCTATATCTCTGTTATTAAGTAGGCTGTAAATGGATGAGATAAGTCTCTTTTGCAGGAGGCCATTTCTCGCCAATTTTTCGAATGGAGTTTGGGGATGGAGTTTTGCAAACGTTTGATATGGATGCAGAAAATGTCGCAATTGGAAATATTCAAACTGCTTTAGGTTGGTGTGTGATGCTTTGTCCCTTATCACCTGTAGTGAGGGTATTGAGTGGGTTTTAGGGTCCAAGATCTCTTTTATAGTAATAGCCTGAGTCTCGATCCACTTTGTGTAAAAAGATCTGGACATACATGGAGGGAAGTTTGGGTTCTTTAAGTATATTACATTTCCAGACCATTTGGAGGCTAAGTCAAATTTATATTTGAGTCTTTCCCAGACTAACAAGGTGATTTGTGTTGTTGGTAGTAAGGGAGTGAGGATTCTTTTATCCACAGCGCTGGACCAAATTACTGAGTTAAGGTGAATATCTTCATTCATAGAGTTCTCAATTTGGGCCCAAATAGTCTGTGGTTTCCAGTTTGACCATGCTAGTACCTGTTTCAATTGTGTTGCCTCATAGTATTTCTGAATGTTTGGAACACCCAGCCCGCCATGTCTGACTTCTGTCATAATTACAGTCCTATCGATTCTATGTCTCTTATGATCCCAGATGTAATTATTGAACCGCCTTTGGATATCTTTCAATGTTTTTGTTGGAATATTCACTGGGAGTGTTGAAAATAGGTACATGAACTTTGGTAATATATTCATTTTAAGAGCTGCGATTCTCCCGAACCAGGAAATCGAACTCTTAGACCACTGATTGACTTGAATGAACATTGCCATAAATTTAACAGCAACAAATAATGGTATTAAATATGGCTGCAAAAGGAAAATACAAAGCATAATAAAAAAAAATAATAAATCACCTTTTATTTTATGCTGATTTTTACACTATTATTCCTTAGAAAAAGCATATGGAAATATTTATAATATATGTTTGACTATAAAGTATTTATAATGATGAACTAATTCCTTAGTGGGGAAACACTTATTGCACACAAAATACATTGCATTATGATGGAATACAATGTTTGTACAACATTATGAAATGACTTGCCCCTTTCACAAGTCTATGGCAGTATAGAGTTTAATTCTAATGGGCACAGCAGCAAGGAATTAAAAGAATGTATTTGTTTAGTGCCAGAATAAAATATTCTTTGGTATTTCATAAAAAAGTTGGAACATAATAAAGAATTTCCAAGTAAAAGGCTAAATGTTAAAAGTTGCTAAACAAAAAAAAAAGGCTGATGTTAACGATACCTTTGCTTATCGTGGATTAATTTGTCATTTTTCTGTGCTTGTCATATGTTAAGCTATAAAAGGAATAATATAACTATGTTTTTGTAAAACTGTATTCTAGTTTCATGTTTATGTATTTATATATCTGTAAAATGAATAAATATCTAATTTAATTAAAGATACACCAAACAGTACAAGCAGTAATAGCACACACCACCCACGGCCACGCGCTCATTTCCTCATTTACGCAATGCTGCGTGTGGGGGTGATGTGGCACAAGTGACTGCCCCCCGGCTGGCACTGCCAGGCAAACAAGAATGTCTATCAAACAATGTAGTTTGCACATAGAGTCTGCAAAGAACTACAAAACAACCCTGTAACAAACACAATTAAGCCTGAATTTGTTCAGACCAATTGCACATGCATGTTTTGGTTACTTTGGTGCCTGCCAATTTTTGTTGGTTGGGGAAGGTAATCATAGCTCATGGGTCTTGCAGGAGCATTATCAGCAATCATTTTACGGATGTGACGCTGGGAGATAATGTGTCATTGGTTATTGCATTTAATATCCATTCAGTTTTTGAGTGTGTGATTTTTTTAACTACTCCTTTTTCCTTCACCTGTGTGATTTTCCCTAATTACGCTGCACCCACTGTCCAACAAGCCCTATTTTTCTTCCCTCGTTGTGCTTTTTCCAACATCCTTTCAAAATGTACATTCTTTCTTGTTCCCCACTTTCTCTCCCTTCTTTCCCTAAAGCTTTTATGTGCTACCGGCTTATTCCTCTTATATTCTCTCTGCTCTCTGTATGCCAATGTCTTCTAATGAGTGGTCGGGATGAGGTATAATTTATTTTTATATATTGTTTTTATTTTAATGGAACATTCTTCAACAATACAAACAACAAAAGGTGAGAAAAGTATATATGAACAGTAAAAAGGGGCAAATGGAAGGGGGTAAGGTTTAGAGGGGTTGTGTACTTCCAATCATTTTTATTTACATTGTTAGATTGAGAAGCATCATGAATGTCCTGTTCAGTAGTGTATTCTTGACAGGGGGTCCATAACAGGACTTTCTCTGCTTTGGTGTGATTGCTTCTACATAGGTTAGGCATTGTTGATCTGCTTCTTCTAGAATATTAAGGATGGGGGTCATTGTACCATTCATTTGATATAGCTGGCATTCTAGTCCTAAAAGAAAAGTAAGCAAAAGAAGAAGTATTTATATATTAGTGGTATTATGTTGTTGATTTGTCCCAGTAGCTGTACTTTTGGTGGGTAATACAGGTATTGAATATCTGGAAACCTGCAGCGCTGTCAACTCCCAACCCCCAATTTCAGGAGTTACCCAATTGTGACCACCTTCCCCTGGTCAACCATCCATCTACCGTGTTCTCCCAAATTTTTGCAGGGTGTCTTTAAATTCCAGACACGTATGCACAGTAAGCATTCAATGGGGCAAATTCACAAAAATGCGAAAATTCGCTAGCATTGGCTTCGCTAGCATTCACCGCACTTCGGCAGGCGAATTTTCGCCAGCACTACGAAGTAGTGCTACCGTTCGTTTGCCAGGTAAAACGCATATATGCTAGCGATGCCTAATTTGCATACGGTGCAAATTTCAAAGTATAATAGAAGTGTATGTTACAGCCACTATGTTGCACTACACAAGCCCAGGAAACCTTTAATTAAAAAAAATAATTTGTCCTATTGCCCCATCTCTCATAGAGTTAATTTGAATCAGATAATTCTAATTTAAATAATAATTTCCTTATTCTCTGTAATGGTAAAACAGTATCTTGCACTTGATCCCAACTGAGCTGTATAAATTTAAATTGGTGGCAAAACAATTGTATTGGATTTATTTAAAATGATTTTGTCTTAAGGTATGGTATCTAGAAAACTCCAGGTCCCAAGAATTCTGGATAGTATATTTCAAAACTTAGGAAAAGCAAAGTGATTCCAGTTCTGGCACTTAAAGCACAAATTATTTGAGCTACCACCATACTGTGTAATTCAATCTGATGAGACAAAAATCTCCAATTCCATATTTACCCATACATTTCAATGGAGGTTTTCACTGATGTCATTTTTTTCTTCAAATTAATCTAGCCTATATTACGCAATTGTAAATGAATGAAGTGTATTTGTAAATTCTGGGAATGATCTTATATTGTATAAGAATTGGTACTATTAATTACAGTTGATAGACATGTACGGGTTATCATCACAATTCAGGTTTGGAATGTCTTGTAACCAGGGGCACTCCCACCTTAGGCTGCAGCAGCTCCCAAGTTACCACAGGAGTAAACAATGCCCCTGGTTGAACTTATGGCTTCTGCTTGGGTTCCACATGTTGGACAGGATACTAATTTCAGGGTTATTATTACAAGAGTATTCAGGTAATCTCCTTTTAGTAGGAGGTCCCTCACCGGCAGTGTTAGTTACCAGAGTGAGTCCCAGATTTCCATTTGCCTCTCCTTGCTGCACGTCTAGTGCGCCACCTGAACTATTGTTCTAACTTATAATTGCAATAAATGCTTAACACCATATTGCAGTGAGCCACAGATAAGATAGTAGATATTTACATTTATCTCTGCATATCTATCTTTTCCAATTAAAATCTACTTTAAAATTAATGTGCAAATACTAGTACTAGCATGTTACTGTTCTGTCTTCATGGTGAAATGCACATTTTACCGTGGAAAACCTAGAGAGGAATATATTAATTAAAAAACGCAGGGACAACTTTTTTTTCCCCAAAAGTCACTTGTAGCTTCACATCCAGTGTGCAATAAGTGTATTCTCTGGCAACTCATTGTAATAAATCTAGTAATCATAGTAATCATAGTAATCAGGACGTCTCAAGGAAAACTGCTAATTGAGGAATTTGGAAAACCCCTTTTGATTCCAATTTGCCTAGGAAGGAAAAAACTTTCCTCCTGAATTCAAGAGGGCAATGGAACTAGTCCCTTTCTGTTTAAAGGAGAACTAAACCTTTAATTGAAAAAAAACCTACCCTCGTAGACCCCCTCTCCCCGCCCCCCCCCCACTGTAGCTCTTACCTTACCCTGGGCAAATGCTCCTAACTTTTTACTTACCCCTTGTGGCAGTTTCTGGCATCAGAGTTCAAGGCAGCCATCTTCTTCTCTTTGGTAATCTTCGTCTATTGAACAGCATTTTGGCACATACGCAGTTTGAGCAATTTCCCAGTTCTGGACAACTGCGCATGCGCCAAAACTCACGGAGATTGGCAAAGACCTGGAAGAAGACACGAAGATTACTAAAGAAGAAGAAGAAGGTTTCCTGGAACTCCGATGCCTGAAACTGCCGCGAGGGGTGAGTAAAAAGTTAGGGGCATTTGCTCAGGGTAAGAGCTATGCTGGGGGGAAAGGGGTCTGTGGGAGATAGGGGTTTATTTAATGAAGGGTTTAGTTCTCCTTTAAAGTTAGTTTCAGTAACCCTTCAGAGACAGTAAATACACAACTTCACAACTATTACTAACTAAAACCTTTTTGAATATAAAGATGGAACTCTCAATGAATGCCCTTGAGTCTATATATATAATATATATATATATATATATATAATATATATATATATATAAATATATAATTATCCTATTTTCCCTTAAGCACCTCTTCTCTATTGTACATATTCCCAGCTTAACCAGTCTTTCTTCATCACAGAGACTTTCTATAACCTTTACCTGCTTAGTTGGTCTTTTCTGAACTGGTCTTTTAAATAATATCCCATTTGAGCACTGGAGACCAAAATTTCACTGCATATTCCAGATGGCACCTTAGAGCTTTGTAATGGGGCTGAAATTACACTGTTCTGCCTTTATATGAAGAATACAATTGCAAAGCGATGACCATCAGACATGTCTGGATAGGTTGGGGTTAGGAATGTATTGAAATACAGGCTCAATATTTAAACTCTAAATCTGTGTTCATATCTTCGCAGTTTAAAGGAGAAGGAAAGGTTGTCAGTAATATGTTATCCAATAATCCTGCATTCAGTTCTATATTCTGCCTAATGTTTGTATAAAACACAAATATAAAATGTATAAATGTTCAGTAGTATATGTCAGCCAAAGAGATTAAATAGTTACTCGGTAGTAATGTACTACTATACAGAAAGGCTAATGGATACAGTGCAATACATTTCCATCAGCAGTAGTGACTGCTAAAGCATAAAAAATGCTGAAGCGAATCAAAAACAATAAGTAATGATGCATTTAAGTATTTTTTTTTAGAACTAAATGGGCCTGTTAGTCTTTTTCCTGCATTGGGGTTTCCACATGTCTGTAACTTGGGTGTTCTGTTTTATTGGTCTTCTTATTTAAAACAGTATTCTGTTGTTAACTAATTAGGATTGTGTTGGCTGTTCCAATTAATTTCCAAAGTCACACATTTGTCATATCTGTCACATCCTTCAATCAGCAGGCATTAGTAATCTAAAAGCAACAACAAGAAATTGTCAGTCCCATTAGACCATGGCTCTCAGCTGTCTGTCAGAGCTGAGGACATGTAAGATCTTGGAAAGCTGACAAGGAATTTGCCCCTTGGGTGAAATGATGAAATTCTACAGATACCTACATAGATAAAGAGCTTCCTGTCATTTTCTAATTGTCATTAACTTGCTTTAACCTCTTTATTGCTTTTTAGGGTACGATGATGATGAAAAATAGTTCTGGAAAATGAACATTCAACTTAAGTAACATAAAGAAATTATGTTCAGCTTGAACAAAGGAATCAGAGAGACTGGATGAAAATAGTTAACACTTCAATAGTCATAAAAGGTATTTTTTACTTTAATTGTGAGCATTGCTAATTTAACTTCAACTCTTTACACTTGGAATAATATAACTGTATGATTAGCAGTATAAAAGCATTGTCATTATATGCTATATGGTAATAGTGATCCTTTACCAAAAGTATTTTAAAACCAAAAAAGGCACAATATCAAAAAGGGCACTAGAAACATATTTACACTTATATATACTATTATATAGCCTAATAATCAATTATACCCATTGTTATCCTTTAACCTCATTATCACTTTGATAGTAAGCTCCACTGGGGCACGTAGTGTTGTGAATCAAATAACCTCTGTAAAAGCACTAGAATATGCTTTATAATTAAAGCATAATAATAAATGGTTATTACTGCAGAGGTATAGTATTATTATACAGCTTATTAGAATAGAGTAGAATTAGGATAGTCTTTGGGCCATGTCACAACAGATATGCAGAGAATCTGCCCCCCATAACAAAATGCAATCATAGCTCTGTTATTAGATAGACAGGGCTAATTTTGTCTCATAAATTTAAACTTTCACATTTCTTTGATAAAATCCACCCTGTCTGTGTACTTCCAGACCCATGTTGTTCTTGTCACTGCACACTGATGTCAGGCTAGAAGGAAACAGATCACGGTGCAACATGGCCCTTAGGTTTGGCTAAATATGATTCATTATATACAAGGTCCATTGGCAATATAAACATATGCAGAAAACAAAATAAACCATTGTACATACAGATGAATTTATACAGTTCACTTCAATAGAGCTGTATATTGCTAATGATTACTGTCGGGCTGATTTTGTCTGTCTCTTAGGGCCCCTAAGTTAGGTTAGTTGAATTACTGTAGTGTGGCTGACATTACCAACATGACAGGCTGAAGTGGCCTAGTTAAACAAGAAGATATCCGCTAAGCAATCCTCCTCCCATCATTCCTTAGTGGCAAGATAAGCATAACACATTTTAACCCTCTAATTGCATTTGTATTTCATTTTTTCACTCACCCTAAGAAGCATTCACTGCTTTAGCAATTCATTACATTCCCAAGAATGAATTAAATGATAATGGCTTTGCAGGTTGTTTGGCAGCTAAACTGTTTTTTTATATACAATCATGGGATCTGCCATCTGGAAACCCATTATACAGAAAGCTCTAGATCACAGAATGGCCTTCTCCAATAGACTCCATTTTATTGAATTAATCCAAAAGTATTCCCTTTTTCTCAGTAAAATAAAATGGTGCCTTGTAATTGATCCAAACTAACAGTGTCGGACTGGCCCATAGGGATACCAGTAAAACTCCTGGTGGGCCCAGGTGTCAGTGGGCCCTCTTGCTTCTAACAATTTGGCCTATTTCATTCCCTATTTCTTTATGTGGAAAAAGAGGCTTAATAATGGAAGAATAGAGTATAGTAAGTAGATCTAAAAGAATAGGAGAATAAAGAGGTTAAGTGAGGAGAGAAGGAATAATAGTTTGGAAAGTTGGGCCCCTGGTCTAAGGTTTTCTGGTGGGCCCCTGGCATCCCAGTCCAACAGTGCAAACTAAGATATGCTTACTCCTTATTGGTAGCAAAACCAGCCTATTGGATTTATTTCATGTTTAATGGATTTTCTAGTAGACTTAGGGTATGAAGATCCAAATTGCTGAAAGATGCATTATCCAGAAGATGCCAGGTCCAGAGGATTTTGGATAACAGGTCCCATACTTAAACAAACAAATATTGTTTAGGTACAAATTGAATTTGTGGAATTAGATTAGATTTTTTTTTACTTGAATTGAAACACTGACCACTTTTTTATGATTACTGTATTATTTTATGATTATTGTAGTATTGTAACACAATTCTTAGGGGCATATTTATAATGCTGTGTAAAAAATAGCAGGATAATACACCACACATCACCAGGCTTCCCCATGTAAAAAACTGAGTAAAATCAAGCAATGTAAAATAACGCATTCACATGATGTAAAATTACACTCACCTTGATAAATTCACCATTTACTTTACACAGCTTTTTACACCTTTCTTTTGGCGAATTTAGTTTCACACAGCATAAAATATATGCCCCTTACTTACTTTGATCGGTTAGACTTCAATGCGCTAATGGAGAAACCACATTACTCTTCAACAGAATTAGAGCACAAGATTTAGTTCATTTCAGCTGGTCACAAAAGATCTCACTGTGCTCTCATCCATTTAATGGTATGGTGACCCAATATTACTATGACGAACCTTGATTTAAAAGCGCGCTCTCTGCTGTCACATAAGGCAAACCCAAACCCCAGGGAAGTAAATGGATGCAGGTCAAGGTGTGCAAGTCTACTTCAAATAGCCACCTTTGACCTTGGACCTGACCCTCAGCTACTTGGGTGCTGCCAGGTCTTCCCACGCAAGAATACAGAGACTTTTGCATGGTCAAACAAGGGAACCAAATGTAAACTGTATAGTTCAAAAGTAGTGAGATAGCCCAGATCGTGAAAATGAAGCTGGAGATTATATATGCAGGCTGATTGTAAACTCGTAAAATTTTACTTTAAATTAACCTTTAGCATGACATAGAATGTGCTATTCAGAGGCAATTTGCAACAGATATTCAAATTTTATTATTTGTAATTTTTATTTGTAGATTTTTTAGCTCTCCACTTTGGAATTTCAGCAGCTATCTGGTAGCTAGGGTCCAAATACCCTTGCAACCGGGCACTAATTTGAATGAGAGACAAGTAGGAGAGGACCTGAATAGCAAGATGAGTAAACGAAAAGTTACAAAAACAATAAAATAGTAACCTCACAAAGTTTGTTTAAATGGGGTCGGTGACCACCCATTTGAAGCTGGAAATAGTCAGAAGTAGAAAACAAATAACAATACACGGCAAAAACAATATAAAAAAATGAAGGCCATTTGAAAAGCTGCTTGTAATTAGCCATATAACATACCAAAAGTTATCTATGGTGAACAACCCTTTTAATAGTAGCTAAGACAAACCATGCTTTTCTGAATTCTCTCATGCAGTGTGTAACATCTACCTTCCATGTATATGAATATTCTGTGTAAATAATTGGCATATAGGAAATAAGCCTAGCATTTGTGGAAGCAAAAGTAAATTAATTGAAAGGGGGAACTATCATGAAATTTGAAAAAAATATGTGCATAAGCATGTTTGCATTTTCACTTTTTTAATTATAATAATCTTAGGGTGATTATACAATTTCAGTAAAAAAAATTAACCCAAAAATAATTTATATCCAAATAGTATCATATCAAAGAATCTTATCACATGTACAAATGGCAGCCATTTTGTGAATGCTCTGTTCATAACTTACTGATCTCTGAAGTATGTTCTGTTTTTACTACTGTGTTCGGGTTGGTGTTATAGATACAAATGCAATGATGGTGGCACAGCAGAAGAAGAATGTAATGACATACAAATTCACAACTGTCTTACAACTTCTTTGCTCTGTAGGAGACTGTAAATGAGTCCATAGGCTCTGGGTCTTATTTCTTTTTTTTACTGAAAGCTTGCTCAATCAGATTGCTGTTCTGTAAAATACAATAAGTATTTTTACAGCGTATTCTTAATGGAGACAAGGTCTTCAGTTAAAGTTTACTTAAAGTAAACATATGATGGATCCAGGTACAGTAGTTGTAGAATTACAACTTGAATACACTACATCCTACAAATTTCTGTATGACAGAATCATTTGAAAAAACCGTAATACTCATATATTTATATTAACATACATATACAATTCTCTTTGTATCTAATGAAGATATATTTGTTTACAGGAAACTCTGCTTGCCATAAATTTTGTGAACTCTGGTGCATGGGTCTCTGATTCTTTTTGTTAAGATGACTCAATCAATACATCTCAATCAAAACCTACCAGGTAAAGAAAAAGTTGTTTAATATTTTGTGTGATGCCTTATTTTTTAATGAATCATATTTCTACAACTTATTTTGCATTTTCTTGATTATGTTTATAGACTTAGGGGGCCCCTTTTTATATCGGGACCAGGATGAAAATGAAAAGACGGCATATTCTGTTGAGACTCCATATGGCTTCCAGCTTGATTTGGATTTTCTGAAATATGTTGATGACATTCAGAGTGGTCAGACTTTAAAGAAGGTGCCTATCTATCGCAAACCAAGAGTACCACGGCAGTCAACATCTTCTCTGAGGAGCCCATCATGCCAGACAGGTGGCTGGACCTCCACTGAATCACTAACTTCTAGTGATGATGGAAGATCAGGCACTGTATTTTTCCCAAGGGTTAGGACACAATCTAATTCCTCTGATAACAAGGAAATTTTAAGCTTTCCGAAGTCCAATCCAGTTTCTCCTACACCTGTTATCAGTTTACTTCCCCCTCCTTCTCCAAAATCTCTTTTGAGAAACCATCGTGTTGAGAAAACTCTGGAAGAAACAAGCAAACGGCTTGAGCAAGAGCAACTAAATTTACAAGGGGCAGAAGTACAAATTACAACATGCTTGTCTACAAATCTTTCTAAACTGGGTGTTACTAGCACAAGTTCACCCAATCTTACTCAGCTACCACCATCTTTACCTCTTAGCAAAGTTGGGGAGGGTCATGGAATACTTAGTCCAAGCTTGTCAGGATCTGTGAAAATCAGCCCTGTCAATTCTGGAAGAAGCACTCCAGCCATGATTTCTTCATCTCATCTACATTATGTTCGGGAACAAATGGCTGCTGCTCTCAAGCAGCTGAAGGATCTTGAAGAACAGGTGAAGGCCATTCCAATTTTAGAGATGAAGATTTCCACTCTGGAAAGTGAAAAGAAACAACTTTTGGCTGATCTTGAGAAGAAGCAGGAAATTGTTTTGCTGGAGAGATCATCCAGTGATGGAAATTGCAGTATTAATGAAAGTGGCTCTGAGCAAAATATTGAACCATCATCTGAAGCAGAAAATGAACTAGAGACAAGCAAATTAAGAACAAATAAAATTGCAGAGCTAAAAAGACTTACGGAGAAATTAGCTGTTTCAGAGAGAAATGTTAAAATGGCCAAGACTGGGGCTAGCAAAATACTAACCAGTCCACCAAAGGTGATGGAAAGACGTTACAAATCGATAGCAGTTGGTGAGGAGATGGACATGAATGATGCTGTGTTTTATTATAGATCCCAAAACACAAATAGGGATGTGGCAGTAGGTTGTGAAAGAGAAACAAAAGATGCTGGAGTTTGGGTGATTGAATCATTGTTGGGAATGACATGTGAGGCAGAAAAAGAGATTGAACTTCTTCAGCATACAGTAGACCACCAAAGAGGGGTAATTGGTTTGTTGGAAGGCCACTTGAAGGAAGCAGCAAATGAACTGGAAGAGTTAAGGGTTGCAGTTTGCTCTAGAAGACAGAAGGACATGGCAGACAAAGAGGTTATGGCACATCCTCAAACACTGGAAACAGCTTCTGAAGCAGTGGTTTCTATGCTCAGCCAGGCATCTGGAGAACCTTTGAAAATGGTCGATGCAGGAGTTAATTGTTTTTCAGAATCTTGCATTGCATTCAGCTGTGTCTCAGAAACAAAGGAAGTTGCAGTTGGCACAGATGAGATTTTCGGATATCAGGAAAAAAGCACTCAGGCTAATTTGGAAAGAACCACTGAAGCACAACCCTCTTTGAGTAGCACTGTAATAGAAGCTATAAGTTTGCCAAGAAGTGACTTAATTTTAAAATCCAAATGTAAGATGACTTTGTTGGCAGAGGATGAGGTGGATGTTGCTAAGAATAACCAGGATATCACAAAGCATGTGGAAAAGTGTGATAAGACAGAGGAAAGTATTACAGTGGAAGGAAAGGTCAGAACCCTCAGCTTGACCACAGAAGGGGCAGATGAGCATTGTTTAATAATTCAGAACTCAGGAGAACAAGCAGAGGATAATGATGCTCAGAAGGGAAGTGTTGCAGAAGAAAACATGGGCAATTTTGGTCATCGTGGTAAGATATTGTTGGCCAATATTTATTGTCTCTTGGCATTCCTAGCACATTGCTCTGTGTTGTGAAGTGATTTTTTGTATGTATTTGTCAACTGGTTAAAGTGGTCAGCATTTAAAGCTAACATGTATCAGTCAAATGGTGACAGAAAGCAGAATGGAACTAAAATAAGCATGTTCCTTCTATTTGTTATTTATTCAATTCAAGGTCTCGCAAATTATGAAAACATCTGTTCTCCATTACCTAAAATGTCAAGCAATACCATTTTTATGCTTAAATTTAGTATCCTTTTGGAGGGGCAGGTGTATCTCAATTAAAATATTAATACACATCTAATGAAAGGGAAAAGCATTCATTAATAATACGTTAGGGGGAGTACTCCTTTGACAAGGGATTCGATTATATATATAGAGGGCCTATATAGATTCATTACCCACTTCCTGTTGTAATGGCCTAATGCAATCCTCAGACTGGTCTGATTACTTTTTGACAGAGTTTTAATAGATAAGGATACTATTTTAGGTACCTGTAGATTGTTAAACTGTGTGGAACTGTTTTCAACAATGAATAATACCACTATATAATAATACAAGAGAAGGAGAATATAAAGAGTAGAGGGTCCCATTTTGACTTGATCAAATTATGACCAAGCTTGTATATTCTTATTTTATATTGTATATACTTTCATATTGTAAACATAGGATATACCATAGGATATAAATGGTAGGTCTCCAGGTCAAGTCATATTCCAGTGAACAGAAATTGTTGGGATAGCTTAGATCACATTACGGATGACTTCTTGCACATTCAGAAAGAAATTATATTCTGATTAAAAAATAAACAATAGGATTATGTATAGAGTGTATAAACTAAAGGTTAAATATAAAAAGACAATGTTGATCACTGGTTCCAATGATGCCTTTAGTGGTGCCTCCTGCTCTGCCTCTGTCCGTAGCAAGGCCTGTATCCGTATATAATAAGTAGAGCCTGGCACAAGCAGATTGACTGCAAAGTGATTATTTCACGACATGTTTCGGGTAAAGACTTGATAAAGGGTCTTTACCCGAAACATGTCGTGAAATAAACACTTTGCAAATATAAAAAGACACAAGGGGGCTTATTTATGAAAGATTGAACTGACCAATCCAGCTGGAGTTTTATCAGTTCAATATATTTTTGGATTTGTCAGTAGTTTCCTTGCTGTCAGGAAAATTCTCAGTGTCAGCATTTGACACATTTATCAAAGCAGATAAATGTGTCAATTCACAGTCATCATACCCATTCAAATCCTTAAAGGAGAACTAAAGCTTCACTAAACAAGTAGGCTAGAAATGTTGTACATTATGTTTTGTGCTGTACCAGCCCAAGGCAACCACAGCCCGGACCAAGCCATTTATTGTCAGACAACTGTGTTTACTCTTTTTAAATCATAATCCCTACACAAACTACCCAAATGACCCTGATCAAAAGTTTACATACCCTGTTGGCCTGATAACATGCAATCTAACTTGACACAAAAGGATTGGAATGGCTATTAAAGGTAACCATCTTCACCTGTGATCCCTTTGCTTGTAATTAGCATGTATGTATAAAGTTCAATGACTTTCTGGACTTCTGACAGACCCTTGCATCTTTCAACCAGTGCTGCACTGATGTTTTTTGGATTCTAAGTCATGGGGAAAGCAAAAGAATTCTCAAAGATCTGCAGGAAAAGGTAGTTGAACTCTATAAAACAGGAAAGGGAAATAAGAAAATATCAAGTTCAAATTCTAATTAAGAAGTGGCAAATTAGGGGTTCTGTTGAAACCAAACCAAATAAAACAAAAATTTTAGCCACAACTGCCAGAAAAATAGTTTGGGATGCAAGGAAAAACCCAGAAATAATTTCAGGTGAAATACAGGACTGAAAAAATGTGGTGTGGCTGTTTCAAGATGCACAATAAGGAGGCACTACTGTGAAAACATGGGGGTGTATCGCTGATGTGTGAGCTACAAAGGCAAATTTGGTCAGAATTGATGGCAAAATGAATGCAGTAAGTGTTGCACTCATCAGCCTGGAAGCTGCGCATGGGACTTACTTGGACATTCCAACATGACAATGATCCAAGACACAAGGCCAAGTTGACCTGTCATTGGCTACAGCAAAAAAGTGAGATGGGGTGGCCATCTCAGTCTCCTGACCTCAATATCACTGATATGGCAAATAAATCAAAAGGCACACAGGCCTCTGCAACCAAGGATCATCTTGCATTGTTAATGTGGAAACTGCAATGTTTTGGAGGCCTGACCCCTTTGTCAAGCGTATAGTGATTAGTGATACCAAGAATATAAAGCGATACCCTTACAATAATTGGTTCAAATTTAACAAGGACAAATACAATAAAAAGTCCAAAGAGTTTTTCAAGGTCCTTACATGGAAGGTTAAATGCAAAAAAGAAATGTAAAAAAAAAAAGTCCATAAAGAAACCTACTAACACATATGAATAAGCCCGAAACCTATAATATATCCTAACTGTATACAAAAGTGTATAGAAAATATAATTAATAAGTCTTATCCTACATGAGGTGGGCCCAGGGTGTAAAATAACTGCCCCGTCATATATTGAAGCATATTATCTGTAAAGGAAAAACAAAAAATTAATTACAAAAAACAAGACAAGTTATACACCTCATTTAATACCTTGGGCTGCCTGGACTGCAGAAGCCATTTCCAGTAACATTCTCTCTAATGTAATAGTTTTTTTTAATATCTTGTCCTTGTTTAATAAATACCTTTTCCAATACCTGCCAACGCAATTGTGCCACACGATGGCCCTGAGAAAAAAAATGTCTAGCTAAAATCATTTCCTTCTTCTCTTTTTTTCTCTTTGCTCTCACCTTCTTTTTTATACTCGTCTGCCACTGTTGGTTCCTTAGTTGCTGGTTTGGAATTTCTCATTACTGATTTGTGTTCATTAAGATGTATTTTAATCGGTCTTGTGGTTTGGCCTATATAGGCAATCCCACACGGGCATTTGATGCAATATATTACAATAGAGGTGTCACACGTAAAACAACCGTTTATCTTATGCTTAGTACCCAGTGATGGATGCATCACCACATCTCCTGGGATAATGCCACTACAGTGTCCGCAATTCCTGCAGGGGGGAGTGCCATTACATTTTAATGAATGGCAAACATCCGTTTTAAGTTTTGGCTTAAGTTTGATTAAATCACCTATATTCATCCCTCTTCTATTATTGGAATGAGAGTCCATATTTCTGGTCAGCCCTCAAAATCCCCCAATATTTTAAAATCACCTTTCTAAATAATTTTCAAGGAGGAAATAAATGGAAATACGTGAAGACGCCGTACTCTTATTCTTAACCCTTCTTGTTAATGTATCATTTATGGGTGTCATCTTTACCTTATCCCTGGCCAAAAGTAACTCCTTTGTGTTAGACTTTTTTTCAGTAAATTTCTGCACAATCTTATTAGATTCTATTTCAAATAACTCATCCGTAGAGGTAATGCATTTTACTTGCAACAATTGACTTCTGGGTAAACTTATATTATTTTTATCTGTGGGTTTAGTATACAGGGTTACAAGTTACAAAAGAGTTACCATTTTATCGGATGCAAATGTCCAAAAAACTTAATTCTTCAGGATAGGCCTCAAAGGTAAAGTTAATTGTGCCATGTATGTTATTCAAATAGGTGACAAAATCCTGTCATTTCGCAAAGGAAACAGTCCAGATAAAAAAGGTATCATCCACATACCTCATATATGATTGGATGTACTGTGTATTCCAAACTGGAAAAAATAAAATAATCCATAAAGATAGCATAAGCAGGTGCCATGTTGGAACCCATGGCACAACCCTGAAACTGAAGAAAAAACTAATCTTTAAACTGGAAGTAGTTTTTAGTAAGTACACACTCAAGCAGTGTACACAGAAAATTTACCATATAGGTGGGTAATATTCCTTTAGAAAGGTAAATTCAAACACGCTCTATGCCCTCATCATGTGGTATAGATGTGAAGAGATCCTTCACATCTAAAGAACAAAGGAAGAAGGGTTCAGTCGGTACTGACAAGAAAATCAGTGGTATCAGTTAAAACTGGTTCCAATGTTGGCAGTATCTCCTGTAAATAAAGGTCAAGATAGATGGATAGCAGCTGCCAAATAGAACCAACATTGGATACAAAGGGCCTCCCTGGAGGTTGCTCGTTGCTCTTATGGATTTTTGGCAGAAAGTAGATGTCGGAACCTTAGGGAATTGTGTAAATAAAAGTTGTCCAATTTCATCTGTTATATGTAATGATTGCTTCATTTAGAAGTGTTAGTATTAATTTAATTTTTATATTTATTGGTAGGGTCACTATTAAGTTTTTTATAATGCAAAAAAGTGACAGTCAGCTTCCTTATCATAATCAGTGCTATTAAGTATGACCGTACCTCCACCCTTATCGGCTTTCAGAATAGTGACAGAAGCATTAGCTTGTAATGAATTTAATGCACTTCTTTCTGCCATCATAATATTACACTGTTTACACTTAGTTTTATTAGCCAGTGCTTTTAACAATTCCAATGCAGCAACAGATTCAAATGTACCAATTGCTGGATAGCTGCCAGTTGGAATAAAGTTACTTTTAGAGTCAAGTTAAATGTTGACAACATTGTATCATTACTGTGAAAGGTGGCTGGAAGTCCTTACTCTTTGCACAATTCTTTATGCCTAAAAATCCTGTGTGCGACTCCGTCTACGTAGCGTATAAATTCCAATAATAAAGGTTACAGGATACAGGCAAGCTGGCAGGTTAACTGCTTCAAATCGTGTTTATTGTACCAATAAACACGATTTGAAGCAGTTAACCTGCCGGCTTGCCTGTATCCTGTAAACTTTATTATTGGAACATTGTATCATTAACTTTAACACCTGGTTTTTCCGAGAAAAAAGTGACATGGTAAATTTGAATAGGTCCACCGAATGTGTGAAAGCGGGTACCGTAAAAGTTCATATGTGGAGATTAAACAGCAGGCTGTGTGCCTTTGGATTTCTTTGCCATGTATTGGATTGGAGGTGGCCGAGCCTCTACCTTAGCGCACCAGCCATCTCTGAACTAATTGAAGGGTTGTGCGAGAGCTACTCATGATCATTGAGCCACTCTGGGAGACCTCAAACGTGCAGTTCATGCAAGACTGGGCAAGAATTTACGGGAACTGGAGGCTTTCTGCCCGGAAGAATTGGCAGATTTACCGTCTGAGAAGATAAAGAGCCTCATCCACAACCAGGGGCGAAACTAGAGAGGAAGCAGACCCAGACCCAGACGGCTGCAGGGGGGCCCAGGAGGTATAGGGGGCCCCATTAGGCCCTGATTTCAATATATATTGGTAAAACAAGACAAACTCTGGATAGTGGGGGGGGTAAAATTGATTTGCTGTGGGGCCCAATAACCTCTAGTTACACCACTGTCCACAACTACCACAAAAGACTTAAAACTGTCATTGATGTTAAAGGAGGCAATACACGGTATTAAGAACTGGGGTATGTAAACTTTTGATCAGGGTCATTTGGATAGTTTGTGTAGTGATTATGATTTAAAACGAGTAACCACAGCTGTTTGAAAATAAATGGCTTCAGCCAACCACTAACCATGAGTGAAAGAAACGTTTTTGTGTTATCATTCATATTCTCTGAAAAATAGTTAAGAAATCATAAATTCTGTCTGGGTATGTAAACCTATGAGCACAACTGTAAGGCATTAAATAATAATTGTTATCAGTAATTAATATTTTATCAGTAATTAATACTATTGCCCTTCCACAAAAAGAAAAGTATTTATGACCTAATTCTGAAACAAATATTTTTTTTCTTGTGCCATGCTGCATGTTTAGATGTACTGTAGTTGGGGAAACCCTTTTGAAATAAAAAATAACAAAATGGTATAAAGGTGATACCAAGATTGAAAAAGGAACTAAAATGTTCTGAAAGCTTGCTATGATTATATTAATTAGCCAATAAAGGTATCACCTTTATATCATTTTGTTATCATTTTGGGTTTCCCCAACAACATTTTTACTGGCTAACACGGTACAGCAACTTTACCTGCAATTAGGATGTACTGTAGCAAAGCCAGCCAGCATAGTGTTTTTGGCACTATTACCCTTAGATGCTGATGTCTAGATAACTAGATAAGATAAGAAACTAGATAACTGAACTGAAAATTATACTCTTCTTTAAAGATAAAATACCATGGGAAACAGATGCTACTACAATTATCATCTTCAAAGGGCCTAAGAGCAGCACGTTAAATAGTTACATAGTTACATAGTTAAATCGGGTTGAAAAAAGACCAAGTCCATCAAGTTCAACCCTTCCAAATTAAAAACCCAGCATACATACACACACACACACATCTCCACTCTTTCAAACACAAACCATATATGCCCATAGCTATACTAACTGTAGAGTTTAGTATCAAAATGTAGAGTTTAGTATCAGACAGTCAGGTGCTTCATTTGCATTCACTTTGTTAGCTTTCCCAATAAAATTGCTGTTTTTTTTTTTGTCAAACTGAACTTCAGTTCTAGCTGTAGCTAGATACCCACGTCAAAATTATTGTGACACTCTCTCACTCCCCTCCTACCAAAAATCTTAAGATGATTTGTTCTGAGCACATATACTGCAGCTGCACATCTGTTGGGACCTCACTGGGACGTCTATACTCCTGGGCCCTTCAGTAGCCAATTGCTCCAGTGACTCAAATTTTATGACCCAATCACAAAGCAAAATGAAATGTGATCATGTTTCCAAGGCATTGCTAAGGCTTTTTAAATTGAATAGTGCTGAATGTACCAGGAAATATGTTTGACTTTTACATAACAATATAAAGGAACTTCGAAAAGGGAGAAGAGAAGGGGAGAAAGCAGTGAAGGCAGAAGCAAGTAAGAGGAGCAACATCAGAACAGCAGTGACATGTATACAATAGAAAAAAGCAATAATGTTCTTCCAGTATCCCAGATGGCATGAATTTTTTTTAAGCAGCCTCTGGAAATATATACTATTTTGTGATACAGTAGTGAATAAGTTAATAAGTTTTTCCAAAAAGAGAAAGTGGAAGCAGAGGTCTGTTCACAGCGCAAAACACCTTTCACCTTTCTGGCATAAAACAGTTGAAGGTAGCAAAGTCTGTTATGGGCATTCATATGAGAAAAGGCTGCAATACACAGGAGACAGAGAGCAGGCAAGCATATGTTTTGGGAGTGTCAGGGAGTCCTATACAAATTTTTATATAGCACACCAGATCCTCCATATATGATGGGACAGTTTGAAGTAGTATTATGTAGCACCAGGATAGTGACTTGCATAGGTCACATCGAAAATGATATCTCAACAGGGTTGTTCCAGCCAGTTCAACCATTGTCATAGGAAATGAACATTATTAATTGTAAATCGCTTTAAAGCATCCAGGAGGGAGCTAGAAGTCTCACTGCAGATCAGGAAATATTTGTTTAATATGTTGTATATGTATTGGCTGACACCTTCACTGACACCTTCTGGTAGTTTTTCAGTTTATTGATGTTTGAAAACAAGCAAATATATATAATTACCAGATGTCATTTTATGACATTGATATGTCACACGAAAACATCCCTTTTGTAAAATCCAACCTATAGAGAGACCTGTCTTTAGTTAATAGCTGTATCCTTCATTCTAAGTATAGTAATAAAGTACTTTAATGTATAAAGAAACACCTGGTGGAACTTAAGAGCTGATTGTACACAAATTATTATTTGTATATATTAAGCTAAGCATGGTTTTATTAAACCAACCTGCTTACCTTTATAAACTGTCCCATATCTCATTCTGGGGCATATTGTCTATCAAAACAATTAAGTTGCTAACAGCAGCTGCACTTGTGCAGTTTGTTGCCTTAATTGTCCTCTCCGTATCTACTGAATCTGGAGAAGATGTGTTAGTAATACATTTATTGTAACTGAAATGGGAAGTTCTAAAATAATGTTTAGTATAGTTTTACAGATCAACTTATTCTTAGCAACATTTGAATAAGTCTTCATTTTTTATTCTAACTGTGTAGGTCGCTACAAAACAACAAAAAATCTCTCATGTTTCATTTGAGGGCTGTCTTTATTTTAGTTTCAATTCTAAATTCTTAGTTTCAAATCTATTTAGCTGATCGCATGATTATTTAAAAAAGTACTGCAACAATGCACAATTGCACCAGGCGAAGTTGCGCACTGACGAAGGATCATAATTACGCAAATTCACTAAGATGACCATTTTACTGAACATTAACACTTACGCTAGATGTTACTTCTCCAGGTCAGACCTGGCGACGTTCAATATAAAAGATAGGTGTTTTAAAAAAAATTTGGAAATTTTTTTATAAGTCCCAAAAAAAGATGGCGTGTTTAACCTTTTTAGGGTGATAGTCTGAAAAAGAGCGAAATTTTTTTGGGGGGGTTACCCTCCTTCCCCCCTACATTTCCTAACATATGGCAACACAACTATACAGGGGGCACATGTTTAGGGCAATAGGACAAATAAATTTTCTTTATTAAAGGTTTCCTGGGCTTGTGTAGTGTAATGTAGTGGCTGTAACATATACTTCTATTATACTTTGAAATTTGCGCCGTATGCAAATTAGGCATCGCTAGTGTACATTTGCTTTGCCTGGCGAAGTAACACTAGCGCAACTACGCTACCGTTCGCCGACCTTAGCGTAACTTCACACTTCACTGAATTTGTGTAGCGCTGGCGAAAATTTGCCTGGCAAAGTGCGGCAAACGTTAGTGAAGGCAATGCTAGCGAATTTTCGCCGCTTAGTGAATTTCCCCCATAGTGTTTGGGTTTGCACAAGCCTAAGTCCTTACCCCTTCATTGCTAAAGCCTTGTTGGATTGCAGCACTGATTTTTTCTAAATGTCTCCCTGTTTATAAGGTGATGTACAAAAATATTCATGCCCTGTGTGTTACACAGTAGAAGCTATTAAAAGGTATTAGGAAATTATTAATAATGAATTCATTGGTAAGAAAACCTAAAAGTTAATTAATGGCAATCTTTCCTATATTAGATGGTTATTGCTTGCCTGTGGCATTGCTGTTCTAGAGACTATAGTAGGATGCCTCTGGCCTGGCTTTGGGATAGTCTATTAGTTTAGTATTTAATTATGCCCCTTTTATCTTTATCCCTTGAGTGACATCGGTATAGTATTAACTGCATTCCTCGGGCACTGTAAATAATGAATTCCAGGTATTTATTATTTAAACACGTATTTAGTGGAAAGGTGTTTTCAGAATTTTCTGCTGCCTTCTGGAGACCACAGATGGTTGGGTTACATTCTTTACTTAAGTTGAACTGTTTGGCAACCAGCAGAATACAAAGGAAACATTAAAGTAGAACTGTTGTCAGACTTTGTAGTATAACATTTTAGTTAAAGAACCAGTAACATCAAAAAATGTAAGTGTTTTAAGTAATGAAAATATCATGTAGTTTTGCCCTGCACTGATAAAACTGAAGTGTTTGCTTCAGAAACACTACTCTACTATAGTTTATATAAACAAGCTGCTGAGTAGCAATAGCAGAAATTGAAAAAAGCTATATGGCATAGGATAAATAGTATCTAACAGATCACACAATTTTGTTCTACAGAGCTTATCTGCTCTGTAACCTGAGCCTTTTCTCCTTTGAATGGCTGCTCTCATTCCTACACAGCAACTTATTTATATATACAATAGAAGTGTTTCTGAAGCAAACACAGCAGGCTTACCAGTGCAGGGCAACACTGCATTATATTTTCATTACTTTAAGGGTAGGGAAACACCTGGCGATTCTGGGAGATTTAGTCGCCTCTTCTTTGGGTGACTAATCTCCCCGAACCACTTCCCCCTGTCTTGGCTGGCTACAATGAAAAGTGTGAGGCAACTTCGGAAAACGAAGCTCCGCGTGTGTCATGCCGCAGACGACTTTTCATTATTATCATTTTGAGTAATTCGATGCTGCCAATAAATAAGATCACTTAAAACCAGACTTTAAGGGACACTTATTGCTCTCACATTGTTTTCCCCACCTGATCTGTTGTTTGTTGCAGTCCCAAAAAAAGTGATTGGCAGCAATGTGTTCAAACAGGATTTTACCAGAGGCTGCTTCCAACTGCAGTAGGTGGTAGCACCTTGTGTGTTGCCTCCATGATTCAGAACTGCATTGAATTATACTGTAGATGCCAGAGGGCTAATTTAACAGTTAAGAGGCAAGGTGAAAAGTGCACAAACAGATCTTTTTACTGCCCTTTGTGCTTTAGAACTCAATTTTGGGGCATTGTTAAATTAGAAACTTCTATTGCTCCCACATTGTTTCCATCACTTGAACAGCAGTACATTCAGGAAGGGTTTTGCCTGAGGCTGCTACCAGATGCAGTAGAGTTGATAGGTTCCCTTTATCTTGCTTCCATGAATAGAACTTTTATTGAAGTACTAACTGTAAAGTCCCAGCCTATCTATATGTGAGCAGCTATAATAATAGTGTGCTGCTCCATGGTTGAGAATCTTTCAACTTGTGGTAGGATGCTGCTGAGATAATTTTGTCCATGTGGTGGTAAAATATCTGACATACTTAATTTTGAGCTAGATTATATTAAAAATGATGTCACATGAAGCCCTTGTGGAGCATTTATGGAGCCCTTGAGCAGACTGGAAGGCCACATCTGGACCACATGCTTCTGCTTGGACATCCCTTACTTGCATCTTATGCTGTAAATTCAGTTACTCAAACAGGATTTTATTGAAACATCTTAGTGGTGCCACCATATTGAAAAATACTTTTCTAAAACCCAATTAATAATATTGTTTTTTATTAAATCGTATAGTATAGTTTTGTTAACTATGGGTATCTTTTTACTAGTGATACCATATGCACTACGATAGTTTTTGATTCACTAAATTTGATTTACATAAATTAAATGCCAGGACAGGAAATGGTCTCTTTTTCTTCAGCAAATGTGTGTACATGTATGTAGACTTCTATATATTCAGGTCTTAAAGGAGAAAGAAAGGGTTTTATACTTGGGGGTGCTAAATGTTAGGCACCCCCAAGTGACTGACACCCCAGGTCGGTTGCGCCTATCAGTTGAAAACCGCACCGGTCCGGGGTTCTTCAAGCAAGCACCATGGAGATATCAACTTTTTACTTCCTCTCGAAGTCTTAGGGCTGCTCATGCGCAGTAGAGCAGAAAGCCAAACTTTACCTTTAAGTTGCCTATTTTAATCTACTGCGCATGCAATTTCCCCCGTGAAATTTAAAAATCAAAGAAGCAGGAAGTTGATCTCTCCAT
>CM044431.1:108917244-108937385 GCA_024363595.1 Xenopus borealis | reverse complement strand
AAAGTAACCTTAATATGTTTTCTGTCATCTTTTCTTTCTAGGAGCACTTAAATCTATCATGAAAAACAAGGATGGTGTTTCCAAAAGTCAAATAAGAGAGAAGAAAAGTCTTCAGTTTGTGGGCATATTAAATGGAGAGTATGTGAATTTGGTTTCCTTCACTGTAATAGATCTTTATGTTTCCTAAAATGTTTTTTTTGTCCAAATTATAATAGAAGTAATTCTGCATCTACCAGCATTCATGTGTACTAGCACAGAACCTTGTTATTTGGAAGACCTCGTCAGAGTTGAAACTACTGCACTTGGATGTTTCTATAGTTAAAATGATCCACCTTTATCCAAACTTATGTGAGATTTTACTAGGGTAATTATTATATGATAATGTAATATGCTGTTTGTAAGTATTATATATATATATATATATATATATATATATATGGAACATGGAGGAGCACTCATATGTTCATATATATATATATATATATTCTTTTTAATTTTCACCAATGAAAATGTTGTACTTCAGATCGTGCTGTTTTGTCCAACAATGTTCTTTTTATTGTGATAAATCTCATTGATCTTCTCTAATAACATTTTTGTATTGTTTGCCAGCAGTGGACACAACCTAGCAGCAAAGGCAAGCCTAACATAGTGATATTTTCCACATTAACCAATGATGCTATTATTATACATGACCTCACCTTGTATATTTGTTAGGCTCAGAACAGTTTAATGATTTTTTGTGCTTTTGGTAATCAATTCATGGTAGTAAAAATGTTGGAGTTAAAGAATGTTGAACAACTTTATACATAAATCCTTTTTATTAACTGTATAGATATGAAAGTACTTCAAGTGAAGAATCTAGTGACAATGAAGGTGATAGTTCATCAGACAAAGTATCAGAGGACAGCTCAGACAGCGAGGCTGTAAACGATGTGGAGACCTCAGATGAAGAGACGAATGTCAATATGCAGGATACAGACAGTGATATAGAGGATTTTGCAGTGGAAGAGAAGAGAAATGAGGAAAAAGAGAAGAAAAGGAAAGATAAGGAGGAACAACCATCTTTACATGATACAAAGGAGAGGTAAGTGCCCTCAACATAAAACTGGAGTTTCAACTTTCTGTAGAATGAAGGAAAAAAACAAAGTCTAATGAATTAAAACCCGTTTTAATCCGCTTAATCTATTCAAATTTTTATAATAGCATCATATAAACTTAGATCCTTATATACCATTACCCAGTGCAGACTTCTCTCCACCATCATTTCTACCCTGACAAACACAGCATTGGCTATAAAATGCATAGTTTTATCTCAGTTGCATAACTATTCTCCAGCGAGCCCAGGTGCAGGTTGTGGCCCCCCATGTGCGCTGCCAGCAAGTGTGCTGAAAAATCACCCCCTGCTTCCCTTGATAAGAATTAAGGGGGGGGGCATAGGTGGGAATGCACCCCCCCCCCCAGGGTATTGTTCTGTGCAGGCAGTGTTCTGGCCTTTATAATGGATAGAAAATCCAGTGCAAGTTACAGAATGCAGCAATGTTGGATGCAAAGGACCTTAGTGCAGTGCTTTTTGCCTGCTGGCACTTACTAGCCTTCACATCTAAATAATACACAAGCTAGGAGCATTATTGGGATGCCTATGTCCCACCAACCCACTAACCTCCTCATATATATAGATGCACTGGTTTGGTGCTAAATCCAAAGCCACATAAGATAATTAAAATATAAGCACTACGTTAAACTGTTTGCTGCTGCCCAGCATTCCCCAGTTTTTGCAGCCAGATGGTAATTGTCACATTATTATAGTTTTTATTATTGTTATTATATAGTGCCAACATATTCAACAGTGCTTTATAGCCCTGCCGTTAGTGGCATATTGGGGAAAGATCTGCTTGTTTGGCGAAGTCGCCAAACGAGCAGATCTTTGTGTTTAAGGCCAGCTTTAGTTAGTTGGTTAACCTATTGTGTGTTTTGGTATGGTAGGAAACCCATGCAACATAGGAATAAAACATGCAAAACTCCTTGCAGGTTGTGCCCTGGATATAATTAACTTAGGACCCAGCTAGTCTTGCACTCCCCCTGCCTCCTCCTCAGCTGCAAACCCCCCTCCAAAACACGGGTGCACCACCCAGGGTTTCAAGCAGTGAGCGGGTCTGGGTTGGCCAGGCCCACAAGCTTTTTCATGGTGTTGTGCAGGTCCAGTCCAACCCTGACATCAGTGCTGCATGGCAGATGTGATAAGCTTTGAGACAGAGCTGCATCAGTGACACTAGGGGGCAGATTTATCAAATTCACATGAAGAATTGGAAATTCGATCAAATTTTCAAAAAGATTCAATTTAGAATTTTCGAATGTTTTTAAAGCCCACTTCGACCATCGAATTTTGAAAATTTGATTGAATCGAATAAAAATCTATTCAAATTTGAATATTCGACAGTCAAATAACTTGCCCTTTAAATTTTTATTCAACTGCCTAATTCGCCAGATTCAACCTACCAAATTGGATTTAGCTATTTTTGATCAAATAAAAAAATTCGATCGAATGGTTAAAATCGTTCGATGCGAACGATTTTATTGATCGATCAAAGGATTTCTATTTGATCGATCAAATTGCGGTAGGATTTCAATTCGACCACAATTCACCCTCGACTTCGACCAATAGTAAATCTGCCCCTAGGTAAGGCTAGAGCTGAAACTCCTTGATATTTTGCAGGGCAATTTATCATTTTGAGCCTGCCACTGATGTCCCCTTCCAACACCTTGCTAACTAGCTAGGACCACCTTGGATAATTTGGTCACCTCTGTGGCCTAAGCAAAATTAAAGTTAACCTCCGTTCACCTGATATGAGTAATTCTGATCCTTTGATTATTATAGCATTTTTTAGCTTACATCAGTCAAAGAAAGCAGCATGTCAACTTTGAATTAGTTATTCCCTCAAACTTTCTGTCTGTTAAAAGTAAAGTAAACTGTAAATCAGTATGGTATATTTTTAAGACAAAATTCCAGTCTTGTATGTCATGCATGTTTGCTGAAAAAAGTCTGTCTTTTATGTCTATATAGAAACATAAGGCTTGTTGTGGACAGTTTCTTTATTTTATTTCAGCTGTGTTCTGAGTCAGAAGATGCAGCAGGCCTGTCTGGTGGTCAATGTTCATTTAAATGAACCAAGTCCTGTGAAAACAAAAGAATCTGTAAGTAAGGCACATTAGACTTTATCCTAAACTAAGGTGAACACACCACTTCAGTAATAAAGCCAACAGGGGCTCTTAACACTGGTATTTTTTTATGTGTTTAAAGGGAAAGTAAAGTCTAAAATAGATTAATGCTAGAAATGCTGTATTTTGTATACTAAACATAAACATTAACATGAACTTACTGCACCAGAAGCCTAATTAAAATAGGGATGCACTGAATCCACTATTTTGTATTTGGCCGAATCCTTTGCAAAAGATTTGGCCAAATATTGAATCTCAATTTGCATATGCAAATTAGGATTCATTTTGGCTGAGCAGAAGGATTCAGTCAAATGCTGCTGAAAAAGTCCAAATCCCGAATCGAATCCTGGATTCGGTGCATCCCTAAATTAAACAAATGATTTATGCTTTCAAAGTTGGCCCCAGGGGGTCACCACCTTGTAACTTTGTTATACATCTCTGCAACACCAAGACAATACACATGCTCAGTCTGGTCTGGGCTGCTGTTGGGAGGCTAAGTTTAAGGGATCGTAGTAATTTATTAAAACAGCACAAGTCAAATAATATCTGCCAGAAGCCGTAAATGGGAGGGGCTGCTTGAAAGTATGATCCTTTTCCTGCAGAGCAGTATGACAGATGGTAGGGGCCATCTGAAATTTCCTATCCTCAGCAGTCAAAGCAAGTAAATGATTAGGGAATTTTACTGCATACAGTCAGGTTTCTTATAAAAACAAGAGATTAAAGTATATTGGAGATAGGTTTCTAAATGATTCCATTATATTCTGCGTGCTTTTACTAAGGAGTGTTTAGAGTTGCCTTTTACGGCATTTGTGTTTCATCACATTTTCTTAGATGCCACATACTGCATTTTCTTGCTCTTGACATGTGCAAATCAACAGAATAGAAGGTTTTGTTTAAAAACTGACAAAAACATACTGAGGTGCATTAAAAAATGCATATGAACATGATATATGCATTTTTATTCGCTCAGCATGTTTCTAAATGCTTACAAAATTCCCGTGTTTCAAGAGCCACTACAAACACAGAACCAGCACACAGAATTGCTTTTACACTGACTGATTCCCTGTGTTTATCATGTCAGGCTGAACATTTCAGAGGTGTGCCACTTTTTCAGGAACATCTAATGAAGGCGCAGCCCCCCTCCCAAACGTTTTTTGGAAGACCAATTCCATGTGCTGGATCATGTGCTGGATCTGTGTTCTTTTTTTTTCTAATCAGAGATGTCCCATTACTCCCCACCTTCTTTTCTTTTGACTCATTCTGCATGTTCTGTGCTGATGTCAGCCAAAGTTAATATATTGTGTGTGTGTGTATATATATATATTTAAACACGAACAACAACTTTGAAGACTTGAACCATTAGTGTTATAAAGATTCTGAAACATTAGGCTGGTGCAGTATGTTTTATTATATTGAATGTCTACCCATATTTGGTTTTATGGTTTAGTTCTCCTTTAAGTTAGTTAATCATTTTTAGGATATGTTACTAAACACTGAGCATGATTGTAGCTGTTGCTCAGAAACAGCTGGATATATGATGACTTATTTAGTATTGCCCTGGAGTTAAGGCAACAGCACAAAGAGAAACAGAATTGAGTCACATAGCAACCATGCACAGAATCTACACTCTGCCTTGCTCTGACGGCAGCCCAGTACATGATGCCTGTAGGCAAGCGTAAATACAGGGTTTTCCTGCTCCTTGTGCCTACTGGTATTCCCCAGCTGTTGTATTTATGTGTTGTTTGTGTGTGTGTGTGGGGGGGTACGTTATATTAGATATCATTTCCATTGACTTCGGCTTTGCCAAAATAATTCTATCAAGTCACTTGCTAAATGTTAATTATCTTCTGTACAACAGAAATAAAGATCTTCATTTTTTTCCTTCTTTTACTCAGCTGGCCAGTTTCCACATTGTGCAGCAGGAGTGGTTTCGAGCCTCCAGTCAGAAATCTTCTGTGGCTGAAAGGGTGGCAGCATACCTCAAGGCTTTTATGAATATTTCCGCAGAAATGTTAAGCCATGTTGTAAATCTTACTGATGGCAATGGGAACACTGCCCTTCACTATAGTGTTTCTCACTCCAACTTCTCCATTGTTCAGTTGCTGCTGGACACTGGTATGTGCCAAAACAAAACAAAAAAAAAACAAATAAAGAGGGTTGCACTAGATTGGATGTCCATAGTATGATAACAGGATTTTTGCTGTCAGCAAAACAGGGCATGCCATGTAGGAATCGGCTAGGGTTAACAGCTGGATGGCTATTCACCAGCCTAGCTGGTAAAATACCAGTCAAGGCCAGGGCCAGTATAATCAATTTACCAGCAATGTATTTGCCTGTAAGTTTATAATTCCAAGTTGGTACGCTCCCATCCCACCTCCTATCAACTCCAAAGCCCACTCCCTCCTGTCATATAACTTGTGTATTCACCTAAGCCGAGCACAGCAGTCCTTCGTTAGCCGAGCCAGCCTTTGGAACGTCATGACTCCACTCCCTCTCTGTCCAGCCCCTTACATCATTGGCCGGTAAAGCCTGAAGTAAATGGTGGCAACCCTAGAATCCGTGCATGCACAGTTGTGCTGGAAAACTGCATGAGTTAGTGTAGAAGGGTCAGATCCCACATCTAGTGGCATAGCAAGGCCCTCTGATCAGGTCAGGGTTGTCTTTATCATAAGATAAACAAACTATAGCTTTGTTAAAACAAAGTCCATATTAGTTCTTAGTCTGCCACATCAACTTCATATACTGTCTCCAGTGTAAATGGGTACATTGTAACATTTTATTATGAGTTAGAGGATTTTGCAGACCTTGTTTGTATCTATTACATTGCCAAAAAACTGAAATTATTTGGGTTGGCTTGTCCTCTTGAGTATGTAAACTTTCTTTATTCCTTTCTTCAGAAGTCTGCAATGTTGACCGACAGAACAAGGCAGGCTACACTGCGATCATGTTAGCTGCCCTAGCAGCTGTGGAAAAGAAAGATGACATGAATGTTGTGTGCAGGCTCTTTAGCTTGGGCAACGTTAATGCTAAAGCTAGCCAGGTAACTGCTTTATTTATTTGACACAGGAGCTAGAATGATTTTGGGATCAGGTATAGCATGCTATTAATCTTAATGGGCCTAATAGAGTATGTTGATATTTGGTGCCAAATGAGAGAAATTTGGAGAGTAACATGGGAGTTCTCTTACTTCATTTTGACATTAGGCTTCAAACCTCAAAGATTTTAATGTAAGACTTTATATCCAAAATAGGACTGAAATATTTTTTCATGTTACAATTTCTTACCATTGTCTTTGATCTTGATGTAGGCTGGTCAGACAGCACTGATGCTTGCAGTGAGCCATGGTCGTCAGGAAATGGTGCAGGCGCTGCTTGCTTGTGGAGCTAATGTAAACCTTCAGGATGATGAGGGATCAACAGCATTGATGTGCGCAAGTGAACATGGTCGAGCAGAGATTGTCAAGTTGCTGCTCGCACAAACAGATTGTGATGTGTCCATTACAGATAATGTGAGTGAATATTATTACTGACATATATTTATAAAGTGCCAAAATTATTCTGCAGTGCTGCACAATAAGGAAGGATATATACTTATGAATTCTACCTCAAACCTATGTTGGCATCATAGTTATTCTGTCTGCTACTTTTATCTGAATCCCCATCCACTGAAACAGAACATCATCAGTTTGAAGCATCTCTGATATGTGGTGTCCAGATAGGCTAAAGAGCACCTGATCTGAAAATTCTTCTTACACCCAATAATGTCATTTTCAAAATGTTTTTTTAGTTGGCCTAACCAGCAAAGAAAAACTTTCTTATACTACTACTATCTGTGATAGTTTAGATCAGGTTCCCCAACCTTTTTTAACCCTTGACCAACAGTCAGATGTAAAAAGTGTTGGGCGACAATGCAAGCACCTGGTGCAGAATAAGTGCTGTGTTTGGTAGCCCCTATGTGGACTATCAGGTTCTGTTTTGCAATACACATAGTTTTTATGCAACCAAAATTTACATTCAAGCCAAACAAAAGTACAAGCAGTTGGTGAGCAACATATTGATCACAAGCCACTGGTTGGTGATCACTGATTTAGAAGCTCACTGTTCCTAAGTTTAATATTTGTATTATTCAGGATGGAAGTAATGCTTTATCAATAGCACTGGAAGCTGGACAGAATGATATCGCTATGTTATTATATGCCCACATAAATTTCTCCAAAGCACAGTCTCCGGTAAGTAACCATACTCAAAAATTAAATCTGTCGCTGCATCTTATCACAGGGACTCTAGATTATGCTAGGCAGAGTTCTGAAAAAATGAAATGCAATTTCTAAATTTTTAAATTGTATAGGGTGCTTGGCGCAGACGATTGCTACAGGCTTTCTGTTGTATTATGAATTCCATACAGATAAGTTATCGGGTTGTGCCTGATTATGTTAAAGTGGACCTGTCACCCCAAAAAAATATTCAAAATCATATTTTATCACATTAGTCAAGCAAAATGAACATTAATTACACTATATAAATTATTTTAATCTTGTTTTCTTCAGTCTGGGAATTCATAATTATAGCAAGCAGGCAGGAGCCATTTTGTGGACACTGTTATTAAGGCAAGCCTTGTATCATCTCAGAATCTTGTTTGTGCACCAGAATGGGGGACCCAATGTCTATCCCCATGTCCTGGCTACACAATTAAATGGTTAAGAGAACTGGGGGAATGTGTGGGGAGCAGTGGCATCTAGGAAGTGCTGAATGGAAAGTGAAAGTAATTATCTGCCCCGCCTCTATGCCTAAGGCATAGAGGAGTGGCAGACAATATTTGATTGACAGCTGAGATTTTTAAATGATCTTAAAACAGCTATGAATGCTTTAATAAAAATTTGAAATTGGATTTCATGTTTAATTTGAAAAGGACTTTTATTATACAGATTTTTGTGTCTGGGTGACAGGTCCACGCTTTTCCTAACCAAAAGGAAAAGTCTAAAGAAGGTGTAACCTTACAGAAGTATATTATTCTACTCTAATAGTTCCAATCTTCCATGGAAGCAAAATCTGAGTTTTGGTTACTCCCCCCCTTCCCCCTTTCGCCACAAAAACTGCCACCTCTGGGTAGGCATTTAAGCACAGCTAGAATATATTAATGCATAAAAGAGTTATGTGAAGTATAGCAAACCAAAGATATTGATTCTTTCATTTCTCTTTACAGAGTTCGGATGTATTAGCAGTGGGCAAAGCCTCAAGCAGCCATGTGAAACCTGAATAAACTGAATGAACATGGGCATTTAAACTTACCTTGGCCATTGATTGCACATGCTGTTTTTACAGAAAAAGCACATTATGTGATATAGCAAACAAAAGTACAAATACACAATTATACAATGTACTCTTTTTTTTAAAACATGACTTCTGTGGTCATTAAGTTATTTTTTAGGTTAAGATCTTTGATACAGCAGTGTGCAGCTGAGTCCATCTCGGATTGGAGCTGTTAAGGAGAGGTCAAAGCACTGACTTCTTGCCATAAAAGGTGAAAGTATATTGTAATTGTAATGAAATACAAGCTGTGGTAAGGGTACATGTACCTTATTTATGAAAAGTGATTATCTTCCATGTATTTCTACTTCAAAATGAAATATGCTTTTATAAATGCATTTATGTTTGCATCCATACTAGTGGGTGAGAGGAGCAATACTCCAGTAACTGAAGGGTTAGTAGTATCTATAGACTTGTCTTGTGAGTATTCACACTGCATCCTTGTTTCCATGATAATGCAATTGAGTGGCTAGAAAATCAACAGTAATCATCCTGGACTGAGGGCGGACAGAGCTCCCCCCCTGTCACCCCCAGCCCAAAACAAGATGGCTGAATGCTCATCTTTTGTGCCTACATCTGGAGCACATGGTACAGAGTGTGTGTAGATTCAAATAACAGGCAAAATCACCCTCAAGTCTAGTTACTTGTACTCCAGAAGTAAGCAAGCATCAGCTGTGGCTAGGTTGCATGTTGCTGCCCTAATTCCTGGCCTGCTGGTGACATTATCCGTTAGGCAAGTGTCACACATTGTGTTAAAATCCACTGGCATAAATACACCACATAAAATATGAAAGTATGTATTTTCACGTCAAAATCTGACTTATGTATGAACTGACAATCTGATGCCATTCTTGTGAATGTATTCTAGAAGTGGAAGGCAACAGCTCACAAACACAACAGAGCAGATTTACTAAGGGTTGAATTTCGAATTGAAAAAAATTCGACCATGTGAATAGGTAGGGAAGTAAAATCCTTCGACTATCGAATTCGAAGGATTCTACCGCAATTCGATTGGTTGAACGATCGAATATTTTTTATTCAATAAAAAATAATGAAACCCGATTCAGTAGCTTTGATCTGGTGAACTAGGTGGTCGAATAAAAATTTAAAGGGGAAGTACTTTGACAGTTGAATATTCAAATGAAATTTTATTCGAATCATTCGATTCGATCGAATTTTCAAAATTCACTGGTCGAAGTGGTCTTCAAAAATTTGAATTTGAATCTTTTTGAAAATTCGATCGAACTTCGAATCCTTCACGTGAATTTAGTAAATCTGCCCCAACATGTGCCTCTAACCTTGAGGGTAAAATCAGTGGAAGATAATCCTTATATATATTATAAAAATTTATATTTTTTTATGAAGGAGAAGGAAGGGTTAATAACTGGGGATTGCTAAATGTTAGGCATCCCCCAGTGATTAAAATGACTTACCTGATGCACCAGGCCTGTGCTCCTGTTCGCAGAAAACAAGCCAGGGTACTTCTGAGCAACCACCATGGAGTGCTCTTTTTTGCTGTTCAATTGCCCTAGGCCAGCACATGGGAAGTAGAGTGAAAAGATGGCTTAGTTTGGGTTTTCACTCAACAGTACAAATGCACCTTGTGCAAAGAAGCAGAAGAAGATCAATAGATGATGCTCACTCAGTACTCCAGAGTGATGCAGTTTTTTACTAACAAAAGCAATTGCTGGGCAGTAGTGATGGGCAAATTTATTCGCCTGGGGCAAATTTGCAGCGAATTCCCACGATTCGCCACCGGCGAATAAATAAGCGAAACACTAAGAAAAATTGCCGATGTCTCGTTTTTGGACGCCGGCTTCTGTTTTTTCAACGCTGGCAATGTGCGCTGGTGTCCAAAACCAGACGCCCGTTTCCAAAACCAGATGCTGCGGCGTTTCACAATTATTTAGCTGTTTTGCGAATTTAAAAATTCAGCGAAGTGAAACGCCCCAGATTTGCCCATTACTACTGGGCAGGGCTGGAACTAGGAGTACAGATGAGAAAATCCAAGGCACACAGGTTGTAGCAAGCAAGGAACACCTTGCACGTTTAATGCGGAAGTGAGCAACATTTCGGGGTTGACCCCGAAATTCGCAAAACAGCAAAATAATTGTGAAACGCCGCAGCATCTGGTTTTGGAAACGGGCGTCTGGTTTTGGACACCAGCGCACATTGCCAGCGTTGAAAAAACAGAAGCCAGCGTCCAAAAACGAGACATCGGCAAATTTTTCTTAGTGTTTCGCTAATTTATTCGCTGGTGGCGAATCGTGGGAATTCGCTGCAAATTTGCCCCAGGCGAATAAATTTGCCCATCACTACTGCCCAGCAGATTAAATAAAGTTGTAAAAGCACAGATCAGCCAATGTTCTGTCCCTGACAGGGATCATACGAAAGTTGCGTCCAACAAAACCTAGTGACAGTCTACCACTGAAAATCATACGATCAGCAATACACGCAGAGATATTATTGGCAGCCGACAGAAATTTTCTAACCTGTCAAATTGACCAAACGACCGATCGGCATGGCACGACTAATGTCGGGACACTTCATATATGATCCGAAAATCGTACGGATCCAGTATTCGTACGATCAGATCGTTGCGTCTATGGCCAGCTTAAGACCCTGCACTGGGCTCGGGGTATCAAGTAAGTTATTGTAATCCCTTGGGTGATGCCTAACATAAAGCACCCCCCTCCTTTAAAGGAGTAAAGTAAAAGAGAAGGAATTGTTAGGCACCCCCTGTGATTATAATCTCTTACCAGAGACCATTGGACTGGTGCATTGATTTGCTAAAAACTGTACCAGCTTGTGGTACAATGCTAGAAAAGACACGTCATCATCTTCTTCTGCACTTCCTTCTTCTCTGTGGCCCCTGTCTGGGTGTGCCTGTGCGATTGAGTGAAAAAGCTAAACTTAGAAGAAAAAAGCCAGCTTGTCGCTCTACATTGGCCCAGGGATGGAAAGAAAAAGGAAGATGCAGGACAAGAAAGTATTGTGGTGCTCTTACAGAAGTACCATGGCTTGGGGTCTCAGTTAAGTTATTATAATCACTGGAGGGTGCCTAACATTTGGCACCCACCCAATTATTATTCCTTTCCTTCTCCTTTAAATACACAAGACGTTTGCCACTGCACTAAGATTCTGATATTGTATGTAACTGCATGACAATATGTATTGTTTCTGCATACTAATACCACTATTTTGAATTTTGTGTATTGTGCAATCAATTTATTTATACATACTGATAACATTTTGGAAAAAATTAAAACTTTTGTTTTAATTTGTTGCAATCATTCTTGTTGAAAACTGTGATAGCTATTAATTAATGTGAAACCTAAAGATGGGGTCTTGGCATCCTAAAATGCCAATTGCCAAAAGTAAGTATAGAGTAAAATAATCCACTGGTTCATATCCATAATCAGTCCCAGATTTGTGGCAAGGCCTCAACCTAGCATGGCACAAATTAAGGGGCAGCATGCTACTCAGCCACACTTGAAGTTCAGTCATGTGGGTTATTGGGGTGCCTGGAAGACAAATCTAACCCTGCCCATAATTGGTATATAATACACAAGAGCCATGAATATTCTGTAAATTACATCCTTATAAATGGTGCTTAGTGATTTCATTTCTGTCACATGACTCACTGAAACTTGTGTATTATAATAAATAAAGTACCCCTGTTGCTAAATATGAGGATATTAAAAGTTACCTTAGAGTTCCATGACCTGTATAAAAACAATTGGCCTTTGGCCTCGTGCTTTTATACAGGGCCGGATTTCAATAGCGGTCGCCCCCTAGGCCCACTGCCGTCAGTCGCCCCCATACTCTGCCCTTTTTTAGCAAATTTTCATCATCGGGACCTGAGCAATGGGGATTGGTGCATGGGAAATGTTAAAAACTATTGTATCTCCTGCGTATCCCCTGTATTTCTGAACCAATGTGGGTGTGACTGGGCAGCATGCCCCCACCCTAGGCCTGGGCTAGGTGGCCTTTCCACAAATCCGGGCCTGCTTTTATATAATCATGGAACTCCTCTGTAACATATAATATCCTTATATTTTACAAGAGGGGTACTTTATTCATTATATAACCGTAACATAACCATACATTTCTCTGTGTGCTTATGCCTGAAAACCTGGTCAAACTGCTAGTGGGAGAACATGGCATTTATATAGGGAACCATGTACCACCTGTTGTAAATATATACTGTTTATTGATATTATAAGTCACTAAGGGGTTTCATGATCAATAAAGGCATAAGGACGCATTCCAGTTGCTTTTATACAGGTCATGGAACTGTGAGGTAATAGCCTCATATTTTACCACAGGGGTGAATTATTAATTATAATACACATAAGTTTCAGTAAGTCATGTGACAGCAATTACATAACCAATTACATGACCAATTACAAAACTACACACAATTAATATGGATTTCGTTTATAGGATTTGTCGCTCTTGTGTATTATACTATTATAAACAGGCACATCACTAACTGAAACTTGTATAATAAATAAAGAACCCCCTGCTGCAAAATATGAGGATATTAGAAGTCACCTCGATATTCCATGACCTGTATAAAAACACTCGGCCTTTGGCTCCATGCTTTTATATGGTCATGGAACTTATAACTTATATAACTTATAATATCCTTATATTTTACAAGAGGTGACACTTTATTCCCTATTTATTTTACTATTTTAATTGTTTTAATGTAGCATCAATGGGCTGTGTAGCAGCAGAAACAAAGTGTCCAGGTCCTGCTTTTTTTTTTTTTTAAAGGAATATACTGTTAAATTGGAACTGCTGGGAGCTATAGGTCACTCAACTGGGACACACTTTTGCCACTGTCACTGTACTGTAAATGACTGCCCTAGCTAGGGGTGAGAAAAGTATTTCGAATAATGATAGTTATTTTACTAGATATAGGAATATACCATGCAGGGCCGGACTGGAAGTAAAAAGCAGCCCGTCCAAAAAAAATCAAAGCGGCCCACATGTAAACACACAATGGTATTGTATTCATCCAGTTCTATATTTGGGTAAAACTGCAAAAAAGTATGTGCATAAAGAGCTGCCTTTCTCACTAAAGTGTAAATAATCTGTTAAAGATGTTAAAGATTCTGCAGCCTTGTTAATTTATATGGTCACAGACCACCTCAGTGACTTCTAATATCCTTATCATGTACATTAGGGGTACATTATCCCTTATAATACATGAGTGATATTCAGAGCTCCCTGTATAACTCAGCCTGCAGCCTTGTGCCTTTATATGGTCACAAAACCCCTCAGTGACTTCTAATATCCTTATCATGTACAGTAGGGGGTACATTATCCCTTATAATACATGACTGATACTCAGAATTCCCTGTATAACTCAGCCTGCAGCCTTATGACTTTATATGGTCACAGAACCAGGGTCGGACTGGCCTGGCAGGAAACCGAGAAAAAACCCGGTGAGCCCTGACCCTCATGGGCCCTCCCAATTGTGATATTTAAAAAGAAAAAAAAACTTAGCTGGCTCGCTGCGCTATCTGCTCATGTGTGCTGGCGTAGGACAGCCTGTGCAACGTCTGCGCATGCACACCAGCATGGGGAGCAACAATGGTGTGTGCGGCATGGATGCCTCAACAATGGGAGACGGGGGCCCGAGGGGGCCCTGGACAGCAGTCCCGGTGGGCCCTAGGCAGGACTGGACTGAGAATTAAAATAGGCCCTGGCATTTCAGGTACACAAGAGGCCCATCAGCCCACATAGAGGCCCAAACAGTCCCCACCAGCCCACTAAACACTGACTTTCTATGGGACCTTATAGCAGCCCCTCTGGCATTTGCCCTAACCCACAAATGGCCAGTCTGGGCCTGGCCAGTCCGGGCCTGGCCCTAGGGCTCCCGGTCCAACGCTTGCACAGAACAACCCCTCAGTGACTTCTTTTTGGGAAGTTCAATGACAATAAGGTTTGGCCACCAGTAAGCCGGAATGACGTCACATGTTGCTATTACAGCATGGCGGAACAGACACAAGCGTGCTGTGACGCCGTGGGTCTGCTCTGTAGAACTACAATCAGTTACTCCTCCTTTCCTGTATGTAGAGCTGAAGCACTACAGGTGCTCTCGGGCGCAGTGAAGGGATTATTTATCACATCTACAGCACTCTTAATTATCTTAGGAGCAGCTCACTTGAACTAAATATGAAGTGGCCCCTCTGGAATTTGAGGGGTCATTTACAATGCCCTACATTGTGTGCAAAGTGCAAAAAAGAACACAATCTCCCATTTGTTTGCACTTTGCCCTCTGAGTAGTGCTTTGTGCAAATAGCTTCAAGCTATTGCAAACTGTGCAGCAACCTGCTAAGTGTGTCTTGAATCAAGCACTGTCTGCCAATGGAGTAACTAGATGTTACTGAGCCACATAACAAATTCATTTTTTTTTTGTGTTCTTTATTTTGAATTTTCACAAAGGGAAATAGGATACAGGAAAAAAAAGCAGGGAACAAGAAAAGAAGTAAGTACATATGCTTTAATTAACATAGAAAAATAAAGAAAATATAATTGGCGTCTTTTCAGTAGGTTATGACCAACAACCACCTCTTGAGAGTATTAAGTATCCCTTTTCACTTATATATACAAATACATTCAGTGATTCTATATAACACACCTACCCAATTATGCTTCAAAAATTATGAGTTGAATAATTCCACAAACTTTATCCAAGGTGACCATATTTCCCAGAATTTACGACTTTTATTTTGTTTTATATGCTTGATTTCTTCCAATTGTTTAATATCCTTGACCGAGGAAAGCCATTCTACTAAAGTGGGCGCAACTGGAGACTTCCTTTTTTTTAAATAAGGCATTTAACCGCATGCATTTATTTACATTTAACTCTGTTTCCCATTTGTTACAAAATGTATTTTCTTGAATAGAAATTGGTCTACAAGTAATTTGTAAATCCAGATGTTACTGGGCCCCACATCAAATTAATTTTAAGGGCCCCCAACATATCCAGAAGTTGTCCTTTTTACTAGTATATGTTAAAGTTGCTTATTAGGTAGCCTCATTTGGGCCTCTATACCTCCTGGTCCCCCCTGCAGTTGCAGGTTTGCATCCTCTGTAGTTACGCCCCTGCTTAGATATACCCCCCTCTGGTCCCCTACCTGCCGCATACCTTGTGCATCATTCAAAGGCTCAAGGTATGGAGCCGTAAAATGCACGGACCACATAGGGACCCTGTTATTACTGCCTGCACAAAGGTGAGGCTGAGCTGTGACTCTTGATGCTTCTCTCCACTGTACACTGGATTTTTTATCCAGCAAAGGCAAGCGGGCACAAGTGCTTCCTAAATGAGCACTAATGGCATGCTCATTCTGACTCTTTTCAGCTTTCAATTGGGGGTCACTGACCCCATCAAAAAACAAATGCTTGTAAAGCCACAAATATAGTTATTGCTGCTTTTTATTATTCATATTTCTATTCAGACCTTCTCCTATTTATGTTCCAGGCTCTCATTCAAATCAATGCAAGGTTGGTAGGATAATTTGGACCCTATGATTGCTAAAATCGCAATCTGGAGAGCTTCTGAACAAAAAGCTAAATAACTCAACAACCACAAATAATAAAAAAATGAAAAAAACTATTGAAAAGTGTCTAATAAAATGACTCTCTACATCATACTAAAATTTTACTCAACAGTGAAGAACCCCTTTAATGAATTTTGGAAATTCTAAATTGGCCACTGAGTGGGTACTGTGGTTGCAGAATCAGGAGAGCAGCAATATGAGAGCATGGCCAGAAGGGTAGAAGTGGGGGTACTAAATTAGAGCAGCACAGAGTTCTGCAATCTGCTCTACTGTCAGTGCCTATAATTTCAGCAGGGACTTATCTCATTCTATTTTCTCATTTCTATAAGAACCTAATGTCTAGCAATGGAGTGATACACAAAAGTGCTGGATACTTCAGCTTATAGCCTTTCCCAACTAGCGGCAAAAACATGCTGGCAACCATAGTTCAAAACATCAGTGGGCCACAAGACACCCTGGTTTAAGAGCTGATTGGTCACCTGTCATGTTATCATTCACTTTGGTCGTTTTCCAAAAGCATGGTGTGGTCAGACATATTCATGAACACCTATATTTGATCTTCATTTTAGGCAACTGGATCAGTTGATAGCTCTCCCCTAATAAATGCATGCTGCAGGGCTGCTTGGATTGCATTTAAAATCAAGTCACACTTAATGCAGTTCTTCTAACTGAATTTTCTAGATGTTGCCCTGATTTTTCAAGTGACCTGGTAACCCTATCTTCATTGAACTTAAAAGACACAGGTTTAGGTAGGTTACATACCAAACAACTGGATGGAATTGTGTCTTTGTTTACAACCCTGAAACCGTGCATTAAAGCCTCCTGAGGTGGCATGTGTGATGCAGACCCCCGCACTTACCTTATGGGGGGTGCAAAGCTAGTGCAGTGAGAGCTAGAAAGCTGAATTTCCAATTTAATAACTGGAAATCCTTCTATTAAAGTTTCTAGGAGCAGCTTTTTGCTGCCCCCTCAAATTTCTAGGGAACTGTCACCTGAGGCCAAGCTCTCAACTTTCCTCATGGCAGAAACACCCCTGGCATTTAAATGCAGCAGGACTCACTGAAGGCTGAATGGAGAATGAATCCCCTATCTGCATGTTCATACATTGTACATATGAGTATGTGTATATTTGTTTGTTGTTAGGCAATTTTATGCACATTTACATATCCACTGGGACACTCAGATCAGCTAATACCTGGCACAGAAAAACATTCAGTACCTCACAACTGTACTACTTTTCCTTCTCCATCTCACTGTCCCAGATTGTTTGATGAATATCTGCCTGAAGTGGCCTTTCCCCAGAGCGCCATCTTTATTTGCTAGCTCTGCACTGGGAAGAGCTGAATGCTTTGGCACAGAGTAGCAGGGAGAGCTGAAGTCTTTAGGACAGTGGGGAGGTATGTTTTCTGAGACAACCAAGAAACAAAATAGTTAATTCCTTGTTCCTGTGCAGAGAGAGTAGTTTGCATACATAGTTTTCCACTGTTATTGTTACTTAGGGTCATAACAATAATCAGGGTCTGCTTTCCCCTGTGGCACTCCCAATTGGGTGGGGCAATATGCTTGTGCACAGAATGCTATTGCAGGAGGAGTTTGTTTTACTGAAGGGTGCATCTAAACAACATCTTCCAGCATCATGCTATTAATCTAATGCTAGATTGGGCTGAAAATCGTCCTGCTGAAATACACAGGAAACAGTCCCTACGCTGGCATTAGCCTTCTGTCCTGCCTGCATCTGGAACAATTATGTTGGCCGGGGTGCAGGCATGCAGCGTGAAGGACACTGCACAATAATTTGCCAGCTGTAGTACTCCAGTAGTTTCTAAACTACAACTTCCAACATTATCTAACAATCACAAAGACAAACCACAGCTTGCATATGCATAGGATGCAGAGAAATATGTATGTAAGAGCACAGAAGTCCATAGTATGCTCTACGAGCCTGGGATTGGGCCAGGAGCACTTGCGCCAATAAAGGGACTAGTCGCCAGCTGGTGAGTGGCCAGGCGACTAGAGATGCCAGGAACAAGAAACTTGTGTGGGGCCCCCAGTTGCTGAGGTATTCATCTTGCATATGGCTCTTTATAGTTTGTCATGAGTACGGCCAGGCACATTAACTGGAACTATGGTATTGTGTGTGGAAGAGGCATTGGTATCAAGTTAATATACAGCAGATACTCACAGACTGGGGGTAGTCAGTCAGCATGAGGGGCAGGAAATAAGTTTGGGGTTAGTTTGAGAGGCAGGATGGGGTTACAAGCTGGGAGTAGGGTTGCCACCTGGACGGTATTTTACCGGCCTGGCCAGTAAAATTTTTGGTTGATTCCAATGTTATTAATAGGGAAAAAAGATAAATATATGGGAAGGCCGGTATTTTTTTCCAGAAAAGGTGGCAACCCTAGCTGGGAGTCAAATTACCCCTACAGCCTGAGTCTGACATCAGGATGTGGTTTGTAAAGTGGGTCTGGGTTTGGGGGCTGGCCACAAGGTTGGCATTGACAAAAAAGGGTGCTGTGCTACATGTGGTATATCATTTTGTCCAGTTTTTGAATTTCGATGTTTGGAGGTATGGGAAAATCCACCACAGGGCAAATGTGCATACAAAGACAAGTGTGAGGGCCACAAGGCAAACATTTGTTACCTTTATCTCCTATTATATGTTTGATAATCAAGCCCGGACTGGCAATCTGTGGGTTCTAGCAAAAGCCAGAGGGGCTGCTATAAGGTGCCATAGAAAGTAACTATTTAGTGAGCTGGTGGGGGCTTTTTGGGCCTCTGTGTGGGCTGATTGGGCCTCTGTGTACCTGAAATGCCAGGGCCTATTTTAATTCTCAGTCTGGACCTGTTGATAATCTATATAGCAAAACAGATCAGAAATAAATACGGTATTCTTAAGGGCAATGCTTTACATTTATGATCAGTACCGTAACTACACCCCCCTCTGTACTCGCGAATCAGCGATAATCCGGGTGGAATCAGCAGCACGTGAGCTGCTGGGGGGCCCTCAGGGGGTGCGGGCCCTGGCCCAATCGCACCTAGGGTTGCCACCTTTTCAGCAAACTGGCTGTTGGTGGGGGTGGCCAGAAAAAGGGTCGGGCTGTGGGGTGGGATCATGCAATATGCCTCAAAAGGGGGCGAAGCAACAGCACAAGTTGCCCAGCACACTGAAAAAAAAGGGTAAGTGCCAAAAGAATTGGATGCAGGCTAGGGGCTTTTTTTATGGGTACTACAAATTACCGGCAACTACATTGCCCCCGCCCCGTATGCCACTGTTTATGATATTTTCTTTGTTAATTGATGGGCAGCTAGTGATCTGTAATTGGCAGATAGAGAAAGAGGGCAGAGCTGGCAGCATGTCATTACTGAAAAGTCTGTTCCATACTGAAAATAAAATACAGTTACTGCATTGTTTAATTTTACACCCAGGAAAAACAAAACTTATCTCCTTCGAGCCGGAATCGAACCAGCGACCTAAGGATCACTGTTATCATCTACAGTCCTCCGCTCTACCAGCTGAGCTATCGAAGGGATATCTACTGCTCCCCAACTAAAATAGATGTACAACTCCACCCTATTGCGTTACTTTCCTGATTGTCTTAATATCCCGGTTGAAGCATTATATAACCGCAGCACCTCGTGGGAAATTCGTAAATTCGCACCGAGGACAGAACAATTAATCTTATACAAGGAAGGCTCAACAACATGCTGCGGGCGTGTGGCGTTGTCTCGCGCTCTGCTGCGATGATTCCCTCACGTAAACGCACCTCATTTTTACTTTTAACAAAGTATTTATGTGTAAAATAACTTCATAAAACCGAGGCCATGTCATTATTCTATCTGTGATTTACAACCTTAATGTTTAGTTTAATTTAATACGACTGGGCCTGCCCTGGGCTGGTGGAAAGTAAAGTTGGTCCAAAGCCGGATAATGAGCTTCTGCCTCCCTCTTCCTGCGTCAATCTCACAGGATAGCTGATTTACGTCACAAAAAATAGAAACTAGTAATGTAGCGGCTTAGTGGGGGTCGAGACAACGATTTTTT
>CM044431.1:108900526-108912210 GCA_024363595.1 Xenopus borealis | reverse complement strand
TGATGAAAATCAACGTAATCTTCTAGCTTCTCGTTCAGATTCCAGTAGAGTCAGGACATCCCCCTCTCTAACTGGTCCCTTAACGTTACGAATGATGGAACGGTTGCTGTCATCCATGAACTCAACTCGGACCTGTTAATATACAGAACAATTCATCCATAAAGAATGAAAATAATTGGATCTCTCTGAATTAGAGGATTTCATAAAGTCCAAACAGTGATCTGCATCTGCCATACACCCATGATCAGAGCTGGGCCAAGTAGTAACCCCAAGTAATACAAGCTGGCCGAGCACCCAGTCAGTCTGCCCCGTCACAGAAACCCACAGCGACAACACTGCTGTTGCTACCAACAACCCCATACATAATGAGAAGTAATAAAGTAATACATACAGTATTACAGTAACATCAAGATATCTTACCTGGGTACACTGACCCTGAGAACCTGTGCGCCCCAAGACTTTGGTTACCTGTAATGGAAAAAAAATAAAAATTCAGAAGCAGCATAAAACAACGCAAAAGCAAGGAAGAAGTTGTAAGTAGTACAAGTCATGTAAAATGGCAACGGGGTGGGGTGGGGGTTTAATGACTAGACCCATGTCAAACTCAAAAGATAAACATGAATCCTGTGGATATAAATGTACAGATATAGAATCTGTTGTCTAGCAATATATTGTGTCCTATATTTAACAGAAATCTCAAATACTTGTGGCATCCTAAAAATGGTGACATGACCTACACCTAAGTTTTTAATGCATTAAAATAAAAACCTTTTAATTCTCATTTTGCATAGCACATAATATGGATAAGCATTTTTTTTAGAGACTAAAAATTAAAGCTAGGTTGGCCGCCTATCCAGTGGCCCAGTGGTTACCAAAATGAAGCTGGCCAGTCTAATGGATGGCCAAATAAAGACCATCCGTTTCTATGCTTAAAGGGCAATCGGATCAGAACTTGGGTGCTACATGACAGAACTTTTATTTCTGCATTATGCTGCAAAAAGAATTCCTATGTACTCCTGGTACAAATGGCAATAAATAATCTTGAATTTTAAGGACCAGGAAGATTATTATTCCCACCAGTTGTAGGCTCCTAAATAAAGCCCTTTATAAAAGAACTGCTGATCTACTACCAGCACCAGCAATGTGCACCAACTTGTCCTGCAACCAACTCATCTCCAAATGGAGTGGACCCAAACCCAGTTTGGCTACACAAAACAGGCGATCATAAAGTCAGATGTAACCACACACACACACACACAAATAAAAAATTTGCATAGTTCAGTTGCCTAATCTACCCCAAAAATCCATTTTAACCAAAGCACGCAATTCTCAAGACCGAAAATACAGTAACGGATTCAAGCAGAAGAAAATGCCTCGGTGTGCCATCAGACCATCTGTAGATATTTGTACACAAACAGCAGAAACACTGGATCAGTGGTTATCACTTCAAACTTCGTTGAAGGTCCAACATTTGGTTAGGGCCCCACTTTAGATCAGAAACAATTACAGATATATGCGCGGAGGAGTCTTTCAGCCATAGTTACAAGAATATCTAGGAAAGCTAATTCCCCAAATATCTAACACTAACGGACCATAAAACTTTCATTTATTAATAGAAAGCAAACAAGTTATTAAATATAACCCTAGGGTCACACCAACACCACCAAATTCAATACAGAATGAAACACTCAAGCACTGGCCCTTAACGAAGTCCCGTGTGTGCCCTTTTACCAAGGCGCAGGACTCAAAACTCAGCTTTGCAGCTGCCACTTTCATTCACACACCGCCCTATAGCCATTTTACCCCATCATTACCCGAGCAAGCTTGATCGGCTGCACGCGGCTGGCTTCCATGATGGCGGTAGGAGACAGAGAGAGAGGGTCACGTGGTCCAGTCAGCGCCTTTTATAGTCTCTGTCAATCGACTAATTTTAGGACGAGAATAGTTTCTTTGTACATAAAAATGCAACACACTTCCAGACCTTGAAGCAGTTCAATAAAACGAAGGCTTATTATATTAATTCAACAGCAAAAATAACCAAAGTGGGTGTGGCACTGCATGAGACCGGCGGACATATATTGCATCATATCCACAGGGTGGGGCTTGATGTGAGGATGCCGGAATTCATTTGAGGCTATGTTTGCTATTGGCTAGAGAGTGAAGCTTTTTCTGCCATCTTTGTAACTGGCGTGTTTATCGTTGAAGTTGTATAATGTTTAAGTCATTGAACAAACGTGACGAATATTCAGTACGCATTTTTATGTTGGGGCGCTGGGGCGTTATCCATTTAAAAGGGGCAAGTTTAGTAGGCTTACAGCAGCGTCTCTGTAATGTTTCAAGGGCGGCTGGTCTGTCTCTTCATTGGTACTGCTCGCGGCTCCTCCCCTGCCCTTGACAGCAAAGATGGCGAGCGCAACCAAATTCATCCAGAGGTTAAGGAACTGGGCGTCCGGGGTAACAGGCTACTTATTCTGTTTTTATCTGTTTGTGTTGCAGTATGTCTGGGTATATTCTTATCACAACAAAGCAACTCCTAGTTTAAGTTTTTTTTTTTTTTTTTTTAAAGCAACACCATTGTTTGTAACAGTCCCGCTCCTCCACACACATACAAAGTCTCCCTAGAAGTGTCCGCTTATGAAAAGGAAATGTCATAAACCTAATACATTAGAATGGGTTATATGTTGGTTCATTTAGAGGAGTCAGTTATTCACACAACCCTAATAAGTCTGTCAATGTCAGTGTAGTACAATAGTTTGCAGCACAGGGTGAGATTTTTTTTCTTGCTTAATGGTTAGTTAGGAAGATTGGTTATGTTACCACTGACATTTCTGAGACTTTCTACAAGGCTAGAGTGATTTTCCACTGCCATGTGAGCTTTTTATTTATTTATTTATTTTTTGTTCTCATGGAATTTTGTGTTTTTTCCAGGACACTTTTTTTCTTTTTAATGAAATTACCAGCAGTGACCTCTAAGTCTCTAACCACACATAACAGCACTGGTAGTATAGGTATAGCTACAAGAAAGTGGTGAAAGTTTCAGGGGCGCTGGTTGGGGATACCACAGTGCAATGTAAATCAGCATTTTAAACTAGAAATGTGTGTGGATGAAAATTTAATTAGCACTGTCTTGTTTTATGGCAACACAAAGCTCAGAATAATTTGCCTTCTGCCTGAAAAGTTCATTTATATTAAATATATGAGCAATGGCACACGCTGTAGCTTTTTAAATAGGGATTTTATTAGAATATTACAACATGAGGTTTTAAGTACACATGCACCTGTTGGTATTGAGAAGAACTGTAACAGACATACTGTATTATTAGAGATACATTTTATTTCAGTGGTGTTCTAAAGTAATATTTTTGGTTTATTGGAGTACTAGCATCCCAACAGGCCTGCACAACTAATATTTGGGTTATATATCAATCAAGCCGGTTTGAAAATCCTGTTGAATAAGGACATTGATGCTGTCCTCATCTGACATGCCTCTCTAGGCTCCAATGTATGATCTGACCATTGGCCCCAGGGGGTGGGTAGTAGTGATGTGTGGGCCGGTCAAATACCCATGGGTCGGGTGAGTTTGGGGCGACCTCACTCCCCCATTTGTGTGTTTTGGGCCTTACACTGCTGGCTTCCAGTTTTATAGGCACGCGCCTGTCCCCTTTGTGACATCAACAGGTCGGCTTGAGTCTATAAAAGGTAGTCTGGTGCGGGGGTGGGGTCGGCGGCACTCAGGTTAGAGTTGGGTGCAGGGCAAGTTATTCTCGACCCGCACATCACTAGTGGGTAGCCAATTTAGGCACAGATCCACTTGTAAGGTGACCTCGTCAAACAAGTGGAACTACAAGTATTTGGCTATCACAGCATTCTAAGGAGAAAAACTCTGACATTTGTGGGGGTGCACAGTTTACAGAAGACTAGTTACATGTTCCTTGGCTAGGTCAGTGTTCAAAAGCCATACAAGTAGAATGTCTTGTTTCAGGCTGATATACTTGTCAATGCACTTGTGGAGTGGATGTTGAAAGATAGAGGGCTGGCAAAATAACTATACTATATCCATTATATAGTGTAGATGTTTATATATGGAAAGGTTTAGGATGAATACACCATTTGTTGCATAACTAATATTTTTTTTTCTGCTTATATTTTGATAGCATGATCTACAGAGTAAATTACAACTGCGTTACACTGAGATTTCAAAGAGGTAAGCAATGGAGAGTCGGTCAATGATAATTTTCTGGGAACTACTGAGAACAATATAGCAAGAAAAATGTTATGTTTAAAGTCAAAAGGGATATAAACTAGGGAGCTACCGAATCCAAGATTCAGTTCAGGATTCAACCTTTTTTCCACAGGATTTGGCTGAATCCTCATGCCTGGTCAAACTAAATCCGTATCCTTGAAAAAAATCATTGGACTTTTTGTCACAGAACAAGGAAGTGTGCCCGGCTCTTTTTTTTTTTTTTTTTTTTTTTTCCTCCCCACCTTTATTTGTATATGCAAATCAGGGTTTGGATTTAGTTTGGTATTCGACTGAATCTTTCATGAAGAATTCGGCGTTTGGGCCAAATCCAAAACCGTGGATTCGGCATCCCTGATATAAACCCCAAAATTAAATTTTGTCTAATAAAGCAAAATGATAAAGCCAATTCTCAGTATGTATTCATTTTCAATATTTGGAGGGGGGTTATTTTCTGCTGAAAGCACTATCTGTCTTTCTTGTGTCTGTTCTCTGCCCTGGTGGTTATGACTTTTTAAATGATGTAGCAGGAGCCAGCTCAGCAAACCAGTCAAGAAGCATATAAAGCGGACTTCTGCTACATTTTGTTCTATAGACCAGTAGCACAGAAAGGGACAGTCGCGTACTACTTTCAATAGTAATTGCATTTTCAAGCACCTTTAACACCATTGCAAAATTTTAATCACTTTATATTTAAAAGTTTGTTTGTAAAAGGTATTCAGGTCTGGGCCACGCCAGCTAGGCGCCCTAGGCAACCTGGTGGGTGCGAAATTGCTGTGTGTGTGTGCATATGTTATTACGCAGAAATATAGCCGCGTCAGCTGGAGAGAGAGAGATGGGACCTGACATGGCTAGGCGACAGAGCAGGTACGTGGCCTGGCATCCCCTCAGCTTTGCACCCTAGGTAAGTGCCTACTCTGCCTACCTCTTGGCCTGGCCCTGAAAGTATTTAAAGGAACAGTTCAGGGTAAAAATAAAAACTGGGTAAATAGATAGGCTGTGCAAAATAAAAAATGTTTCTAATATAGTTAGTCAAAAATGTAATGTATAAAGGCTGGAGTGACTGGATGTCTAAGATAACAGAATACAACACAACATCCTGATTTTCAGCTCCCTAAATCTGAGTAAGTCAGCGACTTGAAGGGGGGGCACATGGGACATAACTGTTCAGTTAGTTTGCAATTCATCCTCGGCATTCAGCTCAGATTCAAAAACAACAGTTATGACCCATGTGGCCCTCCCTCAATTCACTGATTGGTTACTGCCTGGTAACCAGGGTAACCAGTCAGTGTAAACAAAAGAGAGCTGAAAAGCAAGAAGTAGTGTTCTTTTCTCTTAGGTTAGACTTACAGTCACTCCAGTCTTTATACATTACATTTTTGCCTAACTAACTATATTGAAAACATGTTTTATTTTGCACAGCCTATTTACCCACTTTTTACTTTTATACTGAACAATTCCTTTAAAGGAGTGTGAGCTTTTGAAAAGTATTTTCTTTTCTAATTGCAACAAACACACTTTAAAGTTGGCCATACGTTAAAAGATCCTCACTTGCTCTGATTGGCTTATTCCAGCATGTGAGTCCGCAACTTTTGAAGCATTACTGACAAATAGCATGCAGTAGGGAACATATTAGGCTGAAGTAGCACTTTAAGGACAATGGCACATGAAGAAGGCATTTTTATGCAATTAAGCCTGATCACCACTAAAGAAGTAGGCTAGAAATTATGTGTTGGGCTTCTGTGCCAGCCCAAGGCAACCACAGCCCTTTTAGCAGTAAATATCTGTGTCTCCAAAGATGCCCCAGTAGCTCCCCATCTTCTTTTCTGCTGATTCACTGCACATGCTCTCTGCTGCTGTCAATTACTGAGCTTAGGGACTGACTACAAATACACAGAACACCTAGAATAGAAATGTCACAATAAACATATCAACATGTTAGGGATCTTCCCCTTTTATTGTGTTACCAACAGAATCAATGTTTCGATGAAGGGAGGGTGTAACACCCCGAAACTTGATTCTCTTGGTAACACAATAAAAGTGGGAGCCCCATCTGCAGATTATCATGTTTGTGTGGATCCGTTAAATCTCCTCTTGTGCCATTGCTGTAATAAACCATTTATACTAGCATATATAACTGCCATTACTGATGGTATAAATTTCTGTCCTAGCACAGTGCAGAAAGCTTCCACTGCTGTAGAGGGATGATCATACTGTCCATCTGCCTGTATTTGTATTTGCTCAGCAAGTTTAAATTGGGTATAACCGCACATCCATTCAATTTACACCACATATAATGACTGTAAATAATTTGCTCGCTGTTGTAAAAATCATTTGCAGTACCTTGCTGAACCGACTCCTTAAACCTTCTAATATTGGTTTGTTTGTTTTCAGGACACAGCCACCCCCAAAACTGCCTGTTGGCCCAAGCCACAAGTTGGCAAACAACTACTACTGCACCCGAGATGGGAGAAGAGAATCCTATCCTCCACTTGTTATAATGTCTCCATACAAGGCTCTACCTTCTGGGGGTCAGGCTTCAAGGTCAGTATATTCATACATTGTTTCCTGTATGTCGTTTACTTGATTGTAGTCTATGTGGATGTATATGATTGTCTGTGATGAATGGAAATCTTCTGTTGGAATCCTGTCTTATAGATCTAACAGATCCCTTAAAACGTGTCCATAAATATACAAAATAGTTGATACTTTTATGAAAATGCCATTGCCTAACAATATCCTGCATAGATGTTGGGATCTATGATCAGTAAACCTTTTATTCCGAAAGCTACAAAATACATGAATACCATTTCCGATAGTGCTGTATTCTTAGTTTTTTTATTTTCTTTTTCTCACTAATAAAAGCAAATACCTCTTATTTTATAATAACTAATCTAGGATAATCTGAAATAATCGTAAATTCTTCTTATTTACATGTAAAGTGTCAAAGTTTTAAGCAACCTTAAAAAGATACTGACACCTTAAATTAAACTCTTTTTTACATCTATTATAATATTGGCTTTGAAAGCTACTTGAAGTAGCTTTTTTGCCATAAAGTATTTGCATGATGCTTTTACATTTCTTGTCTGATCCCCCATGTTCCTGTATGAGGGGGCTGCCATATTTGTGCAGCAGGAGTCCATTAGCATTAGAAACTGTAACTAATAGGCTGAGATGGGACAGTCAGGTTGGCAAAGTCAGAGAGTCAGGCTTAGGAACTTCAACTAACAATTATATACAGCAAAAATGATCAACATGACCTATAGGTAACATTTAATGTACATTCATATGTTAAAATTCATTTTTTTAGTGTCAGTATCACTTTAAAGGACCAGTAACATCAAAAAATTAAATTGTTTTTAAGTATTAACGATATAATGCAGTGTTGCCCTGTACCGCTTTCTCTTGGTTCTTTTTCTTTAATTCAATAAACATGCATTTTCTTCCTCCTCACACTGAATTTAGCATAGTAATATTGTTAAACATATATTTGCAATGCTGTGTATATGTACTTCATCTTCTTACACTGTGTACATTGTATTCCCTAATTGTAGTAAACAATATGGGTAATAAAAGCTCTTTAACCAAAGGCAGACTTACAAAGCACTTTGCTATAAGGGCAAGATCACACACAATATATACTGATCTTCAAGTTAATGTTCACACACACCAGGTATAGTACAATTTCTTGCAGGTTATCTTGGTGTAAAGGTGGCCATAAAGGAGCAGATAAAAGCTGCTGATATATTTGTTAGCTGTGCCTTCTGAAGGACTGTGAGTTCAGCCAAATACCAGACAAGTTAGAAAATCCTGTTCGGCAAAGACTATTTGCACTGTGCTGTTGCTATCATTAAACTGTTCCATAGGCATGGTTTCAGAGCCAAATGATTGGATCAGCCAATTTGGTACCACATAAGGGTGACCTTCCACTTACAAAAACTGTAGTAATATTTGCTTTTTTCCCCCTCTCTTTATAGTACTGATACGGCAGTAGCAACAGCAGCAAAAAAGGCAGTGGCTCCTGGGTCTCCTCCTCCTAAAATGGAATTATCTAACGATGAGCCATACCTCTAAATGAAATATCTATCAGATACACTTTAATGTATATAGAAATTTGCCTGCATAAATAAAGTATTTCTTCCCAGAAACCAATTTTGAAACGAGCCTGTGTTTGTACATAATGCAAGTAATATTCTACTCCATTCATTTACAGCCGGTCAGCACTATTGTAGACTGTTTTGGACTTCTTTTGGTGTGTGTATAAGATAAATTGATGGGCTAGTGAAAGGTGTAGATTGCATGAAAATTCATTTTTACTGGATGTCCTTTTCTTGTGGTTGATGGTTGCACACCACTGAGATACCTAATAGGAAGTGAAAAGGCTAACATACAACTAGCTTCCAGCTGGTTTTATTGAAGCCGTTTTCCAGCAAAACAAAACCACAAAAGAATATCCCTTGACTGTCCACTGGATTGGGGCCTAGTACTGTAGCCACAACCCTTTGAGTTATTCACCAGGTGAACAGAGTTAACCCTACAAGCACTGGTGTACAGTGGAATAATTATTTCCTTTTTCTTCAATAACATTCCCAACTTCCAGCTCATGCCGTTTATAATAGGATACATACTGCAAATGGACTGGAAACTGTAGTATTCCTTTGTAAAGCTCTTCAGGGTTTGTATTTCATGACACAACCTGCTCAGAACACATATTTTAGTCAACTAATTTAGAGTTATTGATCTGTTTTAATGTTTATGTTGAAGCAATTCATAGGCATTGTGGTCCATACATATGTATATTTCCACTGTTGCTCTTAGTTGCCCCAGTCTCAGCTGCTATTGCTACCATAACATAGCTATGTTTGGACCAATAATCAGCCTGCTGTCATTTATTGATATTTATTTTTCACAAAGGGGGGGTGGTTCTCCTAAGTTAACTTTTAATATGTTATACAGCACAGTTCTAAGCTACTTTTCATTTGGTATTTATAGTTTTAAAATGATTTACCATTACTTTTTCTTCTAACTTTTTTTTTAGCTTTCAAATTGGGGTCACTGACCCCCATCTAAAAAACAGATGCTTTGTAAAGCTACACATTTTTAGTTATTGCCGCTTTTTATTAATCCTCCTATTCATATTCCAATCTTGTTCAAATCTGTGAATGATTGCTAGGGTAATTTGGACCATAGCAACCAGATTTCCGAAACTGCAAACTGGAGAGATGCTGAATAAAAAGCTAAATACAGTAGAACCCCCATTTTACGTTTTTCAGGGGACCAGAAAAAATGGTGTAAAATGAGGGAAAACTTAAAATCAGGGGATGAAAAATGGGGGTTCTACTGTAGCTCAAAAATCACAAATAGTAAAAAAAGATAACCAATTGCATATTGTCACAACCCTTTGAAGATGTTTTCGAACATTATACAGATAGCAGACATGACAGGGTGCCTTCATATGTTACCACTCTTTGTTGTAATTTGCAACAGACCAAACAAATGCTCTGTAAGGCTGCAAATGTGTTGCTATTGCTACTTTTTATTACTCAACTTTCTATTCTTCCCTCTCCTATTCATATTCCACTCTCTAATTCAAATCACTGCATGGTTACTGCTCTCTGCCTTCCATTCCCAGACTGAAATGAACAGTAGTTACTCCCAACATTATAAATCACTTTGACTCTCAATATCAAATGGGAAAGTCGGCCAAACATTTTTCCTAATTCTTTTTTTGTACTTTGGCCACACCTTTCTTTTCCTCCCTTATATTCTTTTTTCTTAATGTCATTAATATTCTACTATGCTCTTTTCTCAGTGTTTCTTTTAATTCTCTATGTATTTTGCTCTTTCCTACCTGTCTTCACTCCCCTTTACTGTAAGTTTCTATCCCCTTCTATCATTTATTTTATCCGCTGGTTTCTCTCTCTCCCTTTACACTCCTCCTTCCTTTCTGCTTTCCCACCAAAATGCTTAATAATGCTGAAAAAGGCATTTTAATCTGTAGAAAAAAGCAATTTGGGAATGCTGTCCATGACCTGAAAATGCTGTGACCTGTGCAAGTGAACACAGGGGGTGTGCTCCCAGCATATAAGAGATTTGGTGAAGCTGATGACTTCTGCTACCACTTCCATTGTGGTAGGATACAAGGTGACCAATATTAGTAAAAAGCCTTGGATATTGGTTGTTTTGTAGATTGGGCAGGACTGAAAATTTTGATGGTGTAACGTTTAATTCTGAATCGTCTGTTACATCTAAACAATTATTTTTGTTTTTACCTGCACATCTGACAATTCAGCTTTTAACTTAAGTAGAGTGGGCGAAAGATGTTTCATAATTGTGGTGTGTATGGCCAACTTAAGTGAGTAATCCCCAACCAGGGGCTCATGAGCATCATGTTGTTAACAAACCCCTTGGATGTTGCTCCCAGTGGCCTCAAAGCAGGTGCTTATTTTCGAAATCCTGGCTTGGAGGCTGTCAGGGGCATTGTGGTTCCAGTATCGGAGGAGTTGGGATCAAGGCAAGGAGGAAGCCCAAGGGTTAATCTCATTGGCGGTAGCCAAAAGGTTAAGAAGACGCTTAGTCAGGTTTCAGGCAATAGTTCAATAGATGACTTGAAAGACCTTTTATTTTGAATTTCCGCACCAGACATGGCATGCTGACATCACACATCTATGCGCAGGCATCAAGGAGCCACTATCCACGTGGTGGCTTTGGGTGCCTCCATCTTGGATGCGGAACTGGAGGGGACTAGCACGCTTTTGGGTGCTCCTGACAGAGGCAAGCTTAGCTTGCATGAAAACATGTACTGCCACACAGAGCCTCCTGTAGGCTGCTGCATAGTGACACCCCCAATGCTTGTGTTGCTACCAAACTGTTTTCACATTTGCATGTGGCTCACAGGAAAAAAGTTAGTGACCCCTGCACTAAGAGAATGGACGAGTGTCTTATCTTTCCTTATACGCTATGCTTCTCTCACCCATGTGTCCGATTCACTAGAGCTACCACCCCACACTGCCTTTCTCAACACAAACATGTGCCAGTGAAGTAGGCTTTCATCGTTCATTAAAAAAAAAAATTATTCCCTTACGTGCACCTACCCTGCCTACCCCTGTTCATGGACATGGGAAAAATAACAGAAGTAGGAATGAGATTGATTTATGAAGGAGGTGAAATCCATAGAGAATTGCATATGGGGTGTGAGGGACTAACAGACTAAAACGGACACATTAGCAGTAAGAACTGGTGGAACATGGAACAAAAGCACTGGCAGTAGCTGACTGGAAAACTGTAGGCGCCTGGCTAGGCCACAATCTGTGGGGGGCACACCTAAGGGAATACGTTTTTAATAAAATTTTTACTGTGTTGGTTACTTCGTTGGCCTTTAATAACTGCACAGAGCCGTCTGCCCTAACCCCCTCAGCACTGTAATTTTTCCATTTTGCGGTCC
>CM044431.1:108841281-108861954 GCA_024363595.1 Xenopus borealis | reverse complement strand
TTTTTTTACATCAGTATTTTGCATTTTGCTACACACTTCCTAAATTAAATACATTTTTATAACTAGCTGTAATTTAACACAGCGTACCGTATTGCCAAAATGATAGCATTTAGTATATTCTAACATTGCATTTGTGCACACCTTTTTAAGTATGTCCTTTACTGTATACTGACAGGCTAGGCAAAGCTTTGTACAATAGTAGGACTCCCTGTATGGGCTCCCTGTATGACAGCATAGACAGTGTGCATACAAAGTGCTAAAAATAGAAAGATGCTAAAGGGCAATGCATAAACCATACATTTAATACAATTCAACATTTTTCATGTAGTGGGTTAATTATTTTAGATCCCTCTTTTTTCAGATTATGTTAATATGATGATGTGTCTGGTTCCATAAAAATTCTGTTAAGGGCAAAATCCAGACATCTAGCCTTAAATTGACAGCCCTAGATGAATACATTTTTATCCCACTAAGGATCACTAGATGCAGATAAGAACTAGAAAAGGCAAAATACTTCACAATATACTGTGAAAGAAGGCAAAGTGAGTAAATAACATATAATGAACATAAATAAAATATCCGTATAACATAAAAAAAAATCTTATTATGTATTATAAAGGTGAAGTGTTTAGTGAGACTCTTCTCAGAGGCTTTAAATCGGCTGTTTCCAAAATGTAATGGTAAATCTTTCTAGAATGGAATGCCTTAAACTTGCCATACATGCTCATATTTTGTTGTATTTTGTTGTACATTATGGACTGTTTCTACCATATCGCCTGACATGTTCTCCAGATTGGCCCCATGGGTCAATCAGCATACCTCTGTTTGACACTTGCTAAATCAGGTATGAGTTCATATCACTGTTTTTTTTCTTTTGCTCTTACCATAGGTGGTCCACCCTTGGACAACACAAAAGTGGTTGCGCTGTCTCCAGATATCATAAACCACACCAGCAGAACAGGTAAGACTGAACAGTGTCAAATACTAACCACTGAACTATAACAATTACCTGCCCAGGTTAGTTACAGCTAAATACTATAGGTTTGGCACACCTTGCCAAATTACATATTTAGCTAACTTCTGCAGGAATCTGTATAGTAAACAAGAGAAAAATTGCAATTGTTAATTCTCAGTTACGCTTTGTATCCAGGGTCTATACATTTTTGTTGTTTTGTTCTGAGATTTTCCTAGACCTTTTAATATCTAATCACATATTTTAATGATGTTTAAGTCAGGGGATTGTAAGGGCCATTCCAAAACAGTTCCTTCAGTTTGATTTTCTTCAAGTAGGCCATGGTGACTTATTAGGAATGTTTAGCCTCAGTTTCTTGATGTTGTAGTCATCCCCATTTCAGCCTCTTGGCATCCAGAATTTATTGATATTTAGTGGAATCCATGCATTCCTCTACACAGACAATGTTTTCTATGCCAGTGGCTGCCACACAGCCCAAAACCATAATCCATCCATCCATCCATCCATCCATACTTCATCATCATAAGAAACTCCACTTTTATTTTAAAGACATCCTGTTAATGTTTTAGCACCCTAAAGACATGGGATTCATGTTAATTAAAGTTTCCTTATCCAGCAAACCCCAGCCTCGAAGATCCTGCATTATAGTTTCAGCTCCTGTATTTATACCTATAATACTTAAAGGAGAAGGAAAGTAATTTTTTACTTGGGGTGCCATTAGTTAGTCATCTCAAGTGATTTTATTTACTTACCTGACACCCTGAACAGGTGCTACTATCGGCAGAAAACTGCATCGGCCCAGGTTCTGCCAGCCATCACCACAGAGCGGAGTTTTCTGCGGATAGGGGGCACTGGCCTAACTTTTGGCACCCCCAAGTATAAAATTACTTTCCTGTGGGGCTCATTTATTAAGACAAGTGGCAAATGGAAAGCACTAGTTTGGATTCAACTCACTGTGTTTTTCCCCCTGCAATGTACTATTGTCAACAGGCTTCCACCATCATTACTGGCACATGCTAAGTTGCATCCAACACAGCTTTCATGAGAACTAGTATGCATGCTAATTCAAGCCTGTTTTGGTAAACTGTGGTAGATGTGGTAAATATGTAGTGCACTCTTATTCCTGCACAATTGTATTCAAATGGAGTCCCTTCTGGTATGCAGCATAACACTAACAATGGTATTCCTGTTCTATTCACTTGCCACAAGTCATATGCAGAATTAATTAAATGCGTGCATAACTTGCTGGCACTATATAAATAAATTGATGATATTAATGCAAACCATATTGGGAGCCCTGAAATTTCCTGGAGTTCTAGGCTACTTGCTGGTAATTCCATTGTTCCCTTGCATCAATATGTGCACTTCATTAGAGCAGGCAGGGTGGACCCCAAATGCAGAAGAGCATGTATGGGCAGAAATACCTCCGTTTTACATCCAAATTAGCCCTTTAGTCTTCTTAAATGAATCCTGTGTCCTCTGTAATCCTTACACAGAAGCAGTGAAACAGCTGGTTAAGTGGAAATAGATTCCAAAAGAGACTTACTTTACCAAACATATCTATCAACATCAGAAAAAAAAACTTTTTATGACCATTTGCATAATTATTTTATTGTGATATGAACATCATATACTTTGAATTGTTTTATGTGTTCATACAAACCTTATAGGAATTAATCAACTATAATATCCACAAGGTGTCACTGTATGACTACAATGATGACATTTAAACACTTCATAGGATAAGGTTTTGAAATTCATAGTCCTAGAAAGAACACCATTAAAAATAATGATAACATGACACTGAGCTAAAAACATAAATTAAGACCTGCCAAAATGTATATTGAATTGGGTGACACATGTACAGAGTAATTACAGGTCAGTCAAAAATCTGCTTCTGACCATGGTCTTTAGTGTTCTTTTCTGAACAAACATTTATGCAGCATTTCGTCTTGCTCAAATGGCAAGAACACTTTAGGGTAAGGTCACACGGGCAGATTTGGGGAGATTTAGTCGCCTGCCGACTAATCGCCTCTTCTTCTGAAATTCGCCGAAGTTTTTAGTTTCAGCAGGGGGAAAGCATTGTTCATACAAACCTTATAGGAATTAATCAACTATAATATCCACAAGGTGTCACTGTATGACGACAATAATGACATTTAAACATTTCATAGGATAAGGTTTTGAAATTCATAGTCCTAGAAAGAATACCATTAAAAATAATGATAACATGACACTGAGCTAAAAACATAAATTGGGTGACGCATGTACAGGGCAATTACAGGTCAGTCAAAAATCTGGAGCACTGGAGAAGCATTAAATGGATGCTGTCATGATTTTTATGGTTTACTTTTTATTTCTAAATAACACTGTTTACATTGCAGATAATTCACTTTAATATTTAAAAATGTTATTCTTGAACCCAGAAATGTATTTTTTAAGCTGTAATATTCGTTTGGAGGCCACCATCTCAGTGCTTTGTGCCTGATCCTGAACTTTGAGAAGGAGCCAGCACTTCAGAATGGAACTGCTTTGAGACAGCTATTGTTTCTCCCCTTCCCATTGTATTATAACTCAACCCTGGGTCTTGTTTGCAGTGCTAATAGTTCTCCCTAACTCCAAGAATAGTACCCAAGCAGAAAAAAAACAGGGGTTTTCCTGCTTTGCTGCTGTTCTCATGTCTACCACTAGGTGGGGTTAGCAATGCAATCAAATCCTTCAGCAGAGGTGTCAGCTGCTATCTGTTTAGCTGGCCATTGTTCTGTTCATATGCTGCTGGAGCAGAACTATTAACTGATGTGTTTTGAAAAGAAAAAAAAACGTTTTCCAGTGACAGTATCTCTTTACGTTTATACCTGTGGTGACTGGAAAAATTCTGCTTCTGACCATGGTCTTTAGTGTTCTTTTCTGAACAAACATTTATGCAGCATTTCGTCTTGCTCAAATGTCAAGAATACTTTAGGGTCACACGGGCGGATTCAGGGAGATTTAGTCGCCTGCTGACTAATCGCCTCTTCTTCTGAGCAACAATCTCCCTGAACTGCCTTCCGACTGCTATAATGAGAAAACGCCAGCTCAATGCACTTCGATTTCCGAAGTCGCCGAAATTTCCTCGAGGCAATTTAGGCAGCTTCGGAAATCGAAGTGCCGCAAGGGCATTGCCACAGGCGATTTTTAGTTTCAGCAGTTCGGGGAGATTGTTGTCCCGAAGAAGAGTCGATTGGTCACCATGTGACTGAATCTGCCCGTGTGCCCCTGCCGTTAGGATTCCTTCTAAAATTTTGATTATTTTGGTAAATGCTTCAAATCTGATTAAGGATTTTTCTATTTAATCTTTTTTTAAAGGGGTGGTTCCCCTTTATTTTAACATTTGGTATGTTTTTCAATATATAATGTGTCATTTTCAATTGGTCTCTGTTTTTAATAATGTTTAGATTATTTGCCTTCTTCTGACTTTTTCCCACTTTCAAATGGGGACACTGACCCATTTTAGAAACAAATTACTCTGGAAGGCTACAGATGTATTATTATTGCCACTTTTTATTACTGATCATTCTATTCAGGCCATCAGAAATTGCAAACTGGAGAGCTGCTGAATAAAAAGCTAAATAACTCACAAACCACAAATAATTAAAAATGAAAACCAATTGCAAATTCCTTAGAATATCACTCTACATCATACTAATGTTAATTTAAAGGTGAACAACACTTATCAATGGGAGCTAACTTGAAAATAAAATTTTAATATGACCATCCTCTCATGAAAAGGAGTAACTTTTGAAATATATACAATTTTCACAGTTTCTGAAATAATCAAGTTATTTTTCCATATTCCTCACACAACAATACTGTCAGGCGAAATACATTGGGGAGAGCTACCATTTTTTCAGAATAACTGACTGGATCTGAAAGCTCCATGAAGAGAGAGATTTCAGAGAGGAGGACCACATGGGACATAACTGTTCAGTTTGTTTGCGTATACAGGTCAGGATCGAAAGCAAGCAAACTGAACAGTCATGTCCCATGTGGCCCTCCTTCTAGTCGGTAACAGATTAGAGAGCTGCAATGGAGGAAACCGTGTTCTGGCTGTTATTTTAGACATTTGTTCACTCCAACCCAAAATTTTTAGCTAACTATATAAAAGACATAATTAAAAGATTCTTACCCTGAACAGATGTTTTAGTTAAAACTGCAAAACTGTCTTTTATATGTAGACCAATGTTAAAATTTGAATAGGTCAATAAAACATAATAATGCTGATTTGAACATTAATCTTTTTTCCAGTGAATTCAACGGTGATCACTAAACAGCATGTGCCTTATAGTGTTAAATGGTTGATTCCTTTTGCAGGTAAGTGTATTGGGTGCTGTACATTATTGGTTGGACTTGCATGTTCTCTGCAGACAAAGTCACCGCAAAATACTATGCTCTTGCTACGGTACACTAATAACTTGTGAAACAACAATGTTACCTAAGGGACAGTGAGACTTACAGTATCAGTAATGGTATCACCAGGTTAGCTTGCCTGGAGAGGACCAGACTTGGTCTGAACATCACCGTTTCAATAGTCTATTTATAATAGTGTCCCTGGTTGGTATTCCAGGTAACAATTTGGTGATCTTTTGGACTGTGATCAAACTTTTTTTGTTTGATTTGCTGCCATCAGAATGTTGCCCTGCAATAATTGCAGGTCAACCTACAGCCCTTTCTATTCAAGTGAACAAAAAGTTATCTCAATATGTGTTTTTGCCCTTAGGAGGGCTGACACTCCAGCATGAGCAACTGTTTTTTTTATATTAATTTAACATTTTTGCAATGTTAAAAATATACATTCTTAATCTTCTCTCTACTGTACCTTCCATAGATTATGACGGCAATTAAAAATCTATGCCAAACTGGCCTTCCTTCTTGGTATCTCAATTTTTAACCATCATTCAACCATTTCTTTCCCCTCAGTTTTTTTCAGTTTCACTCTGATTTCCTGCATGATTATCAGTTGTCGCAGGAAGACCAGCTGCAGGTTACTACACACACAGATCTGTGAGAAATCTAAGAAATATTTGAAGCCAAAACTTGGTCGAACAGTCTCAGCTACTTACATGGTTAGTGTTGATGGCTGAAAATTATTTGAAATTTGTAAAATAAGTTATTTTCTAAATTCATGTTTTTGTTTTTTAATCTTCTTGCAGTTGACTGATCTGAAAAGTGAAGATGAAGATGAGGATAAGTGATGGCATCTTGAGGTCACTACACTATGCAGCAAAGTGTAGCTCTACACTGTGATAATACCATATATTGGTTGCAATATTTTTGCAGCTTTTGTCATATCATTTCTCTTCTGTGCTAAGTCTGGAAATTAACGGGTCAGATGACAACAGGTTTAGTCAGTGCTGAGCGAATGTGCAACAGTTGGTGGGCTGTGCACGAATTCCCTATAATAATAGAATTGGTAATAACAGAATTTCCTGTTTATACATTGGGCTCCACATATTTGACATTACGCTTAATTAATTAATTACAGGATGCATAAAGTCCTCCATCACCAACTCTGTATTTTGGCAAAAAAGTACTAAGCAATCTGTCTTTCTTTACCATTCTTTACTCCATTTCTTTTTTCCAATTTCTTTTATTTTACTCTTGTATCGCATACAGTGACTGACTTAATTTTTTTATATGACAATTGAAACTTCTCCATTATTTTCAGTCAGATTGTGGGATCTTGCACAAACAGACCTCAAATGAGACCAGTCAAGATATGAAATTGATGCACTTTAAGATGCAATAGGTACTTGTCATGTGTGTCTTGTGCACTAAACATGACACATGGATTTATGTAAAAGGAAACAAAGGTATGAACTAACATTTCATCTATTGCTGATTATTAAAGGCATTTGCTACACTTCTCGGAAACGTATGACATTTATCAAAACATCATTTAGACTCTTTGTCTTGTACGGGAAAGAAACTGGCATGTAGTTTCACTGTTTTAGACCCTTATACCTTCAGTATACCTTGGTTAAAGATGGATGTATGCCAATCTCTTTCACATTCAATGTTACCCAGAGCTTTTTCAAGGATTCATCTAACACATCCTTAATCTTTGCCTCCCTCAGCCACATTAAAGGATCAGTAATATAAAAAAAATGATTTTAAATAATACAAATATAATGAAGTGTTGCCCTTAACTGGTAAAACTCCTATGTTTGCTTTAGAAACACTACGATTGTTTATATAAATAAGCTGCTGTATAGCAATGGGGGCAGTAATTCAAAGGAGATAAGCAGATAAGCTCTGTAGAACATAATGGTGTTATCTGTTATCCACTATTTAACCTGTGCCATATAGCATTTTTTCAATTTCCACTATTGCTACACAGCAGCTTGTTTATATGAACTATAGTAGTGTTTCTGAAGCAAACAGACCAGTTTTATCAGTGCAGGGCACCACTACAAGATATTTTCACTACTTAAAAACACTTTTTTGGTGTTACTGTTCTTTTAACTTATGCATTCACTTACTTGGAGATACAGTTCCTTTTAAATAATTTAAAATTTATCTTTTGCTATAAATTGGAGGCATATAGGGGAGAGAAGGGTATTTATAACTGACATGTGAATGTATCCTGTGAAAGTTTTTGTGATTTTTGTCAGTTAAAAAAAACAACACATGAAAATGTGAATTTAATGTTTTGTTTTTGTGTGATTCTGCAACTGGGAGATAAAATACAAGTTTCATATTGACTGCAGTATAAACATAGCATAAAGCAGGTAAACCCTTAAATTCATTAGACATACCTGTTATTTCTATCCTGACATTTGTATTACAGTATTTATTATCCCCATTGTCTGCAGATCTAGTTAGGCCAGACCTGTTTTGTGATTTATTTTCAAAACAAAAACTGGTACCATGTTAGCAATTAGCGAACAAAACTAATAAAAAAAAACAAACAAACACAAAAAGTATTTTAGAAGTGATACCTATATTGGCTAACAACAAAAATACATTGCAAGCTTCGGTATTTTGCCTGATGAAGGGGCCTTGGTGCTCTGAAAGCTTGCAATGTTTTTTATTATTAGCTAATATAGGTATCACTTCTACATTACTTTGTGTATGTGTTTGTTTTTTATTTGTTGTGATTAATTTTGTTATTGGCTCTTTAAAACACCTTTAACAGTTTTTTCAAAATTTGGAATACTATATCAGTAAAAAAAAAATTATGCTGATTGTGTAGGTCACAGAAGAATTTTTACATGGAAATAATCCTCCTGGAAACAAGCAAGTGGTGTACACTGTGATGGTGTTTATTGGAGCATTAGGAGTAGACTGAATGGATAGCTATGTGGGAAAAGTAGTGGACTACTCTCAGATACTCACTAATAACAGCAATTTAAATATTGTATGTGAAATGTTCATTCAGAGGTCATAATAGCACTTATAGTGATGTCATTTATTGTTGTAACTATGCGTACAAGAGAAACTAGACAATCACTGGAGGTTATGTTACACACTATGCTGGAATCAGTCCACTTCACTACAAGGTTTTAAGATTTTGCTTACCATGTGTCCATTCACTAAACCGCAAACGGAGCATGTATATCAAATAGTTTGCCAAAGGAGAACAGTCATGTACATATAAATAGGGCTCTGGATAAATCTGTCCATGTATGAGCAATAGACTCCGTCCAGCCTATTTCAGAAGCAGTCCGTTAAAACTGACAGCAAGAAATCTTAATTTAGGACTGCGGGTTACATATAAATATTTATGTTTTTAGAGATGTAACATTTCATTTGGGGTGAGAAACAGATTTTAACAAAAAGACATATTTAATTATCCAGCTTCTACAGGTCTGCGACCTGTTATCCAGAATGCTCAGAACCTGGGCTAAAGGTTCTTTCTGTAATTTGGATCTTCATACCTACTAAAGTCTACTAAAGATCATTGAAACATTGAATAAACTCAGTAGTAGTGTTGTACTACCAGTATGGATTCATGCAGCTTGGTTAGGATCAAGGACTGTTTTATCATTACAGAGAAAAAGGAAATCATTCTTAAACATTTGTTATGGGATTTTTACAAGTGTATTTATAATGGGTGAAAGTTAGAGTTCACCATTTGATAAATATACTTCTAAAAACCCCATAGGAATAAACAAAAAGTGGGTGAGTTTTTCTTTGGTGAGCTCTAATCTCACATTTTGATAAATGTACCCCTAAAAGTAATAAAATATATTGTATTGCTGCCCTGCATTGGTAAAAGTTGTGTTTGTTCAGAAAGACTACTATTGTTTATATAAATAAGCTGCTGTGTAGCCATGGAGATGGCCATTCAAGCTGGGAAAAAAAGAAGAAAAAGCACAGGTTATATAACAGATAACTGATAAAACACCATTGTATTGGACATGGCTTATCTGTTCTGTGTTATGTAACCTGTGCCTTTTCTTCTTTTTTCCAGCTTGAATGTCTGCCCCCCATGGCTGCACAGCAGCTTATTTATATCAACAATAGTAGTGTTTCTGAAGCAAACTCAGAACTTTTACGAGTGCAGGGCAACACTACATGATATTTTCACTACTTTTACACATTTTTATTTTTTGGTGTTATTGTTCCTTTAAGAGTTCATCCAAAAAAAGTACATTAACCAAAACCCTATAGGTGCTGATTAAAATTATAATATATCATATAATAGGGAGTTAATAGTTGTGTATTTATGGCCTTTGGTGATGATGATTTCAGAGGCCTGTTGCTGGGCCCTTAAATGTAAATAAACATTTATTTTTGTAATAATGTTTGGGATTTTGAAACTTACTAAAATGAGTACAAAAGGAAGAACAAAGCATTTCTATACCTGTATGTTTATGATTGAGTTCTGTTGATATAAATGAGGTTGAAAATATGTTTGTTTTAATGATTACAGTTTCTACCAACAATCCTAGTATACATTTACATGATGAAACATGCTTGTAAGAAAAACTGACAACCAAAAGTATTTGCCTGGGTTCTTATGTTACTTGAAAACATAATGTTTAAAAAAGTTGTAAATAAAATAATATTTTAAATAATGGACTTGTGCCTTTATTTTCTGTTGATATTGAAGCCATGACACCATATGTGTGCGTGTCATTAAATGACTGACCTTTGCTATAGAAGTAAGAGTATCATTTGGAAGGCGCACACCCAATTAAACAACTTCTGAGGTGCCAATCCTATGGAGGCTGCCAAAATGAAGCCTCCCAATAAATGTAATACCAAAAAGATATAGGGATTGCACACTTGTCTATATAAAAAGTCAGAAATCTATTGTATCTAGGGTTGCCACCTTTTCTTGAAAAAAATACCGGCCTTCCTATATATTTATCTTTTTTTCCTATTAATAACATTGGATCAACCATCAAAAATACCAGCCAGGCCAGTAAAATACCTGCCAGGTGGCAACCCTAGGCATAGTACACATCAAATGCAAAAAGGATAAAAAGGGCAGAATGATTGTATACATTGTGTGGTTTAAATACCTTTGAACAAATCATATTGCCTCCCATGCAACCGTGTTGGCATCACATCTGCCTACTCCTCACTGGTGTGCAGAAGTGAGTACATGAGCCACAGGTGGAAAGCAAATGCATTCCAACACCTATCTAGCCAGGCGTATCACTTCCCACACATCATTTTCAGCTAATACGGAACAGTGTGAATGCTGGATGTGCAAAAGTCAGTCAGTGTAATATAATATATGGCGATGCCACCTAGTCACTTTTAACACTTTGGTCATCTGAATAAACACCTTATAGTATAGGTGGCAAAATTGCCTACTGAAAGTATTTTTTTTTCACACGTAATTAGGGTTACCACCTGGACAGTATTTTACTGGCCTGGCCGTTATTTTTGACGGTTGATCCCAATGTTATTAATAGGAAAAAAATATAAATATATAGTAAGGCCCGTATTTTTTTCAAGAAAAGGTGGCAACCCTAGTTGTAATCCGGAGCAGTCTGAATCCATTGATCCATATATCACTGTATAAACCTTAAATAATAGGTGGAAAAAGCCATCTCTTATGTAAACATGTCAAATATACAGTATTCTGTACAGCATCTAGAAATAAAGGAAAAATAAATCAAATATACAATCATAAAAAGGAAAACAACAAGAGCATCTATTTAAAGGGTTACTATATTAGAGAGCTGATATACCTACCAAGGACATAAAAAATTTCTGATGATCACAATCCACAATTATTAACGTGCAAAGGAGCTGAGCAATTTCAAATATATTGAAGAAATTATCTGTTCTGTAAAAAAACAAGATAGGTTTAACAAATCATTAAGAACAAAAGGTGTCACAGTGTTCAAACGAAAAATCTACTCAATAACTGTGTGTTTATCTAACCCTCCTGTTGAACTTTTCAATACCCATAATTCGTAATGATGATGCATTATGCTTGCGTTCCTTACAATGTTGTACCAAGGGGGTAGTCTCTTTTCCAATCTTTATCACACTCTTATGTTTGCTAAATCTGTCTTTCCGTTTCTGTATCGTCTTGCCTATACAATATAGGCCACACGGGCAAATCTTCATATATCACATATGTTAACTGATGTAATCCTGTGTTTAATCTGAAACCTTTGCAGGATCCTCGGATGGGAAAACGAGGTGCCTTGAATCATGCTGTTACAGATGGAGCTTTATTAAACTAGGTTAAAATATATTTATATAATAATGTAGTTTTGTACACTTCCACAGAAATACATTTTCCACACTGGCATTCCTTTGTAAATAAAAGAACTGTAGGCAGCCAGGGAAGGTCATGAAACTTCTCATGTTAAACAAGGACATCAAGGCGACTGTAACCTGTATGGCAATATGAGGGACCAAATGCTATGAGCAGAGAGACACTTTAAAGTGCACGTTATTTTTCAGATCACCTGAATTAACTAGCAAATCATTTGAGCTGAGAGATTATAGATGGAATTAGTGATCTCAACCCAGGTCAGTTGCCAGATTACTTGCACATTTGGAACTTCAAAACTAGAAAATGAAAAAAAGCAGAAAATGAGATACCATGATTCTTTTGCGGACAAAGGCAGAGTAAGATACTTTTTACCTTTTTCTGTACATTTCTGCCAGTTTCCTTTATTTCTACCCTTATTGTCCCCCTGTATAACCTTATTTAATAGAGCATTGTGCCTGTATGTGATTCATACAAAGGCTTATGGCAGAGACTGAGACTTTCCAAATCAGATATGTGGCAAAGACAGGCAAGCAAGGCTATTGACTGGTTACAAATGAGTCACACATGAAGGGGCCGATTTACTAAATTCACGTGAAGGATTCGAAGTTCAATTGAATACGATCGAATTTCGAACGTAGGATTTCTACGTTTGGTCAAATATGTGAATTTTGGCATATTCGATCATCGAATAGGGAATGGACGAATATTCGATCATTCGATCAGCAAAGGATTTTATTTTTTAAGTTTCTTCGATTGCCTACTTCGGCAGATTGGACCTACTGAATTGCAATAGAAGCCTATGGAAGCACTCCTATAGGCTTCTGAGACTAAGTCCTGATCGAATAGGATTCCTATGATCGAAGTGTTCAATCAATTGAATGATTTATTCGTTCAGTCGAATGATTTATTTGACTGATCGAATAGATTTGTATTCGATCGTAGAATATCGAATAAAAGGTAGTCTAAAACTATTCGATTAGCATTCTAGCAGCTCTGATCCTTAAATGGCCAGTAACAAAACATTGAAAAGTTATGTCTAGTATGTGCAATTTTGTTTTGTGACAATGGTCTTATTTTATATAGGAGGTTTTCATTCTACCTTGCAAAAAGGTAAGAATAACATCTGACCCCTGTTTATTTACAATTAAAAACGCATAGATTTTTGCATTACTTATCTGCTATGATAAATACATTAGACATGCAGCCCAGTGTGGATGACCCAATCCCACAAAAGCGTGAATCACTGCAGTGATTTATAATTTTTTAACCTTTTTTTTTTAAATAAAATGTTGTAAATGCCTTATATGTATGAGCATGCCACGTTTAAGAATCCTGGCACAATGGGTATTTAAAGCCTCTGCTCAGAACTTCAACACAACAAACTTCTAACAAGTACAGGTCTGTAATTACACTTCATTATATAAACTTACAATATGTGACAAAGGGACGATGAAAGGTTAACACACTCTTCAACTTATGTAATTTACATGTCTCATCAAAACTCAGCCTTCTGAATAAATATTTTTCCTTATTTGTTTGGCAGCCAAGGGGTTAACATCTTTACTTCCATTAATCCTTCTCTTAGTACCCTAATGTGGTGCTTACGTAATCCTATTACTGTCTTAAACTGAAGGCTGATGGCAATCTTTAGACGCCACAACAGCAGTCATTAAATCATTATAGAAATCCTCTTTTACCCAAAGGCTGTAACGAGGAACAGGACCTACTTTGTAAATGAAGGTTAACATACAAAATGTAGAAATGTTGCATTTGCACTCCTGAATTCAGCTTAATTCAAATGAAGACTTTTTGGAACTTCTTAATTAGCAGGAAATCTGTCCTTTTTCAGTCATGAAGCAACGAGGCGTTAGAAGCACAAGCCTTTCTGCCAATATAAAGCTCGGCGAGTGCAGTCAGATACATCCTTCTGGAAGTGGTAACTGCATTCCTTTTGGCCAAACAAGTCTAGTTAAAAAATGGAGCTCAATGGAAGATTTAGCCAGTGCTACTGACTATCCTCCGATGCCAAAAAGGATAAATCTGTCCTTTCTCAACCTAAATGTTGGAGGAAAAGAATTCCAGATTGATTATCGTGCTGCAGCACGGTACCCATCCACAAGGCTTGGAAAATTAGCTGCTTGTAGTGATCTAGTAAAGAGACTAGATCTCTGTGATGACTTTTCTGTCCAGAGGAATGAGTATTTTTTTGATCGGGATCCTGTAGTCTTCTACTATATATTTCATTTCTATCGTTGTGGCGTTCTGTGGATAATGGATGAACTTTGTCCACATAACTTTCTTGAGGAAATAGAGTACTGGGGACTTCACTTAAAGTATACCCAAAGGTGTTGTCATATCCTCTTTGAAGAACATCAAGATGAGATCAAGGAGTATATTAAAACTGAGCGAGATCTGCAAGCTGAGGTTGAATGTCATGACGAGAAACATTTTGAAGGCAAGTGGCTTGGAGACTTTAAATTGAAAATGTGGAATCTGGTTGAAAACCCGTACTCATCGGTCCAAGCAAAAATCATAGCTGTCCTTTCCAGTATTTTTGTACTGATTTCTATTGTAGCAATGTCGCTGGGCACAGTAGAAGAACTTCAAGACATGAGTATAAATGGAAAATCATACATGGAATATGTAGAAACTATTTGCATTATATTTTTTACCATGGAATATATCATTAAGCTTTTTTCCACACCAGACATTAAAAGGTTTCTAAGGACTGCCATGAATATTGTTGACCTCGTTGCAATCCTGCCATTTTATATTCAGATTATCTTTGAGAGTTTTGCAGAAGAGGTAGACATACACCTGCATCATGATGATATAGAGAAGATGGAACGTGTGGGACAAGTGGGAAAGATGCTAAAAATTATTCGACTCATGCGTATATTTAGGATTCTAAAGCTGGCTCGTCATTCTACTGGACTGAGAGCTTTTGGCTTTACAATCCGACAATGTTATCAGCAAGTTTGCTGTCTGCTCCTGTTTATTGCTATGGGGGTATTCACATTTTCAGCACTCATGCATTCTGTAGAACATGATATACCAGGGACCAATTTTACCAGCATCCCTTGCACCTGGTGGTGGGCAGCGGTAAGCAATTGTTTTTTTTACTTACTGCATAAAAATTGAATAGTTTTTTTTTAAAGAGCATTGTATTGCATTATTATTTATTTGTTTATTTTTTTAATATTTACATATATGTAGCACCATCAACAAAGAATTTACCACTTGCTTGTCAGGGAGTCAGTGAAAGGGGTTCATATTACTGCTGCCTTCACAAGACTCACACATCAAATCACAGTGTATTTTTGAGTATCTGATACAAATACCTGCACTTGTTAGGGATTGTATTGCGATGTCCAGCATCTCTCAGCCCCTGACAGCCTGGAAAGGGGCCATAGACTGGCAATTTTTGAATCTCAATTTAGGCATGCTCAGTGAGACTAGTAGTTTAAAGTCTCTGGTATCACTCAGATTATTGCTGTATTTTAGATATTCAGAGTTGTTGGGAGGGGTGATCTGTGCAGGGTGATCTGAGGTCCAGTGCCTAGGGACCTAAATACAGCCTTTGATAATATTATTATTTGGATGCAATAAATCAGTTTATCCCTGGAATTCTAGAAAATAGCACTAACATAGTCACAAATATTTGACAGCAAATTTGTTCTATATATAGTTATACTAACGCAGTAATGTAACCAGCGCTAGCAGGGCCCAATTGCAGGACGTGCAGCCAGGCCCCTAGCCTCATACAGACTTGATCTTCTTTGCATATTGGCCTGTGTGTGAGGCTCTGACGGCCCCTGAGGGGGTGCGGGCACTGGTGAGATCTGACTCTGTAGTAATGATATAGTAAATTGTTGGATATATCTCAAGTATCTAAGTCTTATACTTCTTATATATGAAACATTTATGGAGACTGCACATTACCACTTTGTGATCAGTTCCTTTTCCCTGCATCTGTATGTTGACCGCACCCAACCCAAAGCTGACTGGCACTTCTATTTATCTCTTATGCCAAAAGAGGTCTCAACCAGCCCATGACCCTCAATCAGTGTGTGAAAATTAGCCCAAACCTGAAGGTAAACCCATAGATCCCACGATTTTTTTGGCCAGCCGACACATCACCTATCTGTAATTTAAAGTGTTCAATATAGTTGTATGGATATATAAACTTTACTTCTGTTTTGTTTCTTGTAGGTCAGCATTTCTACTGTTGGATATGGTGATACAGTTCCAGACTCTTTCTTGGGCCGGATTGTAGCCTTTCTCTGCATATCGTTTGGCATTATTCTAAATGGCATGCCAATTTCCATATTATATAACAGGTTCTCAGACTTCTATGCCAAGCTTAAAGCTCATGAAACTTCGAGTACTGTGAAAGTTGGCACTAAAATCAAGTTTAAAAAACGGGTTATGAACAAAGTTATTGCCTGTTGCAAACCACAAAATACCTAAACAAAAGGACTGCTACAGAAAAAGAAACTGTTCTGTGTTTTAAAGGACAAATTAACCATTTGTAAATGGTCATTCCCACTGAAAAACTTGTGTTTGCAGAATGAAAAACATTCAATTCTCACTGATTTCCTGATGTAAAAAAAAATTACATTTCAGTGGTTTTCCCTTTTTTGGAAATGGAATTACAATTGCAAGACAAATGCAATTTTGCTACATTTTGGTGAAATGGGCCAGTTTTGCACATTTAGGCCACTTACTATTTCCCTGCATTACAGCACAGGGAAATGCAGACCTGTATTTCCAATGAGATCATAGTCATTGTAATGCAGGCAATTGGCGAATGCAGGTGGAACACAACAAGGGATCTAAAATACAGAGTACACCTTCAAATGTTTGGGCCATATTGATGCTTCCCTGTTTGCCTAAACACATTGTTGGGTTACTTAGAGCAGAGTCATTTGAAGTAAATTGCTGTTTAGCAAGCTGATCAGAATGTGGTTTTTGCTACATTTATAGTTATTTTTATTCATCTTGATCTACATAGAATGACATTGTCCTAAGTGCTTTGTTTAACAAGATGTATAATTGGCTATAAAGTCACATTAGTTATCTGACATATGTTAGAGGATTTTGTTTCTGAAGGGCACAGGTATTAGCACTTTGCAAGTGTACAAGGGGTTTCAACCAGTTCTAAGTAGAAGTAAGTAAACCAGAAGTAAAACAACACTTAGGGGCAGATTTAGCCCTCGAATTAGGGAATAATGATAAATTTGCCCCTTAATTGGCAACTAGTAAAAAAAGCATAATTGCAAAGATAGTCCAAGAAATTGGATTGCTGGGACCAAAAGATAGAGGGAGAGAAAACTTGGATAAAAGTTTAGACGTGGACTTGAAGTGCATAGAGGAGGAAAATATCTCTCACTTACAAAAGTAAGGTGGTGTAATCTGATATGGCTTATTAGGGTGACTCAGGCGTGGCCACATTGTGGAGGAAGATAATCAATCTCAAGTCATGGATAGATACATAAGACTGTCTTGTACTATAGCAATCTCTGCAGTGTAAATTATATAAAGACCACAGTGATTCATTGGTATTATGCAGCCATGGACTCTATTATCCAGAATTCTTGGGACTTGAGGTTTTCTAGATAAGGGCTATTTCCATAATTTGGATCATGATGCCTTAGGGCAGAGACACATGCTCAGATTCAGGGAGCTTTATTGCCCGGCGACAAACCTCCTCTTCTTCGGGGCAACTAACCTCTCCGAACTGCCTTCTCGCCGACTAGAATGTAAATCTCCAGCAGTATGGCACTTGGAGCACTTCTTCTTCTGAAGTCACCCTTGAAGTTTCCTTGTGAGGCGACTTTGGAAAATGAAGCGATCCGTGTGCCATCCTGCTGGAGATTTACATTGTAACTGGTGGGAAGTTAGTTCAGGGAGATTAGTCGCCCCAGAGAAGAGGGGACTTGTCACTGGGCGACTAATCTCCCTGAATCTGAACATGTGTCTCTGCCCTTAAAGGGGTTGTTCACCTTTGAGTTAACTTTTAGTATGAAGTAGAGAGACAATTTGCAATTGGTTTTCCTTTATTATTGTTTGGGGTTTTATAGTTATTTAGCTTTTTATTCAGCAGCTCTCTAGTTTGCAGTGTCAGCAATTTGGTTTCTAGGGTACAAATTACCCTAGCAACCCTGCATTGATTTGACTGGAATATGAATAGGAAATGGACTGAATAGAATGATAAGTAATACAAAGTGGCAATAACAATACAGTTGTAGCCTTACAGAGCATTTGTTTTTAGATGGTGTCAGTGACCCCCATTTGAAAGCTGCAAAGAAACTGAAGAAAATTGCAAATCATTAAAAAACTATGAAAAATAAATAATGAAGACCAATTGAAAAGTTTCTTAGAATTGGCCCTTCTACAATATACTAAAAGTTAACTTGAAGGTGAACCACCCCTTTAAGGCTACTAAAAACATTCAAACACTAAATACACCCAATATGACTGCTTTGCCACATGTATGGATTCATGCAGCTTAGTTACCGTCATGTACAAAGTACTGTTTTATTTTTACAGCGAAAATTTTTTTTGCTTTTGCTTAAAATGGACTGTATGGTAAATTACTTGACTAGCTCTGCTGGGTACCCACAGAGCACCTGCAAGGTAAGGACATCAGGATTATTCTGCCCAAATCCTCACCTCTTTGTGGGTATTCCTCTGGTACCTGACTCATTGTAGGACTCTATCCCATACATGTAATAATAATAAATATATATTTTTAAATTTGACCAAGGATGATTTTAATTTAAAAGGCTCAGGTCATGGGTTATTACTCACTATGGCTTCTCCTAATGCCAGCCTTGTATATATAGCTATAGTATGTATGCAGCTGTGAAATTGTCCCTAGTGCAATAAAGCACATGCTCCCATACTGTGGCACTGGAACAATGGTGGATCCTAATTTAGATGATATTGTACCCCCTTTATTGTACTTTATTGTACTTTATAAAGGTATTAGAAGTCAATGAGGTGTTCCATTTAATTATTTTACTAGGGAATATATTATCCTTTGAAATATGTATTTCTAATCTGCTTTTTTTACCCCACATTCCATTCTTTCTGCTTTACCAGTTCACAAGCTATATTCTACCCCATGCAATTTGTACACAACAAGATCCATTCTCCCCACCCCTTTACCTTCTCCTTTTAACTCCCCACCACATTCACAACCCTAAACTGTTTTCCATTCTTCTATCCACCACATATTTCTGTATAATCCTTTTATCCTCATCATGTATCACTTTGTGCTCCTATTCAGTTTGCATTTGTCTCTCATATAGTAACCATTTTGCTTCCATGCCCTCCATTATTAATCCCTTTTCATTCATTCATTCTTCCCTTTCCATTATTTTCTCTTCACACACCATTATCTTTCAGCTGCTGAAACAGGGCCCACTGACTATAAATATTATGTGTTGCAAGACAAGACCCCTAACATGCAAAGTCCAGAAAACTGCAGCAAAGTGTATACATTTTTCTGTGTGATTTTTACTGACTCAAAATCAAGTATACAAAGAAAAGCAATGTTTCGGACCTCACAGGGCCCTTTATCAAGAAAAGTTTCCTTTCTTTGTCTACTTGATTTTAAGCCACTAAAAATCACTTGCTTAGAGTGTGGGGGTGCAGCTCCACCCATAGACAGTCACAGTGTCACCTGCTGACATCACAACATGTTTATAAAGATATAATCTTTTATTTGAATTACAATCCCTTTGTAAAGACATATGTAAGTAATAAATAAAGGAAATGAACATGTCAATGCTTTTATGCATCTGTACAAATGTTATGAGTAGAGTGGTGCCTGCACACATTTTTTTTACCACAAAGGGGAGCTTGAGCCTAAGAAATCTGAAAACTACTGCTAAGGCCCAACTCACCTGATTTTGACATTAGAAGCAAATCACTACTGGATTTGATTTACAGTTTTCAAATTGTTTCTAATATATAGCATTGGCCTTAAAGACGTCACATAAATGTGTGAACATCAGAACAGACAATTTCACTAGTTTTGGATTCTATCAACTTGTAAATATTAAGGACCTTGGGGAATGAATTAGAGCTCAGTGAGCAGCAGTTTGATCTATTTGACTAATGCATAACATCCTGGCAACTGCAGAGATTGACATTATTTCTGTGGTGTTGGCAAAACAGTGGTGCAGCCGCCCTCACTAATCTTCTGTCCATCAGCAGTGCCATGTAAGACCATCAGTCAGCTGCTCAGCTAAGAATAATAAGACAGCAGAGAACTTGCCTCCATAAGCTGATCAAAAGCTTTATATTGTGACAGATGTCACTGTTTAATAGCATTGCCTGTTTGTGGCACTTGTGTTTGATGCTCGTTGGTTATGTGTTTAAAAACATGTATACACTAAAAAACTAAAGTATTATATTTTTTTACAATTTTCAAGATATATTTTTTAGGCAGCTATCTTCCCTGTTAAACAGAGATGTGCCCCTACTGTGTTGTCATTCAGCCCAGAAACCCGTTATCCAGAAAGTTCAGAATAACAGAAAAGCCGTCTCTTATAGACTCCATTTTATCCAAATAATCCAAATTTTTTAAAAACAAATCCCTTTTTCTCTATAATGTTAAAATTAGGGATGCACCAAATCCACTATTTTGGATTCGGCTGAACCCCCGAATCCTTCAAGAAAGATTCGGCCAAATACAAAACCGAATCTGAACCCTAATTTGCATATGCAAATTAGGGGTAGAAGGGGAAAACATTTTTTACTTCCTTGTTGTGTGACAAAAAGTCATGCAATTTCACTCCCTGCCCCTAATTTGCATATACAAATTAGGGTTCGGATTCGGTTCAGCTGGGCAGAAGGATTCGGCTAAGTCTGAATCCTGCTGAAAAAGGCCGAATCCTGGCCGAATCCCTAACCGAATCCTGGATGCGTTGCATCCATAATTAAAACAGTACCTTGTACTTTA